>JAKTPW010000005.1:0-507404 GCA_030556345.1 Oligophagozyma castellii
GAGCAACGGTCGACGTGGTCCAGATCGTGGTTGGCTTGCCGTCGGTGCCGGTGGTCACCACTGGAGAAACAACTTCCGTTTCGATCTTGCTGCCGGACGACACTGTACTAGTGTACGCGCCAGGAGCAACGGTCGACGTGGTCCAGATCGTGGTTGGCTTGCCGTCGGTGCCGGTGGTCACCACTGGAGAAACAACTTCCGTTTCGATCTTGCTGCCGGACGACATTGTACTAGTGTATGGCCCCTTGTTTGCCAGAGTAGATGATTTTGGAGTCGAAACAGATGGTACACCAGATGTTGATGCAACTAGTGTGGTACCTACAACATAGATCGTCTCGGGCGTGGTGCGCCCGTCGGCACCGATCGTATTGGTCACCTTCGTGCTAATCGTGCCACTCAGTCCACTGCCCGTCGACACTACCGTGCTCAATATGGCTCTGATCGGCGTGGTGCCCACAACATAGATCGTCTCGGGCGTGGTGCGCCCGTCGGCACCGATCGTATTGGTCACCTTCGTGCTAATCGTGCCACTCAGTCCACTGCCCGTCGACACTACCGTGCTCAATATGGCTCTGATCGGCGTGGTGCCCACAACATAGATCGTCTCGGGCGTGGTGCGCCCGTCGGCACCGATCGTATTGGTCACCTTCGTGCTAATCGTGCCACTCAGTCCACTGCCCGTCGACACTACCGTGCTCAATATGGCTCTGATCGGCGTGGTGCCCACAACATAGATCGTCTCGGGCGTGGTGCGCCCGTCGGCACCGATCGTATTGGTCACCTTCGTGCTAATCGTTCCACTCAGTCCACTGCCCGTCGACACTACCGTGCTCAATATGGCTCCAATCGGCGTGGTGCCCACAATGTATATTATTTCAGGGAACTTTTGGCCGTCAGAGCCAATGAAAAATGTTGTTATTGTCGACAATGTTTGACTTAAGCCAGTATTAGTTGTAAACTCAGTTTTTTCGAGGGGTCCAATTGGTGGGGTACCAATGATATATATTGTCTCGATCGAGGTTCCTCCATCATCACCAATAAAACTTTTCAGAGAGGTCGATATAGTTCCACTTAGCCCACTACCTGTGGTGAATATAGTATTTTCAACATTCTTGGTAGGGGTTATCGTATATGTCGCGGTAGCTAGTGCTGTGCCTTTAGCATTGCTGGTCGCGTAATAAGATAATTCAATACTTGCCGTTGATCCACCGGGAAGTATCACGAAGCTGGTTACTGGATCTGGAAACGGTCTATATTCAAATGCGTAAGCATTAACAGTTGTACCATCTGGTAGAGTAAAGGTGTAATTATTAATTCCCGTGTAGATGATATGACTTGAATCAAACTTGGGAGGGAATTGAAGAGTTGAAAGTATACTGTTTGTTGACAGTACGAAAGTACCAGTTGATGGTAAATAATCAACGGTTGTAAGAGGTTCCGGCACCATAATTTTGACATTGGTACTTTTACCTATTTGCAACTGAAATGAGGCATATTCGTCAATATAAACAGTCGAGTAATTAAAATTAAAGGTAGGAGATGGATACCAGCTTACATCACCCCCGATATATAGGTTGCTTCTGTCAAGTGTATATCCACCAAATCCTGAAGGGGAAGATATTATAGATATCGAAGTTCCTGGGCCGAAATTGATGTGGCCCTGGTTGACCAGCCGTGGCAAATTTACGTACCCCATTCTTGTGATCGTTAGAGTTCCAGTGTTCTTTATATTAGAGGATCCGGAAGATGTCTTTGGAAAGGTGATAACAACGTTGTTATGATCAGTGACGGGATCACTGTAGAGAGTCAAGTAACCACTATTAGTCCATGTGTCTCCACCAAAATTTATAGTTGGCGGTGAGTTAGCATAACTACTGATGTCCATATTTCCGCTGTTTAGGAAGTTATTCATGATTAAAGTCGATCCTGAGTCTAGCACTTTTATATTGACATTTCCATTATTAGTCAATCCTCCGGTGAACTCGATGTCAGTTGCATTTGAGGCAATAATAGCCCCACCGGTCGCTACCACTACTGGATCGGTAAAGGTCGCCACTGCACTGAGTGTGGTAGTTGTCGTGATTGTTAGAGCCCTTGTTGAGGAGAGCAAAGATAGTACAAGGGCGTAAATGCGGACAACACTGTGAAAATTCATGCTCGCAAAAATGTAAATCCAGTTTGTGTAGTATGATAACCTCAACTGGCGTCAGTATTTGGTTAGCAAAACGTTATGAGAGACTTGTTCTGTACTCCCTATCTTCAGGCCGTCGGCACAATATCAGTGTTGAGCGTTTCTTCAAATCGGCTATAACTAGCTTCCAAGACGCGTCACAATCACTGAGTCTAATACTGTGCAGATGCACGCGATAGGATTGAAACGTACAGGCTATACGTATGTTGGTACTGTAGTTCCCTGTTGGTTCCGTATTCGATTCAAAACACGGTCGAATATTGGGCTCTATCCTTATATAAAATTTCATGGTGTTTAGGAGTTCAAACAATTATTTTTTTAACGATAAACCTTCCATGCCATATGTCTTCCTCGGAGCACTTTTTTTTTGCGCTCTCCTATTTTGATGTAGTCCGTACGGAATTTTTTTGTCGAGCAGTGGATTTTGATTTATCAGTTTGAACGAAATGTCCATATTCGAGATAATCCTTATTTCCGTATATGAGTATGCTTGGCAAAAACGCGCTTATTTTAAATCGCTTGCATTTTATCAATCCTCCGGTTTTTGCTTATGAAAAAAAAAATCTATCTGATATGGAAATTATAAGGGTCTCTTACTCATCACGGATATCTCACTCAAGCTTGTGATATGTGAGTATGTGTTGAAGCTTAAGCACGTGATTACTACAACTATGACCAAACCGGAGATATTATTTATATATAGGTTATAGTTTTTGACGGTATTGATAATAGTATGATTTCACCTTAGTCTGGTGTGTTCAGTCTTACAAGAACAAGTGAATAATGTCGAACTTCGACTATTATTTCTATGGCTTGTGCGTTAGTTTCTGACTCATCCTTCATGGTACATCTTCATTCACAACGTAGCAGCTGTTGGAAGTAGATGATTTCCATACATGCATTAGTTTCGGAAAATTTACATTTTGGAAGCATGACAAATATGTTTATTTACTTTCACTTAGAACGATATGGGCACGTGGTACAGATCGAGAAGATCTAATTCACAGTATTTGGAAAAGAGTTGGTTTTCAGTTGATTTCGGTTATGTTGTTTGTTCTAGGTTGCTAATATTTATTATACAACTAAAATCGACGATAACATCTTCGCGCTTCAGACATGAAGGAATAACTATCTAATATGGGCGAAAACCATTCTTGTGACAACAACGTACTCCAGAACTCACATATACGATAGTGATAGTACTCAGTTCCAGTAGCAGTGTATATTATTCTGCAGGTAAAAAGGCGTTCAAGGCCAGCTGAATTGATTCAAGATTTTATTATTTCTGCCATCGGGGTTTTACCAATCGAATTGCATTTCTGAAGTCATGAATTATTAGATGCCACACAGCGAACAAATGACTAGTTGCCGGAAAGGAACATTTTCATTATGACGATGATACATTGATTCCAACCAAGTTTGCCGTTATGAGAAAATTTGCTTTGGGTGTAAGTCTGGTATTTATGCGCAATGACAAACCGTAACGATTATTTAATCGAACTTGGGAAAAGATCCTCAAAACAACAACATGTACAAGATTGTAGTGGTGTTACAATTAAGCTAAGTTCTAATTATCACATCATTAGTAAACCAATTTGAACAGTACAACTACCTAATGGCTCGTATGCAGCATAAGCTTGATGATAGTATAATTATGGTTACTACTTACTTCCACAGCAAATCAGCGTAGAAATCGAGAGCATTCTCTGTTATCTTTCAATCTCTATCGAATCAAACTCGAGACAGTTATAGAGGCGTAGACTTCTCAATTTCCCGGATAACTGCCATATTCAAATCACTGTTTTGACGTCTAACTCTACTTTCAGACGAATGCTAAGTACTCAAAACGGTCCAATCTCTTTCAATATTCACAGATAGTGGTTTGACCAAGTACCACTATTTGTATTATGATTTATCGAACTCTCAAATACAAACATTTTCGTTTCGATGATGTATGTCCTCCTATCGGAAATTAATCTACACCAACGTTTGTTTTCGCTATGTTTTATGCAATCTGTATAAGTAAGCGATAGGCTCGCCTAAAAGTTGATTGATGATATGATTGTTATGTATAAAGTTGATAACATGCCGATATGTAACTAAAAGCCATTACATTCACTTCGATCAACTTGACACTAGTAGTTAAAGCGAGCTTCGGATTGCACAACAGTTATTTCCTGAGGAAGAAAACCTGCAATATCTCCGCAGAATTGAAAATGCATTCGACATAACAATGTCCCAACTCCCTTACGATCTTGTTGCCATCGGACTTTGTCACAAAATGGTTATCGCACGTAATATACCAAATGGAAGAACAACCACCGTAAATCTTGACGATAAGAGAAATGTTAGGGAAAACGAACCAAATAGAAATGGTTTTTATAAAAAAACAAAAAGACAGGCAATTAGCTCTTAGAAAGAAACATAACCAGTATATATCCAAGATGCAGGAGATTAAAGCTAGGCGTGAAGCATTTGTATCAGGGCATAATGGATCATCAATTTCCGAGATCAATTATGTGTGCTGCATAATACTACTAGCGTATTTTGTATGGCATCTTACGCGAAAATCAATCACTCGATTTGGAGTGCTGAATAGTTATCTATTAGATTTTCTCATCAATTGGATAAGCCCATTATTAGCTGTAACGCTTTACTCTGCAGATTTAAGAGCACTTGCGTACTTAATGACAATACCATGCATCTTACTCATAACAAGCGATAGATTGTTTCCGGGTGATATGCATAACCGCTATAATGACCATTCGAAGAGAGAGAAAACTAACTCATCCGCTTTTCAACTTGTTAAGCAACCGCACGTAACAGCTTACAGAGGTTACATGATGCTTTTGACATGTTTGAGTATCCTTGCTGTGGACTTCAACATTTTTCCGCGACGGTTTGCTAAGGTTGAAACATGGGGTACCTCGCTAATGGATTTGGGCGTCGGGTCTTTCGTTTTTAGTAGTGGATTGGTGAGTGCTAGAGGAGTCATAAAGAAGAGACTATTGCATGCGCAAGTCAATTTTATCAAAGATATATTGCAATCATTGAGAACGGGTGCAACACTTTTGGTTTTGGGAGTTTTACGATTGTTTTTTGTCAAGAATGTAGAATATCAAGAGCATGTAACAGAGTACGGTAAACACTGGAATTTTTTTCTAACTCTATCGTTATTACCTCCAGCAATGTCATTGATAAGCCCAATCACTGAATACATTCCTCAATGCTTGATTGCATTTACCATTTCGATTATTTATGATGCGCTGATGGTTAATCAAAAAGATTTTCTGGTATTCTTAGTTTCAGCTGAACGTAAGAGTCTCATCAGTTCTAACAGAGAGGGTTTATTTTCCTTTGTGGGATATTTGTCTATCTTTTTATGCGGCCAAACTATTGGGTTCTTCGTGCTAGGCAATAAAGCCACTACAAACAACCTTCTCAGAGCCTCCGTCTCGAACACGAATCAAACCAGAGGGAGCGGGGTCTCCAAATTCTCTAGACTATCAACTGTCGGACCTGTAAGGGGGCTAATTACATGGTTTGTGACTACATCTTTACTTTTTTTTCTTCTGAGAGGCTATCATCCACTAGACGTTTCAAGAAGATTTGCTAACCTACTTTACACACTATGGATCGTGGCTTTCAATACGGGACTTCTCTTATGTTTTCTTCTAATAGATAAATTATTCCAAAATGATAGTAATAAATCCATGATCCCAATCACGCTAGAAGCGCTGAATAGTAACGGTATGATAATTTTTCTTTTAGCAAACATCGCAACAGGGCTTATCAACATGTCTATCGCAACTATTGATTGTGACGATAAAACAGCCATTGCTATCTTAATAGCCTATTCAGCCGGCATATGTGCCGTCGCGCTAGCCTTGTACAAGAAGAATATATTCATTGGACTATGAAATTTCGTGAAATGTAGTATTTCCGAAGCATATAATTGCTATATATATATAATCACTATGCGCATACTATATATTATATTAATCTATAACAATTGGTTCTTGATTGTTCGATTTTGCCTTTTTTTTGGCACGACTTAATTGATGGAAAATATCAACCTGCCTTAAATCCGGTTCATACTTCACCGTTTTCTTCTTAGATGCCCTGACTGAGGTTTTTTCTGACTTCAAATGAGAGCCTTGCACTAAATATTTGTGATTTGTCCGCCAAGGGTTTTGTGGAACAGAGGGCTTACTCGATTCTTGTAACGTCTCCTTTTCATCACCATCGCTGGTTAGGTATAGAGGCCATCTATCCCTGCTGTTAGGTTTGGTATAAGCTAATTTTGTATACGATTCTCGACCATCAATATCGATGGTTTGGACTTCGACATGTGCATCTTTTAGAAATAGCTTTTTGTTTACTTTTTTGTACGGAAAAGTCTCATTCAAACTTCTCGCATTCAAACTAGGGCCCGCCGAAGTGTTAGAAGTGATGAGGTTTGTGGGACTAGAGATTGATCTGAGACGATAATTGAGAGCCGATAAGGGCATCGATTCTTCAGAGACGTTGCTTGTCTCAGAGTTCAGCTGAGGAGTCTCTTTCAACTCTAGGATGGTATGAACACTTTCTGAGTTCTCCTCACTCGAATTGTTGACAGATATATGCGATGGTGCGTATTTTTTTGCATCAATATCGAAGACCGTCGATTGGTCTTGGTTCAATTCTTCTATGCTTTTCAAGTCAGAGTTTATGTTCTTTATTGCATGCTGCTTAGGCACAGAATCTTTGATTTGTTCATTTCTTTGAGTACGAGCGCTATAAATGAACTCAAGTGGAGCAGAAGCTAATTTCGATTTCCCGGAAATATTGTTGGACGGCTCTCTATGCATGTGAATCCTGGTAGCGCGCATCAAGTCCGCAGCAGTGGTTATAGAGCTTTTTATGTTTAATTGCAAGTTTACGTTTCGATCCAACCTGAAATTTTTGAAGCTGGTTATTTGGTTGCCATTCCAGTAGAAGCGCTTTTCGTTACTATCAACAAATAGCAGGTGATCGTTCAGCAATGTTTCCACCGAGAAAGACCTCAATGCTTTAGGAAACGTTTTACCTAATAATGGAAAAAGGTTGTATATGGTATCTGGACTCCTAAAAAGAGCTTGGCTGTCTACCATGGTGCTCAGTACCGGTTTAGTAAGGAACCTACTCGGAACCCTTGTCGTATGATCATCCTTGTAAGTTACTGACGTTAAATACAGTAAATGTTTGGCTCTTGTTTGGGCAACAAAAAACATACGACGCTCTTCATCCATAGAATCTTCAAAATTCGGGCCTCGACCCTTTTTTCGAGTTCCATTTCTCTTGTTATCTTTATCAACCCCATTATCATCTGAGAGATCATTTTCACTATCGGAATCGTCATTATCTTCAGAGAAAATAGAAGGTATGATTCCATCTTCACATCCCGGAATGAACACGACAGGCCATTCCAAACCTTTTGACCCATGTATCGTTGATATAGTCACTGTACCATCATGGCCACAAGTTGACTGATCTGCTTTTTTTTTTGGATCACCTTGGGCGTCATTATTTATGTTCAACATGAGGGAATTCAAGAAATCTCTGATAAAGAAATCAACTGAAACTATGGACGATATTGTTTGCTCAGTATCAGCGTTTAAGTCTCTATGACCCAATAAGAGACCTCTTAATAGTTCAACATTTTTGTGCCTGGTATTATGATGGTTGGGTTTTGCCGTATCCAGATTTACCTTCGACTTTTTATTTCCGTCATAAAATAAATATTCACGCTTCAAACCCGAATGCTCATACAAGTAGTCGAAGATTTCAGTTATCGCATTACTATCTGTTCGATTCTTCATTTCGGTGCAAACATCAATCATTTCTACGAAGTGCTTCACAGCCTCCTTCGCCTTTGAGGGAATATCGATTTTGAGCTTGAGATTAATCACATCACGTAAAAAATCTAAACATGAGATATTAGGCATTGACGAGAATTTGTTTTTGAGCCTTTCTAGAGAAGTCGGACCTAAACCACGAGCAGGATAGACCAATGAAGCAAATATAGCATTCGAATTATCATCTGGTAGTATCGCCTTGAAAAGATTCAAGATTGCATTGATTTCTTTGGAGTCCCAGAAAGACTTACCTCTTAAGATATTATATGGTATTCTGCAATCAATCAGAGCTTGCTCGAGCTGCTTTATCTGACGGCGCTGACGCACAAGAATTGCATAATCGTCATATGTGAACAGTTCTGGAATTGCTTTCAAGTAAAGTATCTCCTTTGCAATTGTCGTTGCTTCAAGATGCGGAGCTGGGAGATTAAGATAAACAGGAGCTAAATTAGTATCATATTGTGCTCGCAACGATGGCCTTGAAATGCGTCCCTTTGATTGTTGCTTGATTAGCTGTTCACTGGTATTTAGGATACTTTGTGAAGATCTGTAATTCTCAGTTAAAACAATCCTTTCACATTCTAGTGGGCATTTATTTTCCATTTCAACGAAATTTTGGGCAAGTGCATTTCTGAACGCGTAAATGCTTTGATCAGGATCGCCTACAATAGTAAATCCCTTACTATCGCATCGACTTCCTTTCGCTAATAGAAACATGAGGTCAACCTGAATTCCATTGGTATCCTGAAATTCATCTACCAACACATGCTTGACACTAGGAAGATACCTTCCCATCGTCAATAGGCGGAAAGTTAACATCAGCAAATCATCAAAATCAAGGTAGTTCATTTTATACAGCTTCTGCTGATACGCTTGGTAAAAGTAAGCTAGTGCGGTATCATGAGTACTATCATCCTGATATTCTTCAGGTAAAATAGAATTAGATTTTAGACGTGATATATGTTTCTTTAGCAATTTCGGATGTACAGACCATTCATCTGATCCTCTTGTTGGTAAACACAAATTTACTTTTCTCCCCATGGACCGCGAATAATCTCGAATGGGGTCTGGCATCTGAGAAATGAGTTCATACAGAACACTATCTGCATCTTTCTCGTCAATTATCCTCCAATTTGGTGGCAGACCTATGTCGTGTCCGTGTTGTGAAAGGATTCGGAGACATATGCTATGAAAAGTTCCTATCATGACATCCGAAACTCGTAAGTGCGTACCTTTGAGCAGGCAAGCGAGTCTGTCAGTCATCTCTTTAGCTGCCTTATTAGTGAACGTTGTAACAATGATATCTCCTGGCGGAATGCCATGATTTAGTAGAAGATATGCCACCCTAGATGTCAAAACCTTAGTTTTACCGGTCCCGGGACCGGCAATTACTTGCAGTGCTTTGGTGTAATCAAATGTTACAGCTTTGCGTTGTTGCTCATTCAGACCATTGAGAATGTATTCGATAGTTCCATGCAGATCCTGCATCGCCCATAGAATGCAGTACGACTGATGTTTCAACGGCACGAAATCTGATAACGCGAACCAAAATAAAAGATAAGTGTATCTTGGTTCGTGAAATCTCAGTTGTGAGGTTCTGCCTGAGTGCAAGAACTCCGTGCACAGTTACCTAAGTATTTCGAGCTTGACAAAAAGGTAGTACCAACTAAATCAGATCACTAACGACTTGTTGAATTGCAACTCAAGTGCCAGTTTGATAGATCAACAGTAATCACCATATGTAACTTATTTATTATCAAGCTTAAACAAAATAACACAATAATAAAAAATGCAGGAGAAAACAAGAAATACAATTGTTGCTCAAATGTCGGTTTTTTTGAGGTAAAGATTAAGAAAAACCAGATTAGTTTTACTCGAGAACACTCAACACCCTCTAAGAGAGCTATAGAAAGATAAAGTCTGCCAGTGAAGCTTTGCCAAGATCGTTTTGGTTTTGCTTGAAAAGTAGTATTCATAGAGGTCTAAATCTCTAAAGAAGGAAGACTGAAGTCTCGTTGGCATATCAAGGGTAGTTTAACACAATCGACGTTTATAGAAGAGGTATTACTGCAATAGTGTCATGATGACATGACCGAGACAGTGAGAGATAAGCAAAGAAAAAGAGCTCAATCCAGATTAGATGCAATAAGTCATGACCTTGGGCTTTTGGAAGCGCTCAGATTCAAAAATGAAAGAGCTCATATCATCAACGAGGATCCTGCGTCTAGAAAGTTCCTGATCTGGTTTATCGTGTCCTGTTATTTCCCGGTAATAACGGCTTGTATGGGTCCGGTGGCCAATACTATATCCATAGCTTGCTTAGTTGATCATTGGGGTCAAAGAATTGTGAACGAAACAAAATATGAAGGTCTACCACACTATACATTCACCAAGGAACCTCGTGGAATATACGCCGTAAATGTTGTATCATTGGTATTAGGATTTCTCTCCAACATTATATTATTCTGCCATTTTACGGGAAAATTGGGTTATGTCAAGTCTCAGTTGATTAACATTATAGGTTGGACCACTGCAGGTATACTTCTACTGATTGATGTCATTGTCTACAATTATATTTATTTGCCCGATGGCTACCAGAAATCAATAGGTTTTTGGTATGCTGTAATCACTTCTGCGTTATATCTTCTATGCACAGTTGTGCTTTTATGTCATTTCACGGGATATTTGCTCGGCAAATATCCACCCGCATTCAATCTTTTACCTAAAGAGAGAAGCATCATGGTTTTCACAATAATATTCTCGGTATGGCTAATATGGGGGGCTGTTGCTTTTTCCAATTTATTGCATATATCATATGGTAATGCTTTGTATTATTGTACGGTGTCTCTTCTAACCGTGGGACTTGGAGATATAATTCCAATCAATGATGGCACCAAGGCTCTTAGTTTGATTTTTTCCATGAGTGGTGTTCTTATTCTCGGTTTAATCGTCTTTATGACTAGATCCATAATACAACAATCATCAGGACCTATTTTCTTTTATTACCGAGTGGAATCAATGAGAGTTAAAATTTACGAGAAGGTGTTAGCAGGCACCCTTGTTTTGAGTGAAAAGGAATCCTTTGATATAATGATGAAGCTACGAAGAAAAGCTAGTTTTAGAGCCAAAATATATGCTTTAATGAGTACAGTATCTGTTTTTGCACTTTTTTGGTTAGTTGGTGCCCTTGTTTTCAAGTACTCCGAGATTTGGGGGTATTTTGATAGTGCTTATTTCTGTTTTCTATGTCTGTTGACTATCGGTTACGGAGACTTTGTTCCAGCATCTGGTGCTGGCAGAGCATTTTTTGTCATCTGGTCTTTAGGTGCTGTACCATTAATGGGAGCAATCCTTTCAACTGTAGGAGATCAGCTAAATGGTCTCTCCGATAAGTTAGATATTGGGTTGAGGCCTTTCTTTGGGGAAAGGATTGATAGTATATATGCGAAAGGCTATGGTGAACTTCATGCCCTTTGGAAAACCCAGGATGCTGATTTCAAAGAGGATGTTGAAGATTATAATCTTGGTACACAGGATAATATTAATGATCGCATTATTTTAAAGGATTCTCATGTCGACAATATAAGACCCCAAGTAACCTCTGGAGCTTCATTCGATAACAATATCAACACAGCACCAAACACACAACAAAATCGCCTTGTAGATTCTAATAGATTGAGCGGGTACACGGAAAGATCATTGGCAACTAAAGCTAGCGATGAAGATTTGACCAGGCTAGACACTCTAGGTTTAAGGCTTACTCTTTCAAGTGAATCATTTTCTGATAGCCTGGAACTCCAACAATTGAAACGTATAAAAATGATTTTACGTGCTGTTAGAAAACTACATCTGATTTCACTTAACGACTCTGAATTCAATCTAAGCGATGACCAATGGTTCAAGATATATCGGCTTTACCTATCAGTGCAGAATATAGGAGAGCCTGATCCAAATTTCTGGCTGTCGGATAAAACTCCATTGAAGTTTCCGATCAATCAACCGCATTTTGCATTCGCAAGACTATTCAATAATATTGAGACTTTGATAAAAAACTTGGTCGATAAAGAAGCAGAATATCAAAAATTGGACAGGAGCAAAGGATTTGAACAATCCAGTACTACTGAGATTGATGGTTAGCAATGTGCAACGCAACAGCTCTTTCCAGAAATCTTTCGAATGAATAGACTTCACTCACTTAACAATTTATAGGTATGTGCATAAACAAAGTAATCAAGTAGCTTTATATCATTCCGGGTAAATCAGAAAAGCCCGTAAAAAGGACACTCACACAATCTAACACTTGTTTACAAAATGCGTAGCAAGGTTACTTGAAACGTGGAACGGAAATACAAGCGGCTGCTTTAATTTCTCAACCAAATCAGCCCATGAAAGTTTTGAACATTCTTATCTTCAGATTCAGGTGATTCGGTCAATCCTTTATTAATGGTTGAGATAGGTGGTGTGCTATCAGGCTCCAACCCTTTTCACTACAGTCCAAGTTCTCCTTTGACTCTATTTTTATTTCAAGCATGTCTGATACTCATTGTTTGCAATCTTTTGCACTTGCTATTTGCCAAAATTAGGCAGCCGAAGGTTATTTCTGAGGTAATTGCAGGCGTAATATTGGGGCCCACAGTTCTAGGTCAAATCCCGAACTATACGGAGACGGTATTTCCTGCATCCTCAATACCCGGACTGACATTGACAGCCAATCTTGGAATAATATTGTTCATGTTTTTTCTAGGTCTAGAAGTTGATATACACTTTATTAAACGGCATCTCAAAACGGCTCTGTCAATTGGTATTGCGACATTAGCCATCCCTTTTGGATTTGGTTGCTTACTAGCGATTCCCTTATTTCACAACTATGCCAATCAAGGTGACTCTCAAAGGCATATCAAATTCACGGTTTTTATGGTTTTTATTGCTGTTTCTATATCTGTCACTGCATTTCCTGTCCTGTGTCGCATACTAAACGAACTGAGATTAATGAAGGATCGCGCAGGCGTGGTAGTGCTAGGTGCTGGAATCATCAACGATATTTTGGGTTGGATATTATTGGCTCTGAGCGTCATCCTTTCAAATTCCGAATCAAGCCCGGTGAACACTGTTTACATTCTACTTTGCACATTAGGCTGGTTCCTGATGTACTTTTTCCCCCTCAAACATTTTATTAGATGGACCATGATTAAAACGCATGAATTGGATAGAACAAAACCGTCACCAGTTGCTACTATGGCAATCTTAGTAATAATGTTCATATCTGCGTACTTTACTGACATAATAGGCGTCCATCCGATTTTTGGCGCTTTCATAGCAGGGTTGGTCGTTCCGCGAGAAAATAATTATGTCATTAAACTAACCGAAAGGATGGAGGACATACCAAATATCGTTTTCATACCTATCTATTTTGCTGTGGCCGGGCTGAATGTTGATTTGACACTATTGAACGAAGGTAAAGATTGGGGATATGTTTTTGCTAGCATTGGAATTGCTATTGCTAGTAAGATAGGATCTGGAACTTTAATGGGGCGGCTACATTCACTTTTTTGGAGAGAATCTTTAACTGTAGGTATCTTGATGTCTGTAAAGGTATTGTCGAGATCGTGGTACTCACTGTTGGTCTCAACTCTGGTATTATTGACAAAAAAATATTTGGGATGTTTATCTTGATGGCATTGGTTTCTACTTTTGTCACGACTCCATTGACTCAACTAGCATACTCAGATGATTATCGCCAAAGCATTTCAACATACTCGAAAGACTCTGAAGTATCAGGCAGATCAGACTTGTATGAGATGTCTATCTATTTCGATACCCATAGTTTTGAATTGCCCCTAAACTCTCTCCAGGACTCCAAAAAATTCACCTTCTCTCAAATAGTTAATGTTTTGAATACTAGTGAATCAGTGGCACCATCTCTTGAACTTTTAAATTATTTGATATTCGGGAAAACAAAAGATCGAAGCTTTAGGCCCACACTGCAATCGTTCAAAACACCAAGACGGGATTCAAATAACAATGTCACCAAATTCAACTCAGGGAGATTACGGAATATTAAGAACATGCTTTCAAGACAAAAGAGCGATAAGGAAATATCCATAAATGATGACGAGGACATTGGCTGCAGCATGCACAATACTATACCATTGAAAGCTATTCACTTGGCTTTACTCACTGAGCGGACTACTGATATTCTACAGTCATCATCAATGCAATCTGGAAAATCCACGTTTATGGGTAAGTCTGATTCAGTTTTACGAATTTTTGACATCTTCTCGAATCTCAGCAAAGTCCCCTTTACAAGTGACGTCATTTATTCTTTGATGAGAGAGAAGGCTACTAACATCCTATCATTAGATTTCAAAGCGTCAGATTTACTTCTCCTACCTTTGAAGGGAGCCTCCTACGAATATGGCGAATCCCTAATTGGTCGCGATATCAAATATAAAACATTTGAGCATTTCTACTCATACATTCTCGGAGTTAATGAGTTATCATCATCTTTTTTTGGTTCTTTGGCGGCTGGACTACATACCAATCTTGCAATTTTGGTTTCCAACACTGGTCCAAAACTAGAAATAGCGAGTAAATCGAGGAAGTCATTCATTCTTCTTCTTCCTAACCCCAATTTAACTTCATCAGACTACCTCGGTGTGTATTTTCTTTTGATGATATTGTATTATAATTCTATGAGATGTGATGACATGAACTTCTTTATTTTCATCAACGACGCGATTGAAGGCTTCTCCGAGCATATATCAGAGGTTTTCAAGGATCAAGACTGGTATAATGAAAGTATGATACAATTTCATACTATTACATACAATTGCAAAAACACTAGGTTACAGGAAACCTTTATTGAGAAGGTATTGGACTGTTGTTTTCTTGATTTGAGCATTCCTTTGATGGAAGAAGCGACATTTATAGTTCCTGAAAGCTCTTTCACAAAGGATCAGTATTTTTCGGAAGAAGTAAAATCAGTGTTACATAATGGATCCAACAAAAAATACGACGTACTATTAGTCCATCGGTATTCACCAGATAGCGCATTCGCACTCACTTAAGTATGTTTTTAAGACTTATGTGCATATATCGAAATATGAGAGGAACAGAGTTTGGAGTTTTGCATTCAGACGTCAACGTCTTGCGAAGGTGTTCTCAACTTTGTTGACATTAATTTGTCATTACGTTTTATGAATGCGTACAATTGCGTCTTCCTAAAGTCGAATGACGAACTTAATTTACTAAATGTGTGTTCTAAAAGCATATCCGCTGTAGGGCGCTTTTCGGGATTAACTTCAAAACAAGCATCTAGGAAAGCTCTACCAGCTTCAGAAATCAAAGGCAAAGTATCCTCGGGAATTGGGGGTGCCGATTTAGATTTCCCTATTTTGAACATAGCTGCAACAACTTCGAGATTAGACCAGGGTCGCTTTCCAGCATACATCTCCAATACCACACAACCTAATGACCATATATCCACCTTCGCACTATACCCCTGTTTGGTGTCCACCATTTCGGGTGCCATCCAAAACACAGTTCCTCTCATAGTCATATCTGAGTTAGAATATATATCTTTAGATTTCCTGGATATACCAAAATCACTTATTTTGCACACCCCTGCTTCATCCAACAATAAGTTATCTGCCTTCATATCACGATGCAAAATACCTTTAGAATGTAAATAGGATAAACCTTGTAATACTTGCGTGTTTAAGTGTTTTATCATAGCCTCGTCGAACCGACCAAACATTCGAATCAATGATCCAACAGATCCTCCAGCCACGTACTCCAAAAATAAGCTATAGATGTTATCTTTATTTTCGAACCCCAAATACTGGACGATGTTAAGATGATCTAGATCTTTGAGAGTCGAAACTTCCGAGCGTAATGCCTCTACTGTGTGACTTATACCCTCATCCTGGCTACTATATTTTGGAACTTCAACTTGCTTTACCGCCATCATTTCACCTGTTGTTATATTTAAAGAGAGGTATACGGCACCAAAAGACCCTTTGCCAATCATTTCACCTTTCATCCAAGCAAATTCTCTGTATTGGCCTTTTGAGTTCTTTGATTTGTTTATGGAGACAAGCTTTTTTTCTGTCACCTCAACCATCCTCGTTCCCCACATTTTTGTGCTCTGACGTTTCAATTTCATTGAGTGCTTTCTTGCTTCCCCGGCTTCTCGAGCGATGGTCCGAATAGTTTTTGCCCGCTTAGGTGTTTTTATATCAAGGACGGACTGTTTTTCATGTTTAGCGACATCGCTTCGTGAGGAAGGTTGCTTTTCTTGGATATGAGCAGAGCTCTGTAAGTTCAAAACCTTATTTTTGTCCTGGTATTGTGGAGAAGTAGGCGATAGACCGCCTTCAAGAACAGGTTTGTCTAAGTCTGCACGTGGGAAAAACTTTTCCAGATTTTGATACACAACCTCTGCAGGAGGTCTGAATGTCATCTTTCGTACCAAAGAACTGCCTTCGAGTACTGGCGAATTTGAGGCAACAGAATTTTGAGAGTGTTTAGAATCCTCGTAGGACGTAGACTTATTATGGCCATTTACTGCGTTACTATCTGATTTGTTCCAAATGATGTCATCAGAACTATCCGTGTCGTGTCCACCATAATCAGATTCTGTCAACTCAGGAGCATCTGCAAATGTTATAATGTTTTCTTCGAATACATCTGCCGCCGATGCTGAGGAGATTACTCTTCTTGAATTTGCTTTATGTAGCATCGGGCCCGTCTGATAAAATATTGAATTACTGGACACATTTGAAGTAGCTTTGTTAGTAAGTCTGATGCTTTGACTTTTACAGTTATGCTTATTGACTTCATCATCAGCTCTAGATTTCCGTGAAACCTCACTAACTCCTTTATAAGGCTGGGGTACTAAGACATGTGTTAAACCTGGCGTGTATGATGAAACCATTGATTCTGGGGAGGAAACTTTTGGTGCCGTTGAATTACTTGCAGGCATCAAATTGACAGGATATGCTATAGGTGTTTTGTTGATACTAGAACCGCGCATTGATTTTTGCGGAGACAAATCATTGCTATTCACCAACGATCTACTAGACGAATTGACAATTGGTGCTCTAGGTGCTTCCCTCTTGGGTTCAAGACTAGTATTTGCGTATGGGGATTCGCGCCCTATATTGAAATCTAACTCGTTCTTAGTATTTCTCCGAATAACTTTGAAACTGCTTGATGGCCGTATATGGTTAGGATCTGAACTACTACTTAATCTTTCCATAATGTTGGTGTTCTGAAGTGAAGGCGAGCTTGTGAATTGTTGGTCACCAGATTGATGGTGGTTGTCATGTACGGCCTTGACGTTCCAATAATCCTGGTCCTCTAAATTTGAAACGTATCCTTCATATAGGTAACTGGGAGTTTGGGGATATCTTTTTCCCATTGCTGCCATATGGTCCTCGAAGGAGTTCAGATCAGAGGACGAAGTAGCCATAGATAAGTCATCATTGCCGAGCTGAGCATAGTTACCACTTGATCTGGAAAGAGATTTGGATGGTGTAACCTCTTTATTCTGAGAAATGTTTATTGAAGGATTGATTCTAGCATCGCCTTTCAAATGATCATTGACGTATATCTTGATGCTTTCATGCGTAAGTGCTTGTTTTGACAGATGATCCAGCATAGAGTCATTTAATGCTGCACCTACATCACAACCAAAATCAGTCAAATGCAAAGTAACATTACTAGAGTTCATTCCCAAGAATCTCGGCAGACTGATTCTGGGGTTAACTTCACTGCCAAATACATCTTTTTTTTTTATTGGTATAAATGAAACATTGTCCTTACTGACCAAAAGGTAGTCAAACTCCACCCCAGAATCAGATCTTTTTTGCGGACAGTATTTTTCTTCAAGGATATACTCATACAACTTGTAATCATGTTTAATGGCCTTGGATGCAACTTCTTCTTTCAGCGTTGAATTACGAATCAGTCTGGTCTTGCATTCAACCTTGTAATCTGGATCAAAACTGGACTCAGGATTCTTATTAGTAGATGGCGAATAAGAGGAAGAGTAATTGGAGTTTCCTATCACTTGACTTTTTCTTTTGATTTTACCCCAAAGAGACTCTTTGTCATCATTTGACACAAATTTCTCTATTTCTTTGGGAGGGTTGGCATCTTTTGAAGCAGATTTGGGTCTTAAGATTGTGATATCTGTACCTTGTTTTTTACTAGTATATGAGGGCTTGTCATGATTATTTAGCTGTGATTCATTTGTTGTGATTTTTAGGTTCTTTTCTGCTTGTACACCTATATTTGAGATGCTGATGGTGACATCATTATTATTTATTGACTCCTGAGTAGGGTGCCTTGTAACAGTGCTAGAACCAAATAGCGTGTTAAGTAGAGAAGATTCACTTGAATTACTTTTTCGATGCCTTCTCAGAAAACCAGTATTGAAAGGAGAGCTTGGAGTGGTGCTGGATGTCATGGAAGAAGTCTGATTGTCATGGTTTCCACTCTTCGAGGGTATTTTTAAGGTTATACTACCGCCTGCCATTCGATTTGAGTTTGAGTCCCAGATATCCAGAGGTGGCGTAGTTGTGTTCGATTTGAAATTCACAAGGCTTCTTTTGTAAAGTGAACCAGTACTTTTTGTTTTTTGATGAGTCTTTATGCTATGCCGTGAATTGAAAAGATTATCTGAGTTCGTTGAAGTTGATACATCAGAAGTGTTGCTCATAGTCTTGCTGACATCCTCCATAGAGTTTACTTTTGAACCCCCAAATTTGAATGTCTCGCTTGTTGTTCTAATATCATTATCCTTCGATTTGTCGTTATGATTTCTTTTACTATGAGCATCGCTGACTCCTTTGGTCATTGTTTGCTTCAGTAAATTTTGGAACCTAACAAAAGAGCCATTCACAGAGTTGGGCAAATACTTCTCATAGACGACAAAATTATCATATGCGATCAATCGCAAGAATTTGTTGCCTTCCAGGTGCTGTTTCCTAAAGAAATCTATCCATGAATCCGGAAACTCGTGATATCGGAGCCAGGCCGTAATTCTATATGCGTTCCACTCGTTGGGATCTGTAGGATCCCAAGACATCGAAAGCTTGTTAGGTGGCAGCTTGCCATGACTCGATGCAGAAGAAGTCCTGATAGGATTATCATTGTATGCAGCTGACCCGCTATGTTGCAAGGGAATATCCTTTTCACGCTTATGGTTCAATCCTTCATTAGAACTTGTATTCATAGGTTTATCTTGACTAGGCTCATACGTAGAAGCAGCCGTATTCGCTCCCGAACTTGTAGTATCTGATGGGCCGCTACCTGCCGTTGGATCAAGGGGGTTAGATCGTCGTTGTGGGGCATAGGAATTAGTGCTGAGGCCCGAATTACGTGAATCATGGCCTACAGTGGGTGTCGAGGGTTGCGAGTTTCCTGAGATAGACAATGAATGATATGATCCTGTTCGTGAATGGCCTGTTCGTTTCTTGAGAAATACCATATCAGTAACCCGCGCACAGAGTAGCCTTTCAGACTACTTAGTACTAAGGGAAAACCAAACTTGGGCCAGATATACCTGGTTTTTATCAGTTTGCGTCAAAGCGTATTATAGCAATATATGGAGGAACTATTTACATAACTGTATTTAAGACTTAATATTAAGGTTTGCGATGCCTTTGATAAAATATTCAGAACGTTGCAACACGCATTACTATTTTACGTTGAGTTCAGATATACGGATGACAGTCAAATCACATTTTGAATGCGCGTGACGCACTCGCCGGTTACGACGTTTTGTGACTTCACGAGTTGTGAATTTGCGTTTCGTTTTCTCTAGCACTGTTGCCTTCAAATTGAATACAGAGGGGTCAATTGGATAGTCGACAAGTCTATAATTGCGCGAGCCAATAGTGATCACATCTGTCAAGTTTAGTATATCGCCAACTTCTGCAGTCTTGACTTTGAAAGGGAGAATCACGGTATCGCCTCGTGTTACAAGATATGGTCGGTTATGAACTCGAAATATTGCGTACAGCTCGTTGGCAAATCGAAGGGGCGCTAATTGAGTGCTCGAGTATTTTAAAGGCGTTTTCTCACCTGCTGCAAGGCCTTTTTGAGGCTTCGTCGAAGTTAGTAATCCTCGATAACCTGACCAAGCACCCAGCGCAGGCTTGCTGTATTTAGACAGAAGTCCAAAGGGTTTTGGCACACAGTTCTGTATCAGCCTAGTAGCGAACATCGAGCAGGACTGGCCGTTGATATTCGTCTAATATGTATTTGTATGTAAGAGAGTATTGTATGTGAAGTTCAACGTATAGTCGATGATGAATTTTATTATTTGGCGAACAACATTATTTAAGTACAAGGTGAAAGATGTGGCCTGAGCTCTTTCGACACACATATCGCGCACGTATGCATTTGATTGATATGAAACAAGATGCGTTTAGCAATAGTTGATCTTTTTATCAGTTTCCTCGAGCTTTCGCAGTGCCTTCTTCCGCTGTGCGAGCATATGAACAAACAACATTGGCAACCCGGGAACGTATGTTAGCATAGATGCTATCAACAAACGGTGGAACCAGACGGGATAAAAATTTAATGCGAGAGGTAATGCACTATGAATTATGATTAACTCACTAGCAACGCCCGTGGGGTAGAGAACCATAAAGAGATTGTAACGCATGTAATGAAGGACCCTTGGTGCGCCTTGTGCTCTTGTCAAGGTAAAAAAATAGAACAAGTAGCGTACAACCTCAGCCAGGGACCAGGCTGTCAATAGTGTCACATAAGGTATACCTTGTGCGGCGGAAGCATCGGGCAACAATTGGAAAACCCCAAGAACAACAAGTAACCGAGATGCGACCTGAGCCGCAGTCGTCAAGATAGGCGAACGTACTATCCCTATAAGAGCATTAAATATTTCCAGAATTGCACAGCATTGAACCACTGTAACAGTATTTTTGGTGCACCAGTAGTATTCTGGCTGTCCAATTCTCGGGTATTGAAGTAGTACAGAGCACAAAACACAGCCCCAACCTATGGTGGAAAACAAATTGTATAATGGTAGGTACGAAAGAAACGGCTTTGTTGACTCACGCATTACGGGCTGTTGAGCTTCCGTCATGTTCGCCCTGTGCGGAGAGGCTTCTTTGATGAGGGGTCGACAATGAATGTTTTTTAGTTTTTCATAAATATTTGAAATCACTACTTCGATGTACAACATTGTTCTCACACCAGTCTTGTCATTGAGGAATTTTCAGTTACAATGGAATATGATGAACTGTACGCAATACGTAGTAGTATATAATGGTTGCATATGCCTGATGTCGATTTTCTCAAGCATCATCAAGTGTAAGAGAGAAATGTATACGCCCAAGGACGTTGCATAGGACTATGGTAAGAAAGGGAAACGGATGACCGGTCGCATCATTGTAATGTTTGAGGGTTGCCATACTGTATTAGAATTTAAAGATCTTCAAATATATCTATATCAAGAGTAAGGCATAGTCTGCTATATTACAAAGTTAAAGCCACAAAATATGCCTCTATCCAAGCAAAACACTAAATCTCTAGGGTCATGCCAAAGCTGGAGTGAGGCTAAGGACTTTGTGGTGTCTCTTCCGGGCTTTCTAATTCTGCATCGCTGTCACTATTGCCTTCAAATTGTTCATCGTAAAACTCCTCATGAGAGACTATTCTTGATAAAGCAATTCCAGGAAATGCTTGCCATTTTTCGTTACCATACAACGCAGCGTTGGCTTTGGAATAAGATTGGCCATCATCATTTGGATCCACGTAGTCATCTTCATCCTCGTCATCAATATTATTGAATAAACTTGGGTTGGAGTTCTTGTGCTCATAACTCTCTGATTCGAATTGATGTTGGAAAACGTTCTTATTAGCCAACTCGGGTGTCGATGGCGATGATCTGGATGGTATATTACTCATCAAAAATCCGTGTGCCAAATTCTTGCGGTCTATGCTATCTTTCGTGTCCTCTTCATTCAGTGTATCATCCGCTATGAAATTCTCAGAGATGCTTTTGTTTTGTGTTCCTCCAAGTTTGAAATTGTCACGGAGTTCTTGTGACATATAGGCAGTAAATACACTGTTCTCATCATCATTGACCTTATCCAGATCATCGGTCACTGAATCCAGTCTACCGATAATTGCTTTATCGTCCACATTATCATTATTTCCATGGTGATTAGAAAGTAGCCTCGATTTTGATCCATCCTCATTCTCATAGTCATAATATCGCAGGCCATAGGATTCGGTAAATTCTGCATCATCTTCGTCTTTGAGCTCATCCCCAACTACATCGTCATTCGATTTCATGTGCGGATTGCTTCCTTCAAAGTCTTCGTCGCAATCCCTATTCTCTTGTGAATTATCTTGATCTCTCGAAAAATAGCCATTGCTTTCCTCGTCTTCCAAGTTCTCTTCATCATTTATATCTCCGAGAATGGTGTTATATTTATCTCTTAAATCTGCTAAAACAGTATCCGTGTAGTTCTTCCAATTTGGGTTCTTCAAGCAATCACAGATGTATGAGTTAGTGAAAGTTATTCTCATCTCTTCAATATATGCCTCAAACTTGACTATCTCCTCAGCGATCAACGTCAAGTGACCCATGTAACCCAAGCGTATTTTATTATCTTTTTCGAATTTCTCTGATTCCTCATTACCCTTTATTATCAGATCCGTCAACTTGATTTCTCGCAACAAATCACTTATTAGAAATCTATTATATCCTGTTTTCAAAGGTCCACTGAATATCTGTTGAACAATATCGAATACTACGTTATGGAGAAAATTGTTCCACTTGAATTTGAAGAACATGTTCAGTATAGATTCTATGATGCGTGTATCCTGTAAGCTTATCTTGAGAAGGTCACCTGGTGTGGGTCTTTCGCGATAATCTCGTTCGACTTCTTCTGTATCCGGTATATTTTCAGAATAAACTTCAGATATTACCTCGTTTTCAGAGGCATCTTGATAGTCCTCTAGGTGATCATCCGGACGTTCACTGGTCAAAATGTCATCGTCATTGTTGTCATAAGGTTTATCCAACATTGTTTTCAGCTCATCTTTATTGGAAATGTCAGTGTCGGTTGCGTGTTCATCCAACTTCATATCTTCCAATCGTGTGCTTAACTCAATTTCTTCATGAGAGTCATATTCAATATCATTTGAAACCTGAACTTCTCGAGACTCCTCGTGTTTCAGTGTGTAGTTCATATCATCCTCTTGGTCTTTCAGTATCTTTCCTCTTTCAGAATCTCTCTCTTTAACGATTGTTTCACCTTTCTGATCATTCAAGAGTGTCATATTGGAGCAATGCAACAGCTCGGCAACTAGTTCGCAGATCTTGAATCTCTCAAAGCCAAATGGTTCTGTCTTTCCAAAGGCTGTTTCAAGATCAGGAAGTGCAATAGAGGTCAAAATATTTTTAAAGTTAGACATCGATGCAGCAAAAAGTTTCAAAAGGTACCCTAAATAAATGGGATCTCTATCATTTGGTGGATGAGTTTCAATAGACGTGTAAGTCAATTGAACAAAATCGTAATCAGAGTTATTTTTCCTTATGAGTTCGATAATGATACTAACACCGTTACTCAAAGAATGCCCACCGTTTAACATTATCTCTATTAGTTTTTCAATCATTTCGGGTGATACTAACTGCCGAGTCAACTCATTAGGGCCAATGCTGGATGCAATCTCCGAATTGCAGTTACCGCTGATTGTAATCAGAGCCTTTATGAAATCGCCTGCAGCTGACTGTATCGATATATCATGTTCTGGAGACAGGAAATCCAGTAGTTTTGGAATAATGCATTGCTTTTGTAAGATCTTTATTACTCCAGTTGGGCTATCTGGCTTATCAGTTGAAATGACTTTAAGCAGAAAATCCATCAGTGGAGGATTGTCGATATGCCTCAAAAATCGCTCAACGAGATTTTCTTGATTCAAGATAAACACCAAAACATCGTTAATGTTCATTTCAAGGAGGCGTTCATTAATCTTCATGAAGTAGGTTGATGCCTCTATCGAAAGTCCCGATTCATGATCCATCATCTTCCAAAGTTTTATAAGTAATTCATAATTCGATGTTATCGCAGAAGCGATAGGCCAAACATCAGCGGAAAGAACTTCTGCAGCCATTCGAGCTCGCCTAACTTCATCTTGCTCTTCACTGCCAGGCGGAAGACTGATAGTAGTTTCCTCAGAAATTTCTGATATATTACCATCGGATGCCTGATCTTCATCGATTGGTTGTCCTAAATCTTTTCCCTCAGAATTGGCATAATCTGTATCAGTAACAATTTCATCGTCAAGATTTTCTTTTGCGTCAGTGAGATGATCTCTTTCGTCTTCTCCATCGAGTATAGATTCGTTCTGGACGTAGTCAATCAGCCTGGAAAGTACTTGAGGATACTTCAAATATACCAAGAGTTTGAAATTGGAGCACAGAAGTTCGGTGTAAAGCTCTTCATCGTCCAAGAGATCATCAATGACCTCCAAATTAGGCTTGTAATTGGCGAACTCCTCGTCTGTTGAAGGCAACGCATCAATTAGCTCACTAGTTTCATTCTCTTCATCGTCAATTGTGTCATAATCATTCGAATCAGGATCTTCGGTTGCTTGTGTGCTATCTGTTTTACTTGCGACATCGCTTATTTTGATGAAAGCTCTCTCTAGAATTTTGGATATCGATGAGTCCGCGACATAGTCCTGTCCAACTTTCCAGAATGTCCCGGACATGATTCGAGAACTTAATATGTGCCAATGTAAGCAAAATAGATTGTGGGTTTGAGATCCAACCTAAGCCGGGCTGTAACGTTTTTATGGTTTGGTTTGAACAAGTGTAGATCTCTAATTACCCTTCTAAATATTTACCATCAAAACACTTGTTTCCTGGAATTGCAGTCCTTGCGAAATCACTGAAGAATTTAGATCTTATTGACCCTGCAACACACAAGTATATTTAATATCGTTAAGTTAATGGCCTTTTCGGCCACTTGGGTTCTTTTTCAAGACTTGAAATCCGACGTAGGTAATAGTTATTGCTAAAATTTTACATGAAAAATGACCCGGCCATCGAAATTGTATATTTACTTTTAAAATGCATTTAATAATATAAACTCTAATAATGATAAAATCAAATTAAATAAAGAACTAGCTAACGTAATATAGTAGCAATTCTTGTATGAAAGGTCTAATATATGAGGGTATCAGGGAATCGATATGATGTTTTATGGCATCTTTTCCTATATCGTCGCACAATCGAGCGAGAACCAACCCATTATTAGCTTGTATCCAATCATAAAATCTGGCATCATATTGAATTTTTTTCATCAAAAGATCAAGAGCGAAGTCTGCGGTTATAGATTGCGAGGTTTTTGGGAAATCTTTGTACAATTCAAGGATTGCTTGCGCGCTTATAGGATCAAACCGGTGAGATAATGCAGTACGTAGATACGCAATAGATTCCTTTCTATCTTCAGTCCTCAAAGAAATTAGGCCACGTAGTTGCCATTCGAGTGCACTACATTTATGTTCTGGGCTTAATGCAACTCTTGCCAATTTCAGATCTTCATATAGATTTAGTACCACCTGTTCAAGCCATTGTTCGCATAGACGTTTACTTCTTGCCGATGGTACAGTTTGCTCATGTTCCATAACAAAAACCTCCATTCGCAAATTTAGGAGACCCTCCCATCCAATACTGCCTACCATTTTCAATAGTAGTTTGTAGACAGTAGAATCAAAAAGACTCAATTGATTCTGTAAAGTGCTTCTCGTTAAAACAGTACGATCCACCATAAGATCTGTTTCTGTCCTTGACAAAAAATTGATCAAGTTCGCACTTTGAGGACCAAATATTGGACCCAATTCGTCGAACTCCGTTGTGTTGATTCCAGTTTCCAATAGCATGACTGTTCGGCCAAATACAGGAACATCATCTTCGGCCAGACCTACTGATCTAGAAACCCATCTGAGTTCATCTCTGTCTAGAGTCGATGACAGGCGTGAATTTCCTAGTGGCTTCTTGTAATAACCAACCAGCAATGGTTCATTTAGCCAGTTTGTTTGGAATGCATCAAATTTTGGTAAAGGCGGTATGCCATTAATTGCCCATAGTGCGTGCTTGTAAGCTTGACTTTTAAGATAGACTTGCGCAAGTATCACCCATGAATCAAAAGATTCAGGAGCCATGTCTACAGCATGTTTCGCAACTTCTAAGGCTAACGGCAGATCTTCGCGATTCAGTAGCACTCTGGTTTGGACATTAAACACATAGACGAGGCAATGGCGTATTACATCCTGAGTCATGCGATCAGAGTTCCCTTTAACAATGTCGTCGATCAATTTCATCATTTCTACCTCCTCATCGCATAGTTCGTGTAGCACAGACACATGGGCACATTGGTATAATATTTTATTTGTTTTGTCGGTGGTCTCCCGTCGCTGTAATCCTCGGAGTATATTCTGCCGAGCTGCATTATTGAGTCTTCCAATCCATAATATCGTCTGCGTCAAGTGGTTGTGATACACTGTCGGGTATAGACTGCGCGTTTCATCCCATCCACAATCTTCAAACCGCGGGAGGAAACCAAGGATGATATCGATCATGTCATCAGGATCCAAGGACATCTCGCAGGAGCTAGTCCCTGCTACCGCAGGGTCGGTGCTATATCGCGCAGGGGCTGCCAGCCCTTGCCATAGCCAGGGCAATCGTACATATGACGGAGGTCTGAGCAAACAATCTTTTGAGACACAAATAGCCGAGCGTAGCACACTACTTACATAAGTTTCTGCCCATAATTCCTCTGTCAATGCAACACCGCGCCCACCGTTGCGATAGTCAACGGCAGTGACAGTGTAAGAACCGTCTGCAGACATATATTTTACCTGGACGTCTACATGGCTAAACACGTTGGCACATAGGTACATTGCTATAAGACGATCTGTATTCCGGTAAGGTGCCAACATAGCCTTTATTGCAAGTATCATATTCTCTGGGCCAGTACATGGCACTCCATCTAAGAGGCAAAAGGAACCTCGTTCAGTATTATTATCTGCATTATTATCGTATCGTGTCTCATGAATCATATCCGGTAACCCCAATTCCCAATGTCCGTTACCATGTCGGATATCGTTGCCTCTTTTAATGGGTGCCACATCCAGGTTATTTTCCGTTGTAAATTTATTGGATAGCATCTCTGATAACGCTCGAGACCTCATGGCCAGACTCTCGCCATATTGGCGCTCGATTGCTCTAGGAAACCATACCAGATGATTTTGCGGGGCTGTAGCTATTGTGGGAGTCTCTGATTTGACCGCACTAGGTAGCCATATTGATGCGACCATGCGTCACCAGCTGCAAAAATACCAACACAAAAACCCTATAATAGCCGCTTTTCCCAATGGGGGCTCTATGTTAACTATTTGAGTAGTATTACCGCTGAGCTTAGCGATCTGGCATCACTGTTCTAGAAACTCTGATACTCCCTTGTATATTTTTAGTTTTTGTGGACGTTTCAAACCCCGTAACACTTCAATGTCTCGTTTTATACGTTGAGAGAACCGTTTTTGTGTAACATGTGTGCGTCACGCTGCTCCATGAAAAATACAGGTCTTACCAGAAGAAGTAAACCGCCCAGCCTGCGCGAGGTTATCAGAGAGCACCACTTGGACTTCCTGTAGCTAAGTTTTCAGGTATATAAGCCAGGTATGTTTGAGCAACGCTAATCATATGCGTACTTTGTGATCTCTTGGATATATTACTAAGAAGCCCGAGCCATGGGCGGGTATGGCTCCCTGATCAATGTTTAGAGTGCACGATTATCATTGATTAGAGTAGGCTTGTCGAACATGTACTGTGGAGCTTTAGAACAGCAGAAAATTCTCCATCAGGTCCTCGGGCCATGTGTTTTGTATTTGACTTTCTTGCCAGTGAGTACAGGGGCACAACAGGCGTTGTCGTCAGTCTCGAGGCAGTTGAAAAGAAGAATGGCTCATCTGCATATCTGGAAATGCAGAGCAGCACGAATATATCCGGGTTCCCTTCGAGTCCTGTGAAGCGCAAGTTCCTACAGCCAAAAGCTGACAGTCGTTTCGTTGAAAAAAAAGGCACAGTCCTCTTTTTGAGTGGGCAGAATTCACCACACTAAAAAAGAGTTGAAAATTTTCGCCGGGTCATTATTGCCGGTTTTGCGTTTACGCCCACTGCGAGCGCCACAGTTGTGACGCATAGTTTCTTCTGATTACTAAGGATGCGAAAGGGTAAGCATTATCGCGGGAAGCAAAGCTCACCTCATAATACGGTTCCGTGGTCCATGCATCTCGTAGTGTTTTCCCTATTTATTTTATATAAGGACTTAGCAAGCTACTTACGGTGAGCCACTCCGTGGCGCTTTTCCATACTCGAAGATAGAGCGTCTCGTTGAGAAGAAGCACCGTTGTATGCAGTGAGAGCTTCAAGTTCAATTGCCTCACTCAATACTCTAGGTTAGCCGAGGGCAATTGGGAGTCGAAGACATTTGTCCCGTGCTTCTCATTTCCAATCATGGGTCTTTTGGCCCTAGGCACACCATTACCTTGGGAAGAGTCCAGACATATCAGTGAACATATCCGTACAGAAGGAGTAGAACAACTCCTGAGTGTTTTCAAAGCTGCAGCACAACGCGACAATGACCCATTGCTTTGGGGTGATGAACTTGAGTACATGGCGATTGAGCTAGATCCGGATAGTGGAACCGCCAAACTTGATGTTCAGCATGACGATGTGCTTGTAACTTTAAACACTACAGACTTGCCCCTTTGTGAAGAGCACAATGTGAGTTTCCATCCAGAGTATGGCAGGTTTATGATAGAGGCAACTCCTGCAAGACCATATTCTTATTACGCAGGGGAGTTCGTTGAATTCAACATGCAACAGAGAAGGCGATTAGCAGAGTTTGAGCTAAATCAATATAGTCCAAACATAGTACCACTTACTCTGACTGTCTTCCCTCGGATGGGCTGCCCCGATTTCTTGAATATTGACAATCCATGGAGAGCCAAGAACTGTGCATCAAGGTCTCTTTTCCTTCCCGACGAAGTTATAAACAAGCATGCGAGATTTCCCAACCTCACATCTAATATAAGGACTAGAAGAGGTGAAAAGGTGGCCATCAATGTTCCAATGTATCAGGATGTTAACACACCAGCTTATGATGACACTGTAATGTCACAAAACCGTGAGTGGTTTATTCCTGAGGATATAGAATCAAAGCTTGCAGCGAAGCCTGGTCATATTTATATGGACGCTATGGGATTTGGAATGGGTTGTTCATGCTTACAAATTACTTTCCAGGCTCCAAATATACACAAAGCACGTTATCTTTATGACGCTTTCGTCAATCTCGCGCCTATAATGCTCTCCTTGAGTGGATCGGCTCCATTTTTCAAAGGATGGCTAGCTGACCAAGATGTAAGGTGGAATGTTATAGCAAGCGCAGTTGACGACAGGACGCCTTTTGAAAGAGGAGTGACCTCTTTGGTACCAAAATATAATAAGGACGGTAAAGGTGGTATGCTTGAAAAAGATAAGCAAAACGCGCAAAGGATACCGAAATCGCGTTACAGCTCCGTTGATCTTTATTTGGGAGGTAATAAGCACTTCAATCGAAATTACAACGATACCAATGTTCCAGTAAACGATAGAGTTTTGAAAAGGTTGTTAGAAAACGAAAAATATCCTTTGGATTATGATCTGGCTAAGCACTTTGCCCATCTTTATATTAGAGACCCAGTATCAACATTTGAGGAATTGATATACCAAGATAACGAAAGCTCAACAAACCACTTTGAAAATATTCAAAGTACAAACTGGCAAACGTTAAGATTCAAACCACCTACTCAAGATGCTACCGTAGATAATGCTAGTGCTCCCGGATGGAGAGTCGAGTTTAGGCCTATGGATGTGCAAATAACGGATTTTGAGAATGCTGCATATACGACTTTCGTGTATTTGATTGCGACTTATTTCTTAACAAATGAAGCGGAGTATGGTGCCAATCCCTATATCGCTATGTCTAAGGTTTGGCAGAATATGCATACAGCTCATCACAGAGATAGTGTATTGAGAGATAAGTTTTACTGGAAAGACGACTTTTTTGATGCATCATCAAAATCATCTTTGTATACTCTCGATGAGATATTTCATAACCAGAGAAACGGAATGTTCAAGATCTTCATCAATAAAGCACTGATACACCTGGGATTAATTACTAGCGATTGGGAAGAATTGCGTTTCTCAATCGAAAATTTGAGGCTATATTATTATTTGAAATTGATCTCTGATAGGGCTGCCGGTAGGATTCCAACGTATGCGCATTTCGCCCGAGAGTTTGTAACAAATCATCCTCAGTACAACAAAGATTCAAGGGTAAGCTTGGCAATCAATGCCGATCTAATCAAACTATGCAACAGAATAACACATTTAGACAATCAAAGTGGTGATGTTACTGCTTTTCTTGGATCTGAGATCGCCTCATATTTAATGCATCATAACCATCCAAACCCAAGCCACGCGGGGAATCAGTTTTCCTTGAAATACCAGCATTCTAATTGATTATTCTAGGCTGCTATGGTGGCACTCCCTAAAATATGTGGAGGATACAGGTAATTTATTAGTTTTTATTTACATCCGCAAGTGCTCAAATTTTTGTTTCAGGATAAATTCATATACACTGGTCTGCAACAAACGCTAAATTTATACCATAAGCATGCTCGAATCTACGTAATGGGTTTGAGAAGGTTCAGGAGCTCATCACTAGCTATACTCTTAATCTCCGCTTATGGCTGATTTGGCCCGTCTTGAACATATTCTCTCGCTTGATTCAGGTAAAAGGTTATCATATTATTGACTTGAGGCTCTCTACGGAGACCTTGGACATTCCACTGTAGGTTGAAGAAAACTCACCGCGGCCTTGAGTAATACTACGTAGTTTACTAGAGTAGGATGTCATCAATCTCAAAGGTGCTTGAGCCTTGATATATTTCATTGACAAACTTGAGTTCGTGTTCGTCAATTTAGGCAGTAATGTAGGATCAGGGGGCAAGTACATATTTTTCGCAATATTCTCGAATTCTATTCTTCTGTGTGAGGTATCATCGTCCACATCGTCCACTTGAATAGAAGTTGCACCTCTAGCGCTCTTCAGGTCGCTTAAAACCATCCCTAAGTCTTTACTTGTAGCATTAATGCAAACATTCATTATGGGCTCAAGAATGTTGAAGTCGTCCTCCGTACAATTGTCGAACGATTTAAATAACATAGATCTTGCTGTGTTCAACAGTACCCCAGGCGAATCAAGATCTTTGGGAATCGCCCAATCAGACTTCAACCTTATCACACATGAATGCAAAGGGAAATGATACCTTTTCCCTCCTCTCTCAAAAGCAGCAATAGCGCTTCCTGACAAACTCTTTACCAGGACATCGAAGGGTAAAAGCAAATTCCAAGAATTACCAGGAACGAAACTGGCACTTTTTTCGATGACTAAATAATTGTTATCTGAGCTCAAAGATATCCATGTCTCGTTTGGTTGTTGGAGTTCGTTAAGTGGTTTATTTTCTTGTATAGAATATATCTCAAATCGTAAGAAAAGGCCATCCACTGTATTTTGTGATCGAGAATCTATGTTTATAATCGTACCAGGTTTCAATGTCTCTCTGTAAGATATAAATATCTTACCAAATTCTGCATTTACGGCAAAATCATTGACTAGGCGATGTTTAGATACCTCTAAATGTAATTCCCCCATACCATTGAGCATAAGCTGTCCTGTTTCGATATCTTCGGTTACACTCAGACTAGGGTCTTCTTGAGTTATGGTATTCAATGAATTTTCCAGGAGATTTTTATTTCCCAATGTTTGTGGAATGATTGGTACAGAAACCACGGGCTGGGGAATACTGATAGGATCAATCTTCAGGTAAATGCTATTATTTTGTTGAAGTGATCTCATACCGTCTTTCTTTGATGTATTACTCACAATCGTATCGCCTGTTTTGACATTATTAGCTATCGTGCTTCCGGTCAAAACACCAATTTCTCCAGGACCGAGAAAAGCAGTTTCCTCGTATTTGTTTGCGTTTATTATGGCCAATTTTCCCAACCTGAACTGAGTTGAAGACGTAGTGTTGTACACCTGAGCATTGCTTTTCAACTTCCCGCTATAAATTCTTACAAATACAATCGTACCTCTGATAGAGTCAGTAACAACTTTGAAAGCAAGAGCTAGGCAGAGATTCTTACTTCCAGCAAATATCAATCCATGTTCGTTATCAGGAAGTGCAGCGACCAGTTGGTTTTGTTTGGAGTCATATATATTAGGTACTCTAGATTCTTTTGGTGACGGTAGGAAATCTGAAATAGCATCCAAAAGTGGTTGTATTCCAATGTTCCTAAAAGCGGAACCTGTAAGAATCGGAGTAATTTTATTTTCAACAGTAAGTTTTCTGATTGAAGTTACTAATTCAGCGCTTGATAACCTCAAAATATCGCCATCTACATCAGCCTCTAAAAACCGTTCCATGATAGACTCGTCATACTCTGTCAGTGTTTCCACCAGCATTTCACGGCTTTTTAGAAACGCTTCATAGATCTCTGAGCTCATATCAATATCATGAATTTCAACAGAATCTGGATGATTTTCGTCCGTCCAGATCATAACTTTTCCATTGATAATGTCGAAAACCCCAGTATAGTCCGAGGCTTCTCCTGTTACATTATTGTTTTTAAAGAATGGTATCGTAATAGGAACACACCGTGTCTCTAATTTGTATACTAGCTCTCTCACTGTTCTACTAAATCCTGCTCCCTCTCTGTCCATCTTATTAATGAAACAAACCTTTGGTATCCCTATACTCTGTTTCCAAACCTTTTCTGTTTGGGCTTCCACTCCTGCTACAGCATCGAGGATTACCACAGCACCATCAATAACCTTCAACGACCTTGTAACCTCAAACGTAAAGTCGGCATGTCCTGGCGTATCAATTAAGTTAATATATGCTTTATTTCTCCACAAAAATGATATTGCGGCACTTTGAATTGTTATCCCTCTTTCACGCTCTTCAGTCAAGAAGTCCGTTGTCGTGTCTCCGTGATCAACGTTACCTATCCTATTTGTTTTTCCGGCACAGTATAACAGCCGTTCAGTAGTAGTAGTTTTCCCTGCATCTATATGCGCAATTATTCCAATGTTGCGGAGTTTCGGTAGTGGTGGGCGTACTGCGTATTTCAATATTGTTGAAGATGAGTAAAACCTTTTCAATATATGCCAATTGAGCTGGCAAACTGATTGTGATGAGATCATCGATTCGTATGACCAAAACCTGGTAGTTACAATAGGCAGGTCACTAAGATCTGAACTAGAGAATCATGAAAGGGCAAAGGAGTCGTCCCTGGCATCAAAGTCTCGGAGAGCGCTGGTTTAATATTTATGAGGATATGTAACTGTACCAAAAGAATCAAATACTTACTTAGATTGGTTTTCAAAATAGCTAACACACCACATGAACCTCATGCAAACAAAACATAAATAATATATATGGAGTGCGTCACGAAAACATTACGATTACGACATGAAAGAAAATCGACATAAAGCTATAATTCACAAGATGTATATGACAACCAAACCAAATTCGCATTACCGCATCCATAATTAAACACTGACTTGAACCTAACTTGCGAAATTTGTACCATCTCAGCAATCTAATAAACTGACAGATTTATTACCCTGCTTTAGAGCCCTGAAAGTTACACCACAATGAAATAATGGTAAGCGGTCCTCTTTTCCTGTAATTTACTAGGTTTTCAACAGATGCATGATTCATCCGCTTAATTAACTACAAACAAATATCATTGAACTTTTGCTACATAATGTTAAACCGTTCAAATCCCTTAGATCATTTTTCAGGATATTGAAACACTAGAGTAGAACTTGACATACATATATTGGGTCTAGATGAGTTCGGAGTATCTCGTCGTTGCTCAAATCTAATTGCGACATTCAATTTCGAGCTATATTGACTTCATAATAGCACATGAGCCGGGTAAAATATAAAATAAATTATATATAAGTCGGATGCTTGCTTGGCTGAAAAGTTTTTATTCCAATATTTTCTTCTTACTTCTTGTTTTATGTTTAAAATCTCCAACATCAGTAGTGGTTAATACTATCTCTAGATAATATTAATTACCAAATATCATAGAAACCAAACGGTACTGTCGTTCGAATCCTCACGGCTTGTGTTGAGTACTAGACCTCGGTTTAGGATTTGGTGCAAGTTAATTAATATTGGGACTCCGAGCGATGTATCTAACTCAAAACCCATAGCTGAATAGTACTTGACTAGCTCCAAACAAGCTAGGCACAAGCACTATTTCGTTTCTGGTTTCTTATATCAATATTGCTCTGAGGAAGTCTGTTTGTCAATCATGGGACAACGATCCTATGGTTCTCACAGGAGGTTCATGTGTTCAGAGGCTCGCATAACGCGTGCTGAGAGTTTGAACTCTACAGTGACTCTTCTTCATGGTAAAACATCTATTGCGTAGTTACTTAGCTCGATGCTATCGAAATGCTCTTGATCTTAAGACGACCTTTACTTGCATTAGCATGAGATGATTTGTGATATCTTTTCATATATACAAGTTCAATGAGATGACTATGGCCATCATATGTCCTTTTCTGGTCTTGCTTGCGGCGACTCTTCAACGGGACCTTGCTCAGCCTTCTTTTTCTGCTCTACTTCCCATTTCAATCGTTCAGCCGCTCTATATATCTTACTCTGCAAATAAAAGCTCCCGCCTTTGGACTGATCGTTGACGTCAAAGAGATACTGATACCTCTGCTGAACTTTATCCAGATCTATGTTACTACTCTCTTCAATATTTAATATCTTGCAGCTTTCATCAAGCGTGATACCACCATACTCCGACTTTTGACCAGTTCCATTTCTTGCTCCAGTAGATGCAGCTTGTTTTGCCGATTGAGATGCAGCTTGACGATATGCTTCAACAAATGACTTGCCGAACACCTTTGCTCCAGTAACAAGGATATGAACAACAGCCCGGTGAGCCATTATATTTGCTAGGCCTTAAGATACAGTTACTGACGATCTCTATTCGTAACTTTTGTTATCTGATCACTAATGTCGATCGGGAGTTATATTTGTTAATTGACATGATGAACTAATTCAATATAGATTAAAAAAAGTATACGTATTCTGTGATATAAAAGATACTCAGCTTCAGTAGGACGATAAATCACGATATACTGCATCAACGTCTGTGATCGGTTTATCAAGAGCTACTATAACAAGGCCGTAATGGGCAACTTAAATCTGCACGCGCCAAAATGATAATTAAGTAATTGTGGATATATAAATTTAGAAAATTGGACATATAAGACCTGCTAACCTGTAAAGACATTATTGGTACACTTTATATGAAATAATTTCGTATCAAATGTTGTTTGAGCAAATTGAAATGGTTATTCAATTATGGTTTTCGAATTCGGTTACAATTTGAGAAAAGTCCAGTAGCGGGTTTCTGGTTCTACGAGGTTGTTGTGATGCTCCTAACTTACATAAATTGCAAGCAAACTGCCGCTGCACTTGGCATTGGCGATTATTTTTTGTAATCGGTTTCAATTCATCAATGGCACAGGCGAGATGCTGCCACCGCGGACAAACGGTACATTTCTTGTGATTTCTGTCTCGGCCAGGCGATACCACGGGACAAGCACGGTCACAAGTGCAACTTACACAGGGCGTTATCGTAAAGTTCGCAGGTACACCCGGTTGTGGATCCCCTTCATGTAGTTTGGTCGGAGAGGAAGCTGGAGTAGCACCGTTGTATGATCTCGAAGGGAATGGAATAGTAGCAGCGGCAGACAGGGCGATTGCTGCTGCCAATCCGCGCTGAACAACATCTTGATCTCGTTCTGAGCTAATGACAGACCTTCGTCTTGGAGCCACATAAGTATTATTTGGCTTCGTTATGGAAGGGAGCTTCACAGGCTTCCTTGGAGTATTGGTGGCCCTGTGAGCTAACGGAGAGCTTTTCTGAGGCTGAGTATCCCACGGACGTCTGGAGGGAAACGCAGTCTCGATTTCTGTCTTGACGTAGATAGTCTTGCCCGTCTCATCTTGCCTCCTAGGGGTATCGAGTGAGACCATTGTTATCAGTATCATCAAGAAAGTAGTGGAGAGGACAAGTGTGATATGTGCACCTCAAGAGTTCGTATATACCTGTACCTGTGTATTATGATTGCTGTCTCCTATAAAAGACACCGTTCCCAGCACTATATTGAAGCAAACCTCTTGTTCCGTCCAAATCACATTGAAAAAACAGCTGCAACATAACAGTTACACCTTCAGTATCTTCGAGTATTGTTCGTCGTTTATATATGGGTTTAAGCCCAAGGTCAAATGTTGCCTAATTTTGGTTTCCATCATAGTCATCTTTACTCCGTTAAAACCATGTCGTTCCTGGAGAAGACATGTTATCTGTTCAGATTTTATGACCTGTTGGAAATCGAAGCCATAGGCTACTATCCTCGTATCTCTTTAATCATCTAAATGCTCCTTGAAACAAAAACGGATACCTCGATTTACTCAAATATGGAAAGGCCACAATAACCCTCCCCTACTACTGCCATACGAATTAAAGTTACACGATTTTGTGGACAAATCCGTCGTTATTAGGTAACCATCAATATTAGCACTAAACGGCCTCGTATTTTATATGGTGCATCTTATGGTTTCTGGTTTTTGCATTTGAGTTGATCCACTTTTGACGATTATTCTGGCTCTATTTAGAAACGTAAATTAAACGAGCGAGACCTTCAGACATATAGCTGAGGGCTACATAGATCAACCTTGACAAGAACCTGGCTCTGAGTTGGCTTCTAGTCAGAATACGTCACGAATTTCAAACATTGTTCTGTGCGATTGAATATTACGACGACAGCTTACGTGGGGTAACTAGATTATGGCCATTCAACAAACGGGCTAAAGCACACTCGTTTAAATCAAACGTTTTGGTATTTTCAACAGGTGCATGGATTTAACAACCGCTTGTACTGCTATTATGCCTGAGAACACAGGCAGCCTAATGGAGTCATCAGGGAAAAAAAAAGAATGGCTGTTGGATATGGACCTAGTACGAAGTAAACCCGTATTTTAAACTTTACGAGTGCTTGGGCTATCCGTGAAGATGTGGAGGTTGGTGATTATGGTTAGGTGGTTATAATAATATTTATGCTGCTGGTTTTGACATGTAAATGATAAGGTTATTGCGATGTGATATCGATACTTTATTTGAGCAAGAATTTCAAACCGAGCTTTGATCTAGATTTCTGTGGGTTATTTGCGAAAGGAGAACGAAACGATCAAACATGCCGTAAAACCACAATAGTTCACATCCTTCGATATGAGCTAGAGTATGCCATACAATTTTTTTTTAGGCCGTTGAAATTGTGAGATACGCTTTTAACGTATTTGCACCACCTCCCATAAAGAGTAGATGCAACGGGGAGTTTCTGGCAAATTACCCTTCTGTTACTCACATGCTTCGCTCTTAATCTTTCAAACTCGTATATTATGTCTATGGTACATTAGTAGTTAATGTGATCAAGATTGATTATGGAGCGCTACGAACCGCCATTTTCAAAAAGTAACGTTGTTGAAATCTGGGCCTTTGTTTTCAGTGAATGAAAACGAATACTCCTCATAATCTTGAGGATCGTTTGCAAACTTAGAATCAATACGAGAATGCAATTTGCTTGCATCAATATCAATTGGATTTTCTTCTCTTTCCTCATCTTGACTGAATGATGTCAATGAGGTGTTTGATAAATCAAAAGTCCGAGGAATCATCCGATGAAAGGAAGGATCGCGGTCTTCCGAGGATCTATCGAAGGATTTTTGATGACAGGCTAATTCATATTGGGACAACTGATGATAGGGCCTTTTTGCTTGACCTTGATAATTTTGAATTTGACAATCTAATTGATGATGTTGTTGGTTAACATGAGTTGAACCTCGTTGACGAGCCTTATTTAATTGATGAATATGTTCATCTATATCATCCATCAATCTGTTGTCCTTCATTTCTAATGAAACATTATCATGAGCGTGAGCAAGCATCTCACCCTCTTCGTTTTCACTGTCATCTAAAGAATTATTGCCAGCTAGATATTCCTTAAAGTTTTCAGTGTTATGATTAATAAACCTGGGGTAACTCTCAAACTCAAATTCTGCAGATTCTCCTTGACCCAGAATTAATGCATTACTCTTGTAATTTGAGCACTGACCATATCTGGGTTTCTGCTCATTCCTGATATTGAAATCACTCGAATTACTCAAATCATGTGCTTTCAATTGATTTGCACCTTTATCTGATATATCTTTGTCATTATCACTGTCCGAGATTGTTACATCGGTGTCTTCAACAGGATCTGGAACCATTGATTGTGTAAACTCATGCCTTGAACCTTCTAGATGTGGATTTCCCCTGAGTACTGTTAATGATTCTAATTGCGCATTTCCCTTATTTTTCAGGAGTGCTGGGATACGACGCTGATTGACCGTACTTGTTGAATCGTATTTGGTTACACCAATTGATTTCTTAACGAAATTGATTTTATTAGTGAAATGATTTGCGCCATACTCAGTATATTGCACAGCATTCTCTTTATTATCCATTTCTGTCGTTTTGTCCCGCATAGATAATGTGCTTTTTGGTCTTTTTTTTTGTTGGACAACAGTGTCTTGGAAGAATGGCATGGAACACAACTCATCAACAGTGGCCCTGTCTGCTGGATTCCACATCAAGCATAATCGAATAACGTCTGTTAAATCAGAGAGTTGAGTACTGGAAATAAATCTATCTAAAGAAATACCTGGCTTATATGGAAAATCGAGGTCCAATTTCTTTGCCCACTTCTCTGCATCTTTCCAAATTCCACCTGGAGGGGTAGGAATATTCCAACATGAATGATGTTGACCTTGTAAAAAATTCTGGTGCTCAGTCGGATATGGTGTGCCTAGTACTTCCAAAATTCTCCATAACTGATCCAACTCATTGGAGCCAGGGAATAATGCCTTAAAGATGGTCACCTCGACAGCCACACATCCAAAAGCCCATATGTCAATTGGTTTTGAGTATTTACCTGTCCTCAATAAAATTTCAGGTGATCTGTACCATCTCGTGGAAACGTACTGGGTATATGGATTTGGATTATCGATGTGCCGAGCAAGTCCAAAATCCGCCAGTTTGACAACATAGTTATCTGGGTAATTACCTTCATCAAGATAACTACTATCAAAATAATGGATGCTTGGAGTTATTAGAATATTCTCGGGCTTCAGGTCTCTGTGGAAGAAGTCGTAGTCATGGATGTGCTTGATGCCCGCAAGGACCTGGGCTAGAATGCTTTTCAAAGATGGTATGCTAAAGACCCTCCTTTTGCGATGCTTCATCATTTGATAAAGATTCTGACTCATGCACTCCATAACGATATGCAATTGGAAATTCAAATCATCAATGAATAGCTCATGGATGGAGACCAAATGGTCACTTGCTGGAAGCGACAGGATGAATTTGATTTCTCGGACTCTATTATAATCATTGAGAGTAGGTAGCTTTGTCATCATTGTCTTGATAGCAACTAAACCCTGTCTCTTGACCATTTTATTATAGTGAAGATGCAACGGCGAACTGAGGTCCTTTTGGAGGATTGTGTTCTTGTACTTATTGGACTGGTGAGAGTCGCAGTCGCTCAAACGTTTTGCCAGAAACACTGTACCAAAAGAGCCACTTCCGAGCTTGTCTATGAGATTGTATTTTTTGTTGAGGGGCTGAAGTGGCAGGTATTTTGGAGGCGAGTTCACATCTGGCGGGAAAACGGCAGCGCCCGACATTTGTTATTTTGAGTTCTCCAGGTATCGCACAGTTGTTGATGATCGCCAGCGGGTAATATTTTCTTGGTCTTCTGTCAATAATTCTTGAAGGTCCGAAACGATAGCTGCTAGCTCTGAGCTGGGCGCCTATCACCTGGCAGTGAATCACACCAAACAAAACCTAGCGAAAAAATAAAATCCAACACAGCAAAGCTACAACAGCCTATGCAACACCAACTGCTCTCCGTCTTACTCCAGAAAAGACCAATAATCTCTTGCGAGTTCGACCTTTTTATATTCGGTGGTTTTTGTGTACTTCTGATCTGCACACAAAACCGCGAGATTTAGGGTATATAGGCTGGTCCACGCTAGATCAATTTTTTCTGAAAGAAGTAAAAATCAAGATCTGGGATCTCAATAAACACTAGAGGCACAATAATCTAGACCACACGTGAGGGCAATTAGAAGCGGCTATTTAACTCGGAAGACCCAAGTTGGTGCTTTCTACTGAGTCAATATAAAGTGGCCGAGTTGAGGGATGCTATACATCTGAAAAAGAGCAGACAATGAAAAGCCCGATTATTAGGCCACAAAACTGCAACTCTATTTATACCTACATAGAATGCTACAACCCATCGCGCGGTTATAAACTTTTGATTACACAAGTAAATATATTGTGAGCTGGAGAAGTGCCCTGTGTCTTTTCACCGAGATCTATCCTTTTATTTCTTTTGCTTTCAGAAATATTACGTCGCTTAAAACAGTAAAATTCTTACATCACGATACGGTGACCAGATCGGTATGCAAGATTATTGCGCCAGTTTAAGAAGGCGGAAAAAGGGCGTGTGATATACCACTGAGGCATGGTACAAGGCAGAGAGGAAAAGAGTTCAGGATAGAGAGACGCGTAATCATCATCAGCGAGGCTTGTTGGCAATGAATGGTCTATAGCAATCGTGCACTAGCACCGAGAACTCGGTGAGCCTCTTAAAGATGTGCAGGTATACAAAACGAAGTTGTTGCACCTTCCGTACAGTATTCAGTTTTGCCTGAGCAGACACAATGCGAAAACGCCAGTAGTACCATCACATACCAAAGCTAGCTAGGCGCGGAACGCCGTTTTGGGACTGTCAGATCGTATATCACAGGGCAATATTTTGAAATTAGATTGGTGAGCTCTAAAGCCAATTAGTTGGACTGGCCTGAGAAGTTCTAGACTGAGGACCAATGAGCTGTGCGCTTAGCGCGCCATCATGTTATGTTTACTCTAATTAGATATTGAGAAAGAGATCCGGCGAACGATTAGGTTTACCTTTTGGGAAAAAATCAAGATCTGGCCCGCGTGACTTCAAAGATCTCTACTTGCTAAACAAACCAAGAAGATTTGGGGTGGTGTGATTGCTTATTGGTGTTTATTTCCACCTATCAGATGCTGCTGTGCAGGATTGAATAGTCCGGCCAGAAATTGAGCTGGGCGGCTAAAATAATCACGTACCAATGACGAAATCGTATGCCATTTTGGATACGCAATATGTGGTCTGCTAATCTAATTTCAAATATCTCCTCCCAAAAACAGAGATGAGGCTAGATAATTTGAGGTTAGTTATATGTTTATTGATTAACACTTTCCTTGAGTAAATGAATGTTAGCATGGACTTTACTGTTTAAAGGCACTACGAGACCTCATAATTGATTGCTATTGGGATAAATAAGTAAAGGCTTTGTTAGACTACAAATCGAGGTTTACACAAAAATAATCTCTTACCATTGTCTTCTTTCTTTTGTGGCATGTATCTGCTCATAATTACACATGTAGAAGGTATCTTTAATTCATTCATAATATATGTCGTCGATTAAATGATTGGCCATCATTTGGAGCTCATTCTAAAGGCAATATACTTGAGCCAAAATCAAAGCCTCTTCAGATGCTCAGAGTTGCCTGGCACAGTGTGTACGGGGTACTACGGTGCCCTCCCAGCTTATACAGCACTTCAACATCATGTGACCGGTGAAAACTCAAATCGAAATATTCTGGCAGGGTAAAAGCAAGGAACTCACATAGGCAGAAAGCCAAAAGCGTATTACCCGGACTTAGATTTCAAAGAATTGACAGTGTAAAATATTGAAAAAAAAAATTGATTGAAGTATTTTATTATAGCAAGAAATTGCTTGTAGATGAGGTTGAAGCTAATTACCAGTTGAACATCAGAAAGCGTCCTCAATTTGCGGAGCTTTACTGCAGAACTGGCGAGCTACACACAATCCAAGACATAGAAGTTCATTGTTGGCATAGCACAACGCACACCTGCTTTCTAGGAATTGTAAGAGACACCCTACGCTTGCCAGCTTCGAACAACTCCTCATCTTTCCGATCGGGTAGCATTGCACAGACTCGGCAAGGGCACGATGTCCTTACAAGATCAGCTAAACGTCATTGCCGAAAGCAATGCCAGTTTGGCTATAGATAGAAAGAGGAGACAAAAACTGCACTCTCAATCTCTAATATACAATCCAAAGACTGCTGCAACCCAGGATTACGACTACATATTCGAGAACGCTCAACTCGCCCTTCAAGAACTTGTCAACATTGATAACAGATTCCAGGCTTTTGTGAATAACTTGTTCAGCGATTCTTCAGTCTCAATCGACAGGAATGTACAAACTCCGGAAGACGTTGCAAAACTAAATCAAGTCATAACAAATTTTTTGCTTCTAACCTCGGCATACTGGCATTTGAGCCCTACAGTTCATGCTACGGAATGGCTGGTTCGTCGCTTTCAGATTAATATTCACAACTCCGAGACTTTTCTGTTATCTACGATAAACTATTATCAAACCCCAATTTTTAGACAAATTCTCAAGATTGTCAAGCTTCCCAAACTCTTTTCTCCTCTGAGTTCGTTCGTAAAGAATAGCGACTCAGCCATCTCGAATCTCACCATATTGAAGCTCTTCAATGATCTCGACTTTATTAGATTGTTTACAGAGTTTCTGAGCCAGAGTATAAGGAACAATATGACATATCAAAATCAGCTCTTGTTCACAAGTTGCACGTTTATCAATATAATAGCATGGAATAAGACAAACAATGACAAAAGACTGAACGAGTTGATTCCTATTTGTTTGGAATTATCAGCTAAACTTCTAGATGTTGCATCTAGCGACTGTCAAATTGCAGCTCATACAATCCTGTTGGTATTATCTAGCGCCATCCCTCTACAAGTCTCGATTATTTATGCTGCAATGGAAACAATCATAGCAAACTTGAAGGATCAAAATGCTAGTAGATCAGCCTTGATAACGATAATCAAAATGTTTCAGACGGTACAGAATGACAAGAAAGTTGAATTTCTAAGCTTGAAACTGTTCACATTGTTTGACAAAAGTTTCACAGTAGAGCAAATGGTGGCTTTTATCAGAGAAAATAAAGACCTACACCTTGACAAATTCATTACAATTTATATAAGAAGCATTGCTCGATACAACCAGGATAAGTTAAACTCTATGGTTGACATACTCAGGAACGTCAGTTTGGAAAAATATGAACTACAACTCATAATCACGGATATGATACATTTAACTGAAATAACTGATCAAAAAGATCAACTCTTGGAAATATTCGAGTTTCTGGTCAAGGACCAGCGGGATTTGATACTCAGTTGTTTAGAAGCTCTTAACATACCGCCCCAGTTGTTTGAGGTCAAGTTAACTACCTCACTTTTTGAGATCCACGGTGTATTCCAAGGCTCAACAGAGTATAATACCGAAGATGAAAACCAATTCATCAAGAAACTAACTGCGAATACGAATCAGAAAGAAAAACCTAATTTTCAGGAATTTATCGATAAAAATGCGAAATTTATCAATATTTCCGATACTTCTGTATTGTCCTCCTCCGACGAGTTATTCAATCAATGGCTTAAGTTGTTTTTAGATTCTACAAGTAAGGGCCATCAACCTGGCTTATTTTTGACTTCTTTTTTCACCACACTAGAGGCCAGAATTACTTTTCTGGTACGGGTTGCCTCTTCGCCGGCATCTCCAAGTGTTTTGAAGGCAATTGCTCTGTCTAACATATTGAGATGTTTCAATAGCATTGACTCTGACTCTAATATTTTTACATTGGTGCCATGCTTGATTCCAGCTCTAATAAACTCATCAAAAAATGTGAGAACTATTGCACTGAAAGTCTTGAAACAAATTTCCAAAAGACCTTTCACGAAGAGATATTTCTTAGCAGATAAGCTATACGGTAACGATGTCCAGTTTGCAAAATTGAATCCGAAGGATGCTGAGGCTTGGCTGAATTTATTCCTAGATGAATACATGCCTGAAAACTCCGAGTTATCCAAGATTTTTGTCCCCAAGAAAAATCATAGCATATATATTGCATTTTGGGCTAATCAGGCACTAACGATTCCTTTACCGCACATAAAGATTGAAATAATGGAGCAATTACATAACTCAACATCATCACCCTCAACATACTCTTCTGTGTTCGAGGATTTCTTGAAAAAATATTTAACTGAAAGAAACCTGTGGTGCTACAAGTGCAAGAACAACAAAACGAGCCTAATGAGATTTGAAAAATGCATTGCAGGATTGATCTCCAATAAAGAAAAAAATGACTTCATTATAAATTTTGCCATAGACTGTTTTCAGTCTCAATATGAAGACCTGGCTAATGTTATAGCTAATAGAATCACCGAGGTATTTACCAGCTTGAAAGAGAACTATCGAACAAAACTTGCCCAGTGCGTTCTCGATACGGCCGTGGATAGTAACCAGTCATTCGATGCTACATTAGTGTTTCAAAATCTTCCTCTAGGACCTGAGGTATTTGTGTCATTGCTAACACAAAACAGTATCTCTCAAGGAGAATCTAGTGATACCAAATTTCTCAAAAAGAGAAGAAGGAGATCCTCTTCCAACAAATCGGCGCTCCAGATAAAAGAGGTGTCTGAAAAGGCTGAAATTCATTTGCGAAAACTTACGGTTATTTTGGAAACGTTGGATAAGAGCCACATAAATGGTACAGAAGCATTGCTAGAGTCACTTTTCGTCATTCTGTTTGATTTAGAGAACTTACATTTAGATGGTGGTTTACCTGCACTTTACGCGCTAGAAACACTGACCTCATGCATGATCAATGCAATTGATTCTATGAAAGAACAAGGGATTCATGAAATAAGCAATATTAGAGCTGATATACTGGTGTCAGCTCTCAGGAACTCCTCATCCCCTCAAGTACAAAACAAGCTTCTGCTCGTTATTGGGGCCCTTGCTACATTGAACTCAGAAGTCATTTTGCATTCAATCATGCCAATATTCACATTTATGGGTGCCCATAGTATACGTCAAGACGATGAATTTACCTCTCAGGTTGTGCAAAAAACTGTAACTGCAGTTGTTCCTGCGTTGTTGAATCGTAATGATGAAGATAAGGGAAACAACATGAACTTATTATTGATGAGTTTTGCGACCGCACTACAACATATACCTAAACATAGAAGGGTCAATATTTTTACGAACTTGATAAAGGCATTAGGAGCCATGGAATCTCTAGGCTCGTTCATGTTTCTAGTTTCACAACAATACTCCTCGCTAAATGCAGCATTCAAGTTGGGCGAAGCAAAGAATATTATCGAATTCACCAAAGCGTTTCTACTAAATTTCAGTACAACAGAGCTTCTCAACGGTATATCAGACTTCTTCAATCGTGTAAAAATTGTTATAAAGATGGCCAGATATCCGGAATCGAAGCCTGAATTCGAGAGACTTGCTCTATTCAGCAACGGTGTTGTCAACTATAGCTCTACAGAGCTTTTCAGTCTGATAAAGAACTCATTCATTTTTATGAAGTCGCTTACGCAGGAGAATAAAAGTGACTACTACGATATTCATGGAAGCTTAAAACTAAGAGTTCTTACTATATTGCTGGATGATCAGTCCGAAAAAGCTATTATTGAGGACGTTAAATCGAAATTTGGTTCCATCTTGGAACATGTTCTTGGCTTTATCAACAGATCAGATTTCAGTTACAAGGCCAAGACTGTTTCTTCTGGATCTGACGATGATGAGCCTTCAGATAATGAGACTAGCATAAACGAATTCAAGAATGAAATAAAAAACTCCCTATTTGATCTATTATCCAATTTACTTCAGATGCTACCAGTTAACGACTTTGTTCATACTATCTTGCCTCTAATCAGAAATTCAGATAATGATGATATTAAGTACCATCTTGGTATGATTGTTACTGAGATTTTCGAAAACCAATCCACGGATGATTCTGTATCGGCAGCTATCGTAATCATGAAGATTTTGCTGGAACGTATCCCTGCGGAGAAAGGCTCCCTATCCGTGGTTCAGTGCTATTTGAACTCTATAGCAAGTATTATAAAGAGATATGGTAACGCGATCGATCAATCAGTTATCAAAGATTCTCTTTCTCTTGCAACCGAGATGATTTATGGGGGCGAGAAAGAAATAATCATTTCATCACTTGCGATCATTACCAACTGCTTTAAGGTTCTTCGTGTGTCAGCAATATCTTTCTATCCTAAAGTTGTTCCGACGAGTTTGAAAATTTTCCACGAGTATGTAAATGAAAAATTTGCACTCAAGCCACAACTTGAGTTGTCTATTTTACTGCTGTTTGCAGGTATGATAAAGTCAATACCTAACTTTGTGATGTCCAACCTGTTTGATATTTTCGATGTTCTATTTTTTTCTAACGAAGTCGAAATATCCACAAGGTTAGCAATCGGCAACTTGATAGTGGACAATATGGATTCAGAGGGAATTATAAGAATATTGGCTAAAATCTGGAATGCTAAGTTGATCAATTCTAATGAACCAGTATCTATATCATTATTTTTGAGTACTCTTGAAGCGACTGTGAAAAAAATAGACAAGAAAAGTGCGATTTCACAATCGCCAACATTTTATAAGCTTCTACTATCACTACTGGAATATCGATCGATTAGCAAATTTGACAACAATACAATTAGCCGAATCGAGGCCTCAATATTTGAAGTTGCAAATACGTACACTTTGAAAATGAACGATAAGATTTTCAGGCCTCTGTTTTTTATCTTAGTTAGGTGGGCTTTCGAAGGTGAGGGTGTCAAAAACAGAAACATCACCGAAGTTCAACGGTTGACGTCCTTTTTCAAATTCTTCAACAGACTACAGGAAAACCTGCGGGGAATTATCACAACATATTTCAACTATTTACTCGAACCAGTGACGAAACTGTTGAAACAGTTTTTAACTCAAGAAAAGAATGATGTCAACTTACGAAGGCTGGTGTTGATGTCGCTAACTTCTGCTTTCAAATGCGATAAAGATGATTACTGGAAATCTACGTCCAGATTTGAGATCATTGTTTCCGATTTAGTGAATCAACTAAGCAACATTGAACCCACTCTTGGGAAGTATCTCGTCAAATCCATAGTCGCATTGGCAGCTAAAAACAGTGGTGTTGAAGAGCACAGCAAAATTATCAATAAACTAGTCGTCGAGCACATGAAGTCTTCATGCTCCTCTACAGAAAAACTTTGGTCAATCAAAACCATGAAACTGATATACTCAAAATTAGGGGAAAACTGGCTGACTATGCTACCACAAATGGTACCTGTGATTGCAGAGTTATTGGAAGATGAGAATGAAGACGTAGAGCTTGAGGTAAGGACTGGTCTCGTTAAAGTTGTAGAAGGTGTTTTGGGCGAACCTTTCGACAGATATCTGAATTAAGGCTACCAGAATTAATCATTGTCTTAATTATGATGTAAATTAACTCAACTATCTGACACTCCACGAGTGGTTATAATTTCATTACATAGTGTGTATATTTAGCTCCCACAAATGTATCATATATTGAATTTATAGCTCGCAGATGCTCATTGGTAGATTGATACAAGACATTTGCCGGCCCATTAATTAACAAGCTAGAATAAAGCCGAGAATATTGGTTCCAAAAAGATACTTCAAGCCTATTGTTTGATCCTAGCTTTGTTTGTACATTTCGGTGGAAATAATATTTATTTCCCGCCATGAATATTACGCATCTCGAAAAATGGCACAAATTGATCAAGATTTAACAAAATCATTTCAGAATACTGAAAAGGAGTTAAAAGACTTATTAGCAAAGAACATTATATGCGGGTTAATTTTGTTTGACACTGATTGAGGTTTGATTAGATTTGAATTTCACTTCCTTGAGATCGTTAGAATATAAAGGAAGAAGATCAATTTCGGTAAAACCTTATCAAAAACTATTTCGGCCGAAAATACATTATTTGCTCAATTAAAGTTTCAACTCTCTTCTTATCGAGATCTTTTGAAACTTAGCCATCTCGTTAAAGCGTAGCAGGCTAGCAAAACTGGTGATTTAGCCTATACTTGCTATCATTGTCTCTCAGGTAAGAGGCCTAACGTGCGAACATAGATGCGAAATTAGTACCAAAGTCTCAATTGTTTAAAGTCGAATGAAGCAATTCTCCGCTTAATCTTTCAAGGATGAGTACTATGACAGAAGCAGCTTATATGATGAGACGCAAGAGCTCAAGAAGTCACGACAAGGAGATTAGCTCCAAATTTGAAGCACAGAAAACTCAGTTAATCAAAACCACATCATCAGATTCTAGAACTATTAAGAATCATGAGTTATTAAATAGTGACTACGGCAAGCATAATTCCAAAAAAGACTTGAACTTAGATGTAGAGAAGCCAAATCTCAACACTTATTGCAACAACTGTATGACCTCAAATACACCATTGTGGAGGCGTGGTGAAAAAGGAGTTACATTATGCAATGCTTGTGGATTATTTTTGAAGCTGCATGGAAGACCAAGGCCGATCAGCATGAAGACCGGTATAGTGAAAACGAGAAATAGAAAAAGCCACAATGATCACCATTCTGACTCCCCCAAGAAGACAGGCAGGGCATCCGAAGAATATAATAAAAATAGAGGGAACCCAATTAAAACAAAAGTGACCGTCACGAAAGACATGAAGTCTGCGGCATCAACTTTAGAACAGATTATGTTCAACAATAACAATCAGAACGTTGAAATTGATGGTAAACATGATTGTCAAAGAGTTGTCGTGCATGCACTAAAGAAAGAAAAATCCGAACCCGTTAGCACAAGTTCACTTTCAGGGCGAAATAGAGATAGCACTTCCTTACCTAGACTGTCGTCGATTTTGGGCGAGTTGCCAGTAATAGATTCAAGCACATCAATAACTCCCTGCTATTTGGGTATTAATCAATCAAAAAGAAGTACGAGCATGGAGTCCTTTGATTTAGTACACAATATATCTCATCACAATGGCTTTACCAATAAGCATCAAATTCAACCTCTAATATCTCCAAATATAGTAGCCCAAGATGAATCTTGTTTGAATTCTGCGATACAATATCCTGAAATAGCTGACAACTCACCCAACGAAAATTGTTTTCAAACCAAACCTGATTTGCATCTGTCGAAATCAACTGGATCTAATACATGTTCGACGCTATCCAGAGGGGTCATACTAAATAAAATATCAAATGACCTCAACAATAAATCAATATTCTGCAATGTAAACCCGTTTGGTGAAGGGTCCAAAGGTACTAGCGAACGAAAGGGCAACTCAGCTGAGCGGCAAAATCCCGATAAAAATTCTACCAGATGTGCTCATTTCACTCAAACAATGGAATGCAACGATAATGACATTGATCCGCATACGGTAGATAGGAAAAGCAAGAACATATGCAGTTTGGCTGAAGAAGAGAAAATAAAGAAGCTGAATATGCGAGTCAGTGAACTTGAATTGATTACTGATCTGTATAAGAAGCATATTGTAGAACTTGAGGGTAGATATGAAAGGCTGGAAAGAAAGGTCAGTGATTTAGAAAATCACGAGTAGTTAACATATTTGTAGGGTTAGTTTCTAGACAGTTGAACTAAATCGACGCTTAATGACATGTGGTCAAAATGACTATAAACACTATCTACATCGAAAGCATCTCTATTTGTTTTCGAAACTAAATAGATTTTAATAATATGCCGTGGCTAACATATGAATGTAATATTACATAGGCATGCCCATGCCTCTACCAGGGGGTGGAGCCATACCAGCATTCGCACTCTCGCTCTCTTTGTTTGTAATGGTTTCATCAACTGACAGAATCAGATTTGTTGCTTCTGTAGCACTTGATATAGAGTTGATCTTTACCATCGCTGGCTCCCATACGTACTTAGCGAAATTGTCGCCAATACTTTCGGTCTCAAAATCTATCCCATACCACTTATCTCCTTTACTGTGTGCCAATCTTAATTTATTAAGAAGCTCGATAGCATCAAATCCCGCATTCTCACACAATTGCCTTGGAATCACTTCCAAAGCTTTGGCAAAAGCACTAATGATCAATTGTTGCTTACCAGCAATAGTTCTAGAGTAATCTCTCAAATATTTCGATAACTCCATTTCCACGGCACCACCTCCTGCTACGACCCACTTATTTTGTAGTGCGCGTTTCACAATCATAATTGCATCATGCAAAGAGCGTTCAGCTTCTGCAATAACCTGCTCAGCCCCTCCTCTAAGTAAAAGTGTACATGTTTTTGTTTGAGGACAACCAACAAAAAGATTGAATCTATCAGAACCGATTTGTAATTCCTCAAATTTCTCACATGTGCCTAAATGTTCCTGTTTGATGTCAGATGTTGTGGACTGTACAGATCCACCAACGGCTTTCACAACACGCTCCATATCGTCACTACCTACCCTACCAGCACAAAATATATTTCTGTCAGCAAAATATTGCGTAGCCAAGTCACCAATAGGTAGCTTCGATAATACTATATTAGCTCCTGTAGCTTCGATCTGGTTCAACTTATTTAGTATCAGTTGCCATTCAGCATCGACGATGGCCTGATAATCTTCAACATGTTCCACTCTCACCTCAGCGTTATCCTTCTCAGCTTTTAATTCCAATTCCACATTTAAACTTAAGACCTTGGGGTTCGTAAATTTTTTTGGTTGCTGCTCGAAACCTGCGTACGAAAAGGTCTTCTTGAAAGCAACACCATCTATAAATAGCGACTCTTCCATAGCTCCGCCTGGAATCTTTTTGATTCCGATCATTTTTTCATCCAGATCATCTCTATCAAGTGACAATACAGCATCAACACACATCTTAACAAAAAAATCTGCATTTTTATAAATCAGCTTTGATGTCATTGCTGTCTTTGCACAACGTTCTAATAGTTCCCTGTTCTGTCCATGCTCGTCACCGACATTTACCGCAAGTTCTTTGACTTTCGCTATGGCTAAGTCTGCTGCCTTCCTAAAACCTTTGATTATCAAATGAGGAGACATTCCCTCCTCCAAGAAAGGACGCGCCTCCTTCATTAGCTCACCTGCTAGTATTGTGACACTAGTGGTACCGTCACCAACTTCTGCGTCTTGAGCTCTGGATATGTCTACAAGAGCATGTGCGGCTGGGTGAACCACATCCAAAAGCTTCAAAATCGTGGCACCATCGTTGGAAATGGTCGTCTTTTGATTAGCGCCCACAATCAAAATATCAGATCCTAGCGGTCCTAACGTGGGCTTTAGAGTTTCCTGAATAGCAATACATGCATTTATATTCGAAATTATTTGACCGCGACCTTGAGATGAGTCAGTGCCCTCTTTCAATACCACAATGGTGGGTGTCTGAGAACCAAAGTTCATCCTTACCGAGGCTTGTGCAGGTTCAGGACTAATTCTAAGCTGCAACACAATCACTCTCTATGATTATTGAATGATTTGACTAAGGTGATTATGAAATATCTGATTTCAAGTTTGCCTCTGGGACAAGATTTTCAGTGAATTCGTACCGGGTAAACGTCATAGGTGTCCCAAATCCTCTCGAGTAACACAACCTCAAGAATACATAGAATAAGCTTTCAAGCAAATGAGTGCATGCGGAGGCATGCATTTAACCATTAGACTAATATAAACTACTTATTATTATCCTTCGTTGAAAATATGCTAAGCTATCTCAAACCTTTATATACCATTTCAGAAACAGTTGGCCATTTCCAAGAGGAAATTATCTACCAACGCTGAATGTAAGAATATTAGCTCTCAATATCCATGCTATAATGCCCACAAATTCATTTCGCCGTCTATCCTACCGTCAGCTATGGCTCCATTTTTGTACTGTATCACATTAATTGGTTTCACCGCGTCTTCATCAGCACACTCCCAATGTCGACCGTCATGTCGATCAAATATTTTTATCGTCGATTCACCTGTGCAAGAGACAATGTGGTTTGCGTCAAACGCTAGCGAGAGTACTGGATGATTGTATGCGTACGCATCTACTAGGAGACCTGTTCGGAGATCCCACACTTTGACGCTCTTGTCAAGCGAACCAGATATCACATTGTGTGCATCGAAACCCAAGCCAGTAATAGGACCTATGTGGCTTTGCAACGTGCGAACCACTTGTCCCGAACGTAAGTCCCATAATCTGATCACTCCATCTTTCGTTCCAGTAGCTAACGCAGTATGGAAACACTGGATCGTATCTACGATATCAGCTCCACGCAACTGATAATCTTGAAATTCAGCAACCATAGTGCTCTTGGTAAGATTGCCCACAAAACTCATATCCAGAGTTTGTATACATTTCCCAGTGTGAAGGTCCCATTGCTTTATAGTCTTGTCCTGAGATCCACTAACAAGAGTATCTTTATCGAAAGATAAAGCAGTGATTTCGTCTAAATGAGCCTCAAATGTGTAAACACATGGGTCCATTACTACCATACCCTCTGATGAAGTTGATCCATCGTTTTGTGTCTCATTTTGAATTGCCGTATTTAAGTTCCATAACTTCAACAAAGCATCTTTGCCTCCAGTGACAACCATATTATATGAGGCACTCATCTTCAAACAGTTGATAGTAGCAAGATGGCCCTCCAGAGTAGCTACTTGACTCTTTTTGGAAAGGTCCCAAACTTTCACAGAGTGGTCCAATAAAGCGGAAGAACATAAAGTACCTTTATCATAATCAAAATCCAGAGACTTGATGTCTTCCTTTTTCTCGTAATTTAAAGTACATATACGAGTGCCCTCTTCATGGTTATGCGTGCGTGATGTGGGTGTGATATGTATCTTTTCGTTGTAATTCTGGAAAAAGTTATACAGGTTTTGGTTTGATGCATTCTGTGATTTGGCCATAATTGATCGATCTTCCACTTCAGAAGCTTCATCAAGGGTGTCAACTGTGGTTACCGATCCACCATTTTTGACCTGACCAATTTCATACTTTTCCAAGTAGCGGGTACGAGTTTCAATCATATGTTTCTGGTTTTTCAAGTGATACCCTCCCCTCTCTAAGTCAGCTCTCATTTTTACAAGACTATCTCGTCTCAATCGCAGATCTTTGATTCGTAAATCTAAGTCGTTTATTTCACTGGATACAAGGCTTTTGGATATTTTCAACGTATTCAATCTTTCAACCAAGGCGGAATTCAAATTTCGCAGATCTGTAATATCTTGCAAGGACGCTATATAGTTTGGAGTCAGTGCAGAAGTTTCCGAAGTGCCTTTGATCTCAGACTCATGTGCAGTATTTTGAAGCGCTGCAACACTAGCTTCAAATCCCTGAAACAATGAAGTTGAGGGACTATCGCCCAAATTGTCTAGTTCCAGCATATAATCCGAGCCACCGTTAACTAATCTGGTAAGACCAAATCCGTGCATACCCATACTTTGCCAAATGCCAATCATGACATGATTTTTTATGTTATCCAAAAGCCTCCTCAATCCATTGCGGTTGCCAATCACCGCTAGAAGTTGACTCGATCTTTGTCTCGTATCATTCACATCCCCCACTGATTTTTGTTCACTCATGTCAGTGTCAAGGCACACCCGTGTACCAGTTCTTCTGGCTTTGCTTCTATAGATTTATTCGGTTTGAAGGGTTACAATCATACTAACATAGTTTAGTATATGGTACTTTTTTAAATGTTAAATGTAATGGATCCTACCCTATAATACCACATATAAAACTTGACTCATACATGATCATATTTAATCGTGATGACCATATTGTGTTGAGATGTCGCTCAATTACATAACACTTGCGAGGTGGCAATCTCCAAGATCTGCCAAATGGCGTTGTACAATGTCAATTATACGCCAGAGAACCCAGGTACATAAATAATGAGAATGTAATTCTGACCTTTATATGGCTGTCGTTTCATGAGAGTCTTGAGGTGTGGATGCTGTTTCGGTTTCATTTGCCGTTTCTGTCTCTTGATTGTCGGTTTTCCTCTTTTTCGATACTGGCTCGGTAGGTTCCTCATTCTGAGCTTCGTTTTCACTCTCCTCAATATCCTCTTCAGCGTCTTCATCTACGGCTGCATTTTCATCGTCATCTTCCAACTCTTCCTCCTCGTCGGCCTCTTCTTCATCCTCTTCTTCTTCGTCTTCTTCCTCTTCGTCGGCAGGCACGTCTTCCTCCTCTTCCTCCTCGTCTACCTCGGGCTGTTCTGGAGGGTACAAGTCGCCTTCATTCTCATTGTCCCATATGATGTTGAATCGTGTGACTCTAGGCTTCTCCGCCAGAATGTTTCTAACGATGTGTTCTACCATCACTTTCTGGGGCGGGTTCTCTCTCAACTCTTCACTGTCGTACTCATTGTTGACGTAATATCCAACACGCACGAACTCCCGGCCGTCATAACTACAGCTTAATAAAATCACTGTAACGCTTATAAGTTCGCTAGCCGGTATCAATTCGGCTGAAGGTGGCTCTGCGGAAAACACAAACTTATTGACACCTACGGGTACGGGCCCAACGAGAATAGAGTCCAACTCCTGATCGTGCTCCAATGATCTGGAGGACCCAACATATGTTAACTTCCACTCCAGGTCATGTTTCAAGGGCTCAAGGCATTCAAACGTTATCTCGAATTCATATGAATCTGTAAATTTTGCTGGATTGTTGAGCACTTTGATACCTAATAGCGATACAATTGACATATTATAATCAAACTTGGTTTCTGTGACAGTTTCGATGATGGAGATACTGTTACGCTACAAAGCTTCTCTGATTGCTGTAGCTTTCAGAGTACTTTTTTTCATCAGTGATTTAAGTTTGAATGATTTTACTTAAACGCGTTAACTTGATATTTTCGAGATTTAAAAGAGGTTGATGACGCGTCTTGGTTGATCAAAGACATTCCAAGTGAGATAGATAGAGGACTAATTAGTTACAATGAAGAGCTTTAATGCCACCATAATTGGGCGTAGGCTTTTTGCTAGTTATATATCTCGTAATAATTTGAAAGGGTTTTTGCGGTCTTGGCGGGAGCCCAAGATGAATCTGCTCAATTCGCAAACTTTAATCATACTTGTCTCTAGTGGGCTACGCAAGCCAATTTCAAACTTTGGTGATCTCAATGATGATCAATCGGAACGCCTGGATTCTACCACAAAACTCTTCTCTGATTGCATGAAGACATTGGCAATCCAGGAACTCTCATCCAATAAAGTAGACTGAAGTAATCTAAAACGGCTTACTGATCCGTGATGCTATGAAAACATTACATACGCTTGCAGCTAGTAGTTTTCAGTAAATACAATCACTTATTTTTCTTGACATGGAACTGTATTCCCCATAGTTCCTTACGCATACCGAAGATACCACCAAGTAGTCTGTTATCTCTCAATCTGGCACTCTGGATGCGAACGAAACCTTTCTCACTAAGTATGCGTTTGATATTAGTGTCAAAGGAGTATACCTCAGTCAATAATTTCATCGATTTGGGACCATATCCATGCTCTTCACCAAGAGCCTTAGTTCTAACCAGAGCCCAGTCTAACAGATCCTCAATAATACCAGATTTAATATAAACACGCCGACATCCCATAGTGGTGATAGTGGCCACGAGCGAATCCGGACTTGTCAGTACTTCACTGGGACTCACTGCTATAAGTGCTATAGGCGTTTGTCTATAAATGACAATGTGCGTATTTTCGGCAGCAGGGGACTTTGCAAGGTCATTGCCTTCCATTGCAACATCATTCAAGTTCAGACCAAAGAGGGTTTCGCCTTTAGTATCCACAATTTTCTCCGTGATGGAGCGGAAATAGACATCTGAGATACGGGAAAGAAAGGTAAATACAAACGCAGCACCAACGACACCAAGTAGACCAGCTTGTGCCAATACCCGCTTGTTTAAAATAACAAACTTATAGAGATACTCCGTCACAGACTCTGAACCGGGTTCTGGCAGCGTTGCACGAGGGCCCATGTAGATAGCATCTGCCAATACAATGAAAAATATCACCCATGGGTGTAGAATTAAATACCGGTTAGCCATTCCCTGCTGTTGTTTGGCAAAGTCTACAGCTAAATTCAATGCAGCGTTACACAGGTCAGGCCTTAGTATACTGCCATATATTGTTGGAGGTGCATCTTGGTCTAAAGGCTCATCTAGCTTAGGGTCGACTTGTGGAACCCCACGACGCTGTTTTCTCGATTCAGCCATCACTAATAGGAATGAAAGCAAATGTGCTAACGATTTTCAAGGATATGAGAAACAGTGAGCGGCAAGTGTCCTTCCAAGTGTTATAAAGTGTATTTCAACACTTTATGACTTTCATCGCATTATTCAACTTCTTCAAATATATATATTGTATTGAAAAGCTTCAAAACGGATTCACATGATTGTAAATAGAATCCCAGTTTTGAATATGATAGCGTGAAACTGAGGTTTGACGACATCTAATTAGCTGTTACATCGAAATTATTGTTTAACAGCAGAGAAGGGCGCATTTTGATATCAATTTGTTGAACAAAATTCTTTAGTTAACTTGCTGTACACAAAGCTGCGAATCTAAAACGGCAAGGCAATTTAAGCGGTCGCAAAGTGGCTTTGATTTAAATTTCATACTTGAATATCATTCGGGTGGCTGCAATATCAATAACGTTAGGGTTTTACAATCTTGTTTGATTATCTTCCAGGACTTGAACCAAGAACTTAATTGCGAGTAACCAAGCTATCAATCAATTGCCCCGCCATGATTGGTGCCATATTCGTATATTCACCACATGGCATGCTACTGATGGCCAAATATTATCGTGGAACAATGAAAAGGTCATTATCTGAGGTATTCCAATTGCAAGTGATCAATAATGTCGATATACGATCCCCAATTTTGACGCTAGGCTCCACGAGCTTCCATCACATACGGACTAAAAGCTGTGATAATTTGTGGCTGGTTGCTGTGACCCGACACAATGCACAAAGTGCTGCGGTTTGGGAATTTTTACAACACTGGGAAGTGCTACTTGAAGCATATGATCTCACCAAGGAGGAAATATTTCAGTCAAGATTCATGCTATGCCACGAAATGTTAGATTTGATGCTGGACATAAGTGGAATGCCGCGCAATACAGATCCAACATCCGTTATTGCAAGCATGGGTACGAAACCTCAGCATCAGCCCGTCTCAACTCGTGAACAACAAAGGTATCGAAACTTGACAATATCACAGTCAGACTCACATATATCATTACACAAACCAACATTAGTTCAGTCTGGATCTCAGTCTAGCTTACCTTCTCACGTGTCTGCATTTCTCAAATCCAGTCACTCGAATTTGATCCTTCCAAACTCCAATGAATGGAAGTCAAAGCTCACGAAAGGCACCTCAGATATTAATGTAGATGTTGTCGAATATATCAGCATTCTAGTTTCAAAGGACGGATCTATTTTGAAATCATTTGTTGATGGCGCAATAAATCTACAATGCGAAGTTTCTCAACCTTCGTTATGCTCTTTGGGATTGAGTGATTACTTGATAGCAGGGAAATCAGAAAATAACGACCATAATAGCCGACATGCAGATGCTACTAGTGGCATTGTGTTATTGAGCGATTGCCATTTTCATCAATCAGTATCACTTGAAAAGTTCAATAACGATGGCACAATCGAATTCCAGACACAACCTGGAACCCTTGAGTTGATGACTTATCATGTTCGAGATAATCTTCATCTACCGTTCAAAGTCACTCCAACTGTCGTCAATGTATCCCAACGCAATTTGTTACATTACACCATTACTGTAAAATCATTGTTTCCCATGAAATTGACAGCAAAAGAATTTGAGCTACACATCCCTGTACCCCCCGGAACGCTGGACTGTAGAATAGACGTCTCTAACGGAATTTGCAAGTTTATACCTGAAGAGAATGCCATGGTATGGAAATTTGCACGATATGCTGGCTTAACAGAGAACACACTCAATGCCTTCACAGTACCCAGTAGAGATACTACACATATTTCTATACAACAATGGCCACGGCCGCCGATAACACTCAACTTCCAGATCATGATGTTCAGCAACTCTGGATTACTCGTAAGATATATCTCGTCAAGGGCTAATAATAACAAAAATAGGGCAGCTAAATGGATAAAATACTATTCTAAATCTGGATCATACGAAATTCGTTATTAAGTTGCAAGTTCGCGTTTATCAATATCATTATCGATGCCAGTACCGCTCGCGAGAGTATAATACATATTCGAATGCTTCCAATGCAGTAGAGTATAGAGATGAGCTGAACCGATCACGTGATGCTAATTATGAAAAGAGTTTCTTAATTTATGAATAATCATTGTTAAATTGTCTTTAGTGTATCAGGGTTTGGGCCTGAGACCATCAATAACGTACACACCAAGCTCTCTAATATTTCATTGCTATTGAGGGTCTCTATCTTGCTAGTTGATCTCAATTAAAGCTAAAGCTTATATGTTCTAGTATATTCTTCCCCTAGGATATTGCCCGGTGACGGACGCAGGTATAATGAGCGCTATAAACGACAACGATACATTTTCAATATGGTTGAATGACCGCCGAATACTCCCAAAACGTGAGAGACTCAAAACAATTTACGATAGAGAATTTCTATTGGAGAGGGGCTCCAAGTTGTATCAGAACCGTACGAGAGCAATAACAAAATACTATAAAGAATCAACGGGAGTTCAGAATGTCGGAGATGTATCTTTACAGAGCTGCAGAGCCCTGCTCCAGGAACTCAGAACTTTGATTGAATATCCTTACAAGAACAAATTCCACGAACTCATCGCTGAGTGTACTGAGATGGTTGATATGCCAATAATAGACCCCCTCTGGTTTTCTAATGATTCGATGAAGCTACAAATCTTTTTGGAGGCCAGTGAAAGCCTTATAGTGATTCATGGTAATCATCTATCGCGCAAAATTGACCCTAGCCAGACACAATCTTCATTCAATGACACTCTTTCTTATAAGAATAACCTTTTTGCGATTTACCAGAACATAGGTTTTTTTGCTGTTAACGAGAGCCTTAATGTTTTCAACATGGAAAAATTGGATGATTTTGGCACGGCCAATGCTATTCCAGATTTGGTACTTCATTTGCCTTCCTGGCTAAGGGAAGTATTTACTGCATGCCATCAGATCCCACATTACAATACTTGCCATTCGATCAATTATATGAAAGTATTGAGTTTGTTCGAGTCCCCAGTATTATGTTTTTGTACCGACTCTAACTTGGTAGTTGTCTTACCGATAGACAGAATAATTGAAGCTCTACTTTCCCAAGACCAAAAGCCAAGCACAACGAAGCACTTGAAGAATTGTTGCGATCTTAGTTCTGTAGCTATATTGGAGGTTTCTGATTCATGCTGGAGTGTCGATATATTTTCGAATAATAATGTCGCTTACCTTGCAGCAGGTCATAATGGCCATGAAATATGTATATTCAAATGCTTCAGAACGCCTGACGAGTCTTATACGTGGTCCATGATTGACCGGATTGCTTGTACACATAATATACCATGTATCAAATTTATCCTACAACGAACAACAACCTCTCCAGATGATGCAACTGAGAATCTGATTTTGGCTGTGTGCTCAATTTTTGGCGATCTGTCTATTTATTTAGTGCGAGACAATAAAAACTCAGGAGAAGTAAGTCATCATCTGGTTGACTGTTCTTTTTTTGGGGAATTCTGTTGGACGGTAACCTCATTAACATCTGATGATTTTGGACTTGTTGAGAATTTATCACTGCTCAATCATAATTTGAATGAGGAGGACAATCTGGGAATACAGCTTTCGATCATACGAGATACCAAATTACTGAACGGCTCTTCAAACTCGTGGAACTTCACAGAATCATTTTGTAGTGGCCATCTTACTACACAAATCCCAGTTCCTACATTAGGTAATATGAGGCTGCAAAGCAATAATGAACTAGGCCATGATTCTTCCCCACATGCACATTCAGAAAATTCATATGGAGAGATTTTTGGCAACTTCCAGCGTAATCTATGGCACAATGGTACAGAAGGATCTTTCAACAAGTTTACTTTTGTTAATGATATTAATAAAAGGGCTGAGCATTTCCTCAGATCATATATGTTTGAAGAAGAGTGCACGGTAAGCCCAAGCCGTACAATGAAATATGATGATCAAGTATTAAACAAAATCTTAGAGGAGAAGCTGAGTCCCAAGCTTTTCGTACCCAACCCCGTTAAGCTCCCCTTCGAGAGTGGTAGCTCCTTACAAACCTCGCTTCTTCACTACATTACTGAGAGTAAAAAGTCAAGTGCTTTTCATCAGTTAGTAAGCATAACACCTATACCGTCCTCGCTTTATTTCAAAGAAACTCAACTCAATTCATTAGTCTTAGGGAGTAAAATCGAACAAGATCAAGATGGCGTAATCCCATCTTTTCCTTCAGATATTACTGATACATCCTATAATATAGAGACTGATGAGGACACTGGAACACAGGACAGCACCTCACCAAATTTGCAGTTTTCTGATCATGATGAAGATGACCCCATGGAAGCCAATCGAACGCGTAGTGCGCAACAAAAATCTTGGAGTGTACACAATCATTGCATCAATGTTAAAAAACTTATCACGCTACTTTCTAACAGATTCAGCTCTGAACTCGAGAAAAAAATGTTTGATGATGCCCGTGATCGGTATTTATTGCTTACTACGGATAAAAATATATATTTGGTGAATCAATATCCATTATTGGTAACATCCTTCACACGAGAGGCAATATTTCCTACGAAGTCATTTGAACTTTGCGAACTGAGTCGTATCATATTATCTTTGGACCGCTTGAACTTAGTCTGCCACATCAAAGAATTACAATGTATCGTGGTTGCATCTCAACTTGGGATGCTATCACTTTTGCGCCTCACAAAAATCAACGGGACGTGCTCATTCCGTCAGGAATATATATACGGCTTCCAATACCAGAAATCTGGTGGTCAGTGCTTATTAGCGCCAATCTTCGTGGGCTTAGATGATAGCTGTACTGGAGACAATGTCAAATTCCCTCTTTTCAACATTACGGGTATAGATTACCAGATAGTCAATCGCCTGAATACCAATGGCATAGAGCCATGTGCACTTGTGTATGTCACCACGAGATCTGAAATTCATAGATTCAAAATTTCAAAGTTCGAAATCCACCAACTTAGTCGACATTTAGCCCAGCAGGTATAAAAAACTCATTTCAGAAAGCGATCGAATTTTGGTTCTCCTCTCATGATTGTTTTGTTTCGATTAAATACTTAAAAGCCCAATCTAAGCGACTCAGTTAAGCAAATACTAAGGCTAGGATATAGTACATGAAGCAACTAAGCCATACCTTGCCTCTTGAGATCTTCGTATACTTTTTGAGACATAACATTACCATCCTTATCTTCAACCTCCACCAGATATTTTGTATCCATGCGTCGAAGTGAGCCATTTTTTGTAACGCCAGCCTGTTGCATTTTTTCCCATAATCGCAAAACTTCATCCAATTTTGTGATACCTCTGAAATCTGTAAGGGATGAAACCTTTATTCCAAGACACTCCAGGTGAAACTGATGTTTAGCCTCGTTGAAATGCTTATCAAATGCCCTCCTTCCTCGATAAACCTTGTTTCCACATATCTCACAAACGTATTTTCTATCCAGACCTTGTAATTTGTAAAGCCAGCGAGGTATCGGTAGACCGTCAGGGCCTTTAGGCATGCTATGCGCGTTCATCGAAAATGAAGTCAAAGCAGAGCTGTCCACTTTTTCCTTGGAAGTTTTGTGTCTATTTTTTTCATAGTCAAGGCTCAGATTGTAATCTTCTGTGAGTAACTTCATCTCCTCCATACGCTCATCGGGAGTCATTGCCATTTTCCGTTCTGTTGTTTCTATGGTAGCTGTTAATTCCTGTGACAATAATTTCAGAAACCGATGCAATTTATATTCACTATTAACGAATCTTTGTCGTTTTTTCAAATGCTTGTAGTGTCTTGCGCCTGGCAAATGATAATTGTATACCGTAAGCTTTGTAAACCATTTGTCACAGACACAACAGAAAACACCTTTATTCTCGTGTACAGTGAAAGGAATATTCCGACGAAGTTGAACCTCACTGTTAATTTGGTTCTTTACCATTGACCTATCCAACAAATTATAATACCTAAAGAAAGTGTCCTCCAATATACGACTAGCCTTGTGTACAAATTCAACGTACTTTGGACTATTTCTATTTGAGGGAGAGCTTATGACGTACTTCTTGTCATCCAGAAAAAGGGTCATAACGTTATTCAAAAATTTGAGATATGAACATCCTTGATCAATTGACATCCAAAGTTGGTGAAGCTGAGTTAAATCCAGTACTTGGCCGTACTGCTCAGTAATTTTGAAAACATCGTTTATTTTAACCTCCAAACCTCGTTGCGACAAAATAGTATCACGAGAATTAGTCGATCCACCAAACATAGAATACCTTTGCATTCTTTCTTTATAATTATAACCTGTAAACCCTGCCATATGGCCTTTAGCATTTCGATCATCTATCTTTTGTAGACTTATATGCAATTCATCAAACGTCATTTTGCGCCGAGCTAAAGGTAGTTCGCGATGTAAGCGTCCTACCTTATGAAAGTAATCATGCATAAATAAAGAAATCTCATAACTGAGAGACATAAGCTCCTTTGATGCAGCGGGAGTTTCATCCTGCAGATCATCCACGCTTTCCGAATCCCAAAACTCTTCCCATTTACGATTATATCGCATGTATAACTCGGGCAACCACCTCAAGCGATCTGTTATAGCATCCTCAATAAATTCAGCATCATCTAACTGCTTTCGTACTGTTTCCATGCCTAGATGGCCGTGCAATCTGTTTCAATTTATTATCGATTAAACCATATTTCTTATTTAGTATAGTAGAGCTCTACCATCATGATAAAATTATATATAATTACAGCAACTCAAATGGTTAAATCAAATGAGTTGATATTGTTTACTCGAACACGTGATGTCACAAAGACAGCCTCGCAGGCGTTTCATCAAGCTTTTCAGCACATATCGGATGCCACATGGCTAGGAAATAAGTATTCCACTGATGGTATATATTTGCAATTTTATCCGGACATATTATGCTAATATCTCTCTTCTCATCCATCTCCGCTGAGTCTTAGTGAAGCATAAGAAAAATACACCATGTGGTACCTTGTAGAGCTCTATTGGACATAGTCCAGAGTTCCATGGACTGTTTGATTTTTTTAATGAGATACACTGGTCCCGGTCATCTGTTTCCATGCGCAAAACAATGAGATGTCAAACCAGATTATTTTGTCCGATTTGAGATATTCACGTAGCGTCACAGTTCCTAAACAAAGAGATAGCAATCGACACTATTGTTGAGTCCAGTTTCCCCGCCTCTCAGTGTTATATCCGGCAAGCAGAGTCAGTGCATTCTTTCAAACGTCACGAGTACATAATTTTATCTACCATGCTAGCTAATGCCACATAGCAATACAAATCGTGTTCCCATGAGCGAAAATCACGTTTCCACAGGTGGCTCGTGGGATAAGTAACCGTCAATTGTGTATGGAAGGGTCCGATAACTCTAACAGTAATGCTACTGGTTCAAGTTAACGAGGCGTCAATCTGCTTAAAAAAGTCTCACTATGATGAAGTGATTTTATCCATCAAATAAACGTCGTATGATTTCACTTAGGTATATATAATAAAACCAATATATGGCTACAACTAATCTCTGAAACCAGAATTTGAATGAACATATCTGATTTTTAAGATATTCTGTGAACCAAGAACCTAATTCATCATGCACTGTTGCACTTAGAATATATGTAGTATTTTTTCATACAACCACAGAACAAAACTTATACCATGAGAAATTAGGAGACCGTACCGAAATGTTAGATGAGGCCACTGTCTCCATATACTACGCTCCTAGGTAGTTCTTATCATTATCTGCTGGTTGTAAGTACACGTGTATTTGCCCAGGCACTTTACGACATACACACAATGGGATCTGCAAGATAAAACATTTATATATACATATTTGCATGTATTCTCTTGCTGGGTCCCACTCGCCGTTAGATTTGAGGTAAAGTAGTCCAAGGAACCATCTGGAATAATAGACTATGTTTGAACAAGAACTGAAAGTAGCAACATATGCTGTACGCAAAGCTTCATTACTGACGAAACGTATTCAAAGTAATGTCATAAAACAAAGGGCCACCAGCACAATTACTAAAAGCGATAGTTCTCCAGTCACTGTTGCTGACTATGCAGCGCAGACTCTGATCATCAACGCTATCAAGACACATTTCCCAGAAGATCGCGTTGTTGGTGAAGAGGATACCTCTGGGCTATCGGAGGAATTTCTGAACGATATCTTGGGCCTGATTCACGAAAACGACGCAGAGTACAAGAAAGTGTTCCGTGATGGGGATGCTGACTTTCAATTCACTAGTGATCAGTTTCCGTTAGATTCCACAAAAGACGTTCGTCGGGCAATTGATCAGGGTGACTACGAGGGTGGACCTAAGGGCAGATTTTGGTGTCTGGACCCAATTGATGGAACAAAGGGATTCTTACGTGGAGCTCAATTTGCAGTATGTCTCGGGTTGATTGTAGACGGTGTAGTGAAAGTCGGTTGTATAGGCTGTCCAAATCTGCAATTGACTTCCTTTGGTGGAACTCAAGAGTTGTCCGGTTCCAAAAATTATGGGTACTTGTTTAGAGCAATTAAAGGTTCAGGCCGTGCTGAATACTCTGGCACTGAAAATATTCATGATTGGACACCCATCAAAGTGCGTCAACTGAAATCGACTGCAGAAATGATTGCTCTCGAGGGAGTTGAAAAGTCTCATTCTTCCCATGATGAACAAGATCTGATCAAAGAAGAGCTCCATATACAAGAGTCATTACATCTGGATTCACAAGTCAAATATTGTTTGCTTGCTCTAGGACTCGCGGACGTCTATTTGAGGTTACCAATAAAGCTCAGCTACGAAGAAAAAATCTGGGACCATGCAGCTGGCAATGCTATCTTATTAGAAGCAGGCGGTATTCATACTGACTCCTTGGACAATGTTGTGCTAGATTTTGGCGAGGGGAGGACTCTGAAGACGAAAGGTGTCATAGCGACTTCAGGACCTACTGAGCTACATACAAAAGTTGTTGAAACAGCAAGCAAGATAATTCAATCGAGAGCCCAATAGTTGCGTATGAACTTTAGGTGAATTAATTACATGAAATATATAGCTCATGCTTCTTCTTCTCATTATCGACAAATTCTTGTCTTTTAGGGAACTATGTTCTGCTTGAAAGAATCCCATTATAATTTTGCGTGTAACCAACTCTATACCTACTTATAGATCCGAGTAAACAACCCAGCAAAATGAACTGGGTAGTACATATATCTACCTTTAACTGCGCTAAGAAATTTCCATTCGAATCAGATGCTCGCATCAGCGATGTAGTTGGATCTTTAATATCTGCAAGGAATGCTGACATATGCGTACTCGGCTTTCAAGAACTTGTTGAGGTTTGGGAGAGTGGATTCTCGTCGTATGTACGTGATAAGCTAACCCAGCTGGAGAAAGAGATTAACAAGCATCTAAATGAAGAGCAGTCTGCAAGATTCAAAGTGGTAGCTATGTCATGGATAGGTGCTACAGCAATGATTGCTTACGTACGCCAACCCCTAATAATCGAAGATGTAAGCAAGAGTGATTTCAGGTGCGGAGCCTATGGAACAGCTCTTAAAGGTGCTTGTTCGATAAATTTTAAGATTAGGAGAACGCCAGAGGCGAAGCCGGATACTTTTACTTTTAGTTGCTGCCATCTCAGCGCCGACGAAGGTTCCTCGAATTTGCAAACCAGAACGATTAACATAAAAGACATAATATCAGCAGTAACTCATGATTTAGGATCAGATAGTGACACTGATCACTTTGACACCGGCCATTTCTTTGTTTTCGGTGACCTAAATTTCAGAGTTTCGGGATGGAACGATATGAATTCAGATTACACTGATGTAACATTATTGAGAAGCTTACTCAACAATAAAGATGAATTGAACGCTTTACTGAAAACCGATAATGATCTTAAAGTGTTCGAGGAGGCCGAAATCAAATTCCCACCAACATACAAATTCAAGGAAAATACACCTAATATGTACAACTTCAAGAGAACACCATCTTGGTGCGACAGGATTCTTTATCGACGCTACGCTGACTCTGAACTAATTAAAGTTAGTGCTTATGAGGCTGTTCCAAGAACGCCTGCTTTGCGGTTTTCGGATCACCAACCTGTTGTCCTTTGCATCGAGATACCCGAAACATCACCCAAAATCTCCAGACCCTCAATCCCAAGGGGCAATATTCCAGTAACTTTCTCTTACATCAATGAAAATATAATCGATGCCACCGTAGGTTATGGAGGATGGCTAATCAGTAAGAATATTCATATCGGAGCAATAATTGGTATCCTACTCTTTATCGCAGCTAAGAGTTTCGTTAAGATCTATAATTAAATTTCAAACACCAATCTGTGAAGGAATTAGTAAGGTAGTTATTGCGATCAATGTAGACTGAGATATTGATGATCTCAGTGATCATGTTTAAGGTTGTGTCTGCAGTACCACTGGATATATCACTTTCAACGACTTACATTTGTATTTCATCGATCAATCTGAAAAAATACAAGAATTCTCAAGGTGTTGTGACATCTCTCAGAGAAAACTCATGGTAGTGTAACCTATCCATGAATATCTACGTTAGTGTAATCTATATCTAATTTCATTAACTTAAATCATGTCGAAGAAAAGAGGGACGAAACCCAAGCAAAGTGGGATTAAGTCTCTATTGCATAATAATGGTAATCAATTCATGGATGCGTTGAAACTTTACGAGAATAAAAGTCACCAAAAGTCTTTGAAGGTATTGGATACAATCCTAAAAAAGGACCCCCAAAATATAGAGGCCTTGGTTCTGAAAGGTCTCAATTTGAATGCAATCAACGAAGCACAGGAAGGGGAATCGTATATTCGTAATGCTATCAACCGAATTGATGGGACCAATACAACATCAATTTGTTGTCATCTTCTAGGAATATACATGAGGAGCCAAAAAAACTATTCAGAGTCCATTAAGTGGTTTGAAGGTGCTTTGTCAAATGGCTCCACGAACATGCAGATTTACAGAGATTTGGCAACAATGCAATCGCAAATTGGTGACTTCAAAGCTGCTTTACGATCGAGAAAAAAGTACTGGGAGTCTTTCATGGGTTACAGAGCAAACTGGACTGGTCTTGCAGTAGCACAAGACGTTAATGGCGAAAGACAACAGGCTGTCAACACTCTTTCGCAATTCGAAAAATTGGCCGCTGGCAAAATTAGCGAGGCAGAAAAATTTGAACATAGCGAGTGTCTGCTATATAAGAATGACATCATGTATCGCTCGGCAGGTGACAACCCAGATAAACTAAGGAATGTTTTAAGACACTTGAATGATGTAGAGAATGACGTTTTTGATAAACTTGGCTTACTCGAGAGAAAGGCTGCGATTTACATGAAGTTGGGAGAAATGAAAGATGCCTCAGTCGTGTATCGAACATTGATTAAAAGAAATCCTGACAATTTTCGTTATTATAAGCTTTTAGAAGTGGCTTTGGGAGTTCTGAACGACAACAAACAAAAACTGAAACTCTATCAAAAACTAGCACAAATTTACCCAAGATGCGAACCTCCGAAGTATGTGCCACTAACATTTGTTGAAGACGAGGGCAACCTGTCCGAACTATTGAAAAATTACATTCTACCTCAGCTTGAAAGAGGGGTACCAGCAGCCTTCAGCAATATCAAGCCTTTATATAAGTTGAGACCGGAAATTGTACCAAAGCTGCTTGGATCTATTGTAACCGAATATCTGAACTCACTAGATCCCAATGAATCCCCTGTGGCATATATATGGTCGAATTATTTCATGGCGCAACATCATCTACATTCAAAAGAATTGGGTCAAGCTCAATTACTTATTGATAAGTCCATTGAACATACTCCAACAATAGTAGAGTTTTACATATTGAAGGCGCGTATTATGAAACACGCTGGAATGATTGATCAAGCTGCCGATGTTATGAATAACAGTCGATTAATGGATCTTCAGGATAGGTTCATCAATTGTAAGACTGTTAAGTACTACTTACGTGCTAACAATATCGAAAAAGCTGTCGAGGTACTATCACTCTTCACCAAAAATGACGATGGCGCCATTAACGGTGTCAAAGATTTGCACTTAGTTGAAGCGTCGTGGTTTATAGTAGAACAAGCTGAAGCGTATCATAGACTATACGTCTTGAACTCTAAAAAATTATCTGAGAGACGTAACCAATTATCGGATGATATAGATCAGAGCAAGGAATTACTATCTGAGATCAAGGAGCTGGAATGGAATGCCCAAAAATATCAAGGTCTAGCTTTGAAAAGATTTGTTGCCATTTCTAAATTTTATGAACAATTTGTGGATGACCAGTTAGATTTCCATTCTTATTGCATGCGTAAGGGAACGCCACGGGCATATTTAGAGATGCTTGACTGGGGAAAGAAATTATATACCAAACCCATGTTTGTCCGCGCTTTGAAAGGTGCATCAAATATTTATTTTGACTTACACAAAGGCATCACTTTACAGAGATCATCTGATGTGAAAGATGATGGGCCTGAATCTGTATCCACGTCGAAAAAGTCTAAGAAGGAGAATACGGCATTTCATAAAAAAATTGAAGAGGAAAAGAAACAAGTTATGGCTTACCCTCCAAACCAGGATGACGATCCTTTCGGATTGAAGCTTATAGAGACTACCGATCCTCTCCATGATTTTGAGAAGATTTTCTTCCAAAATTACGATCAACAAATTTCTGACAGCCAGAGGGACTATTTGCTTGACTTTGAATATCATTACTATTGTGGTAAACTTGCATTGTGCTTGATTGCAATGAAAAAATATGCAAGATATAATGGCGACCGAAGTGTAACAAATGCGATGGCTATAATTCTAGTTTTAGCAACTTCAGAGACTAGCCCATATGAGGCAATCGCCAAGATGGTAGTCCAGAAAGCATTTGAAGAGGAATACCCAGAGCTACCTCTTGATCAATCCAACAATGCCACGTTTGATTGGATCAATTTCTACAAAGAACAAAATGTGGCATCTCCGAACATCAAGGCCCTTTTACTTCTTTACAAGTTCAACATTGGCGATAAAGGTGCTTTGAAGGAATCCATCATGGACGAGCTATCATCGATGGAACCTTACGAGCAAAGCACTATACTCGAGTATTGTTTATAGTTTATAGAATATTGAGATTAATCGATTATTGAATTAATCGACTCTGAATTTAGTATAAATGTATACATACATCAGACAATTAGCTGGATGACGGTTCTTATGCAAGAAGGTGAGACGCAAGAGCTATGACTGATGAATCTTGCACAAAAACGGACCGTCGACGTCGTGACGACATCAATGGTAAAATTCAAGCTCTTTGCAGTATGATCCCCGACGAGTTTTTCCAAGAGAATAGTGGCAGCACGGGAAGCATTACAACGAATGAACAAACACCTGTTGGTACCCCAGGAACACCGCTTGCTGGAAGACAACGCGGGCCGGGAACTAAAGATGGACGTCCCAATAAAGGTCAAATTCTGACTCAAGCTGTCGAGTACGTAACTCATTTACAAGGATTAGTCGATCAGAACAATCGCCAAGAGGTTGCTCTAATGTTAGAACTACAGAAACTCGCCCGTGATAGTGGAGTCAATGTTACTGATATGGATCTAGAGAATACCAGCGCAGAAGTGGCACTCGCTAAAATAGGTGTGGGTCCATTAGCGCTAGCGCTGCGATCGAAAGATATGATAGAATCCAATCGGCCACCTTCATGATGCCAACCAAATGGTATTGCTACGATGATTAAAACAGCTCTAAGTGATGGAATGATAAATTAACTGATTACTTATGATCTTAATTCAAGGTTTTACATTTGGAGGAAATCGTTGTGCTGGTGGACAGAGTCAACAAAATGTCGAAAGAGTCAAAAAGATGAGCAAAACGAGTCACCTGATTTGAACTGAAGTCAAATTATTCAAAGTGAGATACTGCTCAACCGTAGCCACGTGATGTAGAATTGCAAAGTTTAACATTTTGTAAATTTTTCCTGTTTGCAAAATCGCAAAAATGGATCATCATTGATGATATTTCAAAATATTAATGACGATAAATGAATGCAGCTTAAGCTTGCATACAAGGATTACAGGGTCTCTCAGCAATAATTCAAGTTGACCAGTCCCTGCCGTGATTTTTGGGTCTTTGTTTGCCAAGCTACGCAAAGGTTGCCAGATGCAAGGCTTGCATGCTTAAATATTGCATGATTTGAGATTGCTTCGTGTGCCCAAGATTTCTATTCGCCGATGAGTATAACTGAAAGTGGCTCTTTGCGGGTTTTACCGTCTGGATCAGATGAAGCTTCCAAAAGCCCTGACGTAGATTCCTCATCGAGTTGCTCTTTCACATCCAAACCTGTTGTTGATCCATTGCACGCTGGAGTTGCAATAGACGAAGAAAATGGCTTTGTGAGACAGAGCGTAGCGGAGCCGCGTCAAGAGCCTCAGACCTTACAGCTACTTCGACATAGGACCACTCGCAAATATTTGTTGCCAAGCTTCACGCGGGAAGATACCGCGAATACAAAGATGTATTTAAAGTACCACGGTGTGGGAAAGTTTTTGGACCATTTTCTCCCCGAAGATCTAAACTCCATTTATCTTTACCATCTTATTCATTTATTGGGCTTCGAAGTACGTGATAAGGAGCTTAACATAGCGCTTGATGAAGTACTAGACTCGGATCCTATCAACACAGATGAGTATGAGCCAGTTGTATATGCCAAGGAACCCTTGGAAAAGAAGTTCGCTGTAAAATTGATCAAGGATCTTCAGAAAGCTATAAATAAAGTATTTTGCACGAGGTTGAGACTATCGGATTTTCATACGCTCGACAACTTTGTTCAAAAGTTACATGAAGCTAAAAGTATATTGGTTTTAACAGGTGCAGGCGTCTCAACATCACTGGGAATTCCCGATTTCAGATCATCTGAAGGATTCTATTCTAAAATTCAGCATCTCGGTTTGGATGACCCGCAAGATGTTTTTAACCTTGACATTTTTCTTCAAGATCCATCGGTATTTTACAACATTGCTCACATGATTTTACCGCCTGAACACATGTTTTCTCCCTTACACAGTTTCATCAAGATGTTACAGGACAAAGGTAAATTACTCAGAAATTACACTCAAAACATTGATAATCTAGAGTCCTATGCTGGAATAAAGGCCGAAAAACTTGTCCAATGTCATGGTTCCTTCGCTACAGCATCTTGTGTTACTTGCCATTGGCAAATACTTGGTGAAAAAATATTTTCCAACATCAGAAATATGGAACTTCCCCTTTGTCCTTACTGCTACAAGAAGCGCATTGAGTATTTTCCAACAGTAACAGATCCTGACGAAGATTACATCAATCCCGATGATAGTCTTGTTTTCAAATCGTATGGCGTTCTGAAACCAGATATTACGTTCTTCGGTGAAGCTCTACCTTCCAAGTTTCACAAAAACATCAGAGAAGATATCATGAAATGCGATCTGCTAATATGTATCGGCACTTCACTCAAAGTAGCACCAGTTTCTGAGATTGTTAATATGGTTCCAGCTCATGTCCCTCAAATCTTGATCAATAGAGACCCAGTACGCCATGCAGAGTTTGATCTGTCGTTGTTAGGATTTTGTGATGATGTAGCCAACCTTGTAGCCCAAAAGTGTTCCTGGGATATTCCTCATAAGGATTGGGATGAACTTAAAAAGAAGAAATTCAGTTATTTCGCGATGGACAAAGGCGTATACGAAGTTCTTCCTAAAAATGATGGTAGTGACAACGAGGAGCTTCTTGACACTTGTGACGATGAATCTAGATCTTGTGAGGTATAATAATAATTTACCTCACTCTAAAATAAACTTCTTCCGGTTCATCTGTCTATTCAACACGATCGAATTGGCTCGAGGTTGTATCGTGTTGATCATGATATGGATTATCAATAAATAAGCTCCATTCATTTCTGATTAGTAGCGCTAGCATTACATACAAGACTTGCACTTTAAAGCAAGAATTCCGGTACGTTCTCAAAGACAAGCAACCGAATTGGATTCTCCAAATGTACTATTGCAATTCAAAGAGTCATATACATTTTGAGAACTTGATTCCAAGATAAGCAACAATTTGAAAAAACCTGTATTCTATTAAACTTTTTTAATACTCTAGGAGACGTATATATCAAGAACTCATCACTTCCATCATCTTTTTTATGTAATTATTTACATTAGCGGCCAAAAGAGAATACTCCCGTTCCACATCGTTGACTTCTCTATTGAACATTGACTCCATTTTTTTTATTTCTGAATCTAGTGCGGCATATTCTTCATTCTTCATGTTATCAATTATTTGTGTATGTATTCTATCTTTCTCAGGCAGTATAGATTGGTGGTACTCGTTAGTGAGTTTTTCAATCGCTCGATTATTTTCCACTATTTGATTTTGCATCTCATCTTCCATTCTTTCAAGCTGTTTTTTTTCATTTTCCAATTGCTCGGTAAGGATATCAAATTTATATTGAACTGATGATTGAAGCATATCCTTCAGTTTTGATTTTGTTTGTATCAATTGACGGTTTTCACTTATTGCCAAATTCTCTACATTACTCGACTCCTGTAAATCATTTGATAATAACTTCAATAGATCATAAACTTCGTCGATGACACTTTCGAATGTCGTTATCGACTCTTGTAAATTGCTGAATTTATCCGACAGCGATTTTACGCTCTCTTCACGTTCTGTAAGCTTTGTTTTCAACTCAGAGATTTCCTGCTTTATGGCATCAATATCAGTGTTCGATATTTTTAGTATTTGTTCCTTAGCTTGCTCATATTCAAGGAGCTGAACACCGACAACTTCTAACTCTTTGAAAAGGTGCTGCTTTTTCTGTTTGTATTCACTGTAGTCAATTGCTAAGGACTCTTGGAGAAGTGTTAAATTTTTTAGTTCGCGCTCTAGTTCTGAATTACGCGCTTCAATTTCCCGTAAATTTGTTGGATCATTTCCAGGTATCCTTGTACTGATATCTCGGCTTTGAGCCATCTCTTCCTCCTCATATTGAGAAATCTGTTGTTGTATTATATTGAAGTTATCAAATTTTGCTCTTAATTGTGACAGTAAGTCTTCCATCAAAGCGATGAACTTGTTACAGTCAAACATGCGTTCTTCACGAAACCTAGCGTAATTGACAACTGCACTGAGATTTCGTCGAGTTCGATAGACATCTGGCTTGCACAGATCTAAAGTGTGGAAATCATGAACACCGATATTCTCAAAAAACCTAAAACATATTTTGTTCAGTGCCAGAGTGCGCAAGGTGGCTGCGTTTGGCTCATTTGCGTTAACCGGCATGCTCTGCAAGAGGTTGTCTGCGGATATACCCATAAAGTTCTCAATAATTTGTTTGTAAAGAGTCATCACATAATTGGACGTTGGTCTAATCAAGTTCTCTTCGGTAGCTAATGCGAAATCACAGCTTTGGAGGCATACCACAAGTTCAGGAATCTCTAGTAAAGGGAAAACGTCTTCCATGAGCCCGAATAGAGAATAAATGTGTACTACGTGTATCAATCAATAATCGAGCTGATCGTTAAAGAGCCAAAAACAAAGCCAGTTTCAATGCCAGGGGACATTGTTTGTCCCAAAGTTGGTATACACTGTTTATCACTATATGATATATCGTGACAGGATCTTGATATTGGAGATTATTGATTTCCTTTTCACGTGATTAGTTCGCGAAATGTAAACATTAAGATACATATCAGATCAATATTAAGTATGGCTCATCATATATTATCATGAAATAGGTTCACTCTAACACGGCAGTTTATACCTATGGTATTTACAGGAGGAATAGACAATTGAACTTGAGTTGAGACTTGTTTTAACATATATAGTTAACTAAATGCCGGAGAGCAACTCTAAGCGGCTTTCAGCTATGATTGATTCTTTGCAGAAGGGACCATCAGACGAGAATCTTATTTCTGGCCCTGCAAGTCCCGAACCATATGTTATGGGCAAAGACGATGGAAAAACACCTTTTATCCAATCTCCACTTCTCCAGCCGCCTGTGATACCATCGCCCACACATACATACGAGTCTCCGAAGCTCGCTGATGCTCCCAGAAATAATGCACTGACCCGTTCTCCAGCGGGAAATGTTTCTCTCTACTCCCCGGGAAACCGTTCCAGTATGCTCTCGCAATATTCAGGTGTTATTGACACAGGCGTAGAAGTCTCATATGTCGTCGAAAATGCACCTCGTCCAGTTGTCTCCGCTGCCAGCGACTCCACAATCACCAGCAAAGTTCCCAAATTGCCAAGTTTGCCTACTCTTCCATCACAAGATAACGTAATCATCCAGTCCGTTCCTAATGCAAGACCAGTTGGAAGATTCAACTCAAAGAAGAGCACACAAAGTACCGATGGATCATCAGAACCCCGACCCAAGTCATCTGGATCTCTCAAACTGCTGAACAAGCCCAGAGGATCAGCACTATCGTCATCCATAGGATCCGGTAATTTGGGTAGTGTAAGTGGCACTTCTGATTACCAACATGCTGATATTGATGGCAGGCTTGATTTTAACAAGAGCTCTGAGTCTTCATACAAAGCGCGAGATAAAGCAAACGAAACTGATGACGATCACACCTCCACTGCGTCTAGCATTATTCCATCATTACAAACACAAGTCAACAAAGGTGAACGCGAAATCAAATCATATCGCAGTGAGACCACTTCATATAATCCGATAATACCGCCAAGGAACAAAAATCGACCTACCTCAATGTTATCATTGGAAAACCCTGAAAAAGTCATTACTAATCTACCGTCAATGCCTCCTCCGAAGATTGAGATATCAGCCAACAAGCGAAGCTCCACCACAACAAATCACTCAGATGCATACTTTTCAGCAAATAGTGTCCATTCTGAAGAGATAGATCAACAAAAAGATTTTTCTGAGGATGAGTCGTACGTCAACAGGTCGCTACCTATAACACCACCTGAAAATGATGACACGATACAAGCGATTACAAATCCCGAAGAGTATGCGAAATATGAAATCGGTGAGCATGGTAAAGATAAGGGCACAGCGAATTTGAAAATCGAACAAAATGGAATCAATAATGATGACGACGAGTACGAGGATGTAGTAGAAGAAGTTCGTGACAACAGAAATACCAATGATGGTAGATCAACAACGAAAAAGGAAATCAGGTCCTTTGATAATGAAACAATTGCCGAACTATTGAATATGACGAAGGGTACACTTATTGGATCTGAATTTGCCAATCTTGGAATGCAAGTCGAAGAAAAGAGACTGCTAGAGAGATTGGTAGATTCATTATCAAGGTTAACAGCTGATATGATATTGGATCCTGACCGATATCACGAAGGGTTGAAAAGATTGAAAAAGGCAATAAAAGCTTTAGAAGGATTTTAGATATATGCTATATATCTATGCCTGAGTTTTAAGTTAGTGAAAGTATCGTCGAGCTTTTTTGATATTTGATAATTGGGAAATCTTCTACTTTAATGCCCAATGTATAGACTCATTATCTGTATTCATGTAAGTTGGGCATTCTCCGAATCTCCTTGTCCTTATTCGATGCAAAGTCTTGCAAAAGGCTCATGATCTTGGACTTCTGCCATCTCTCAGGGATCGGCTTCATGTCGAGGTTTTTGGTAGCCCAGTAATAGATATCCCAGTCAAGTTCATCAAGAAGCGCATCATATTCTTTTAGCTCCTGAACAGACAACTTATTCAAATATTTTGCTGCAAACCCGCTCAACAAAAGATCAGTTTCCAATATACCTCTCTTGCGAGACTGATAGACAAGGCGTGAGCGCAAGGTATGAACGTCTTCCCCGTGCCTTTCTTTAGGGGCCACTTTGACTCTCTGAGTTATATCATCTTTGTTCTGTATACTAGATAACAATTGACGTTGGCTATGTAGTCTTCTAGTACCAAATACGTTCAATTGCAGAGGTGCCACTCGCTCAAGTTTTAACAGCCTAAGCATCTCCCTCTATTACCGAACTATGCTGCATGATAAACAACTACCTCATACATGTTAGAGCTTTCTATAGGACCAAATAATTTAATATTTTCTTACTGACAAAAAGATCTTACATATCTAGTTTTACAAATCCAAAGGTTCTTCAACTTTGATGTTCAGCTCCCGCTTCTAACTGGTGCTTAATTGGCAGGTGTAAACGCGGCCAAATACTTGGTATTTGATATCATTATATTGTTGCTTTACCGGAGATGCCAATCATCTTCATAATGTAATGGGAACAAATTCATGTTTCGTTCCACTATGTCAGGCAACACATCTCGAATATTAGTTGAGTTCTTGGTAACACATAGCCTTAACAAAGGAAAACAATTTCCTCTCAAAAAATTCAAGTTAATCATGGTAATCAGAATATTCTCTGCACATTCAACCGTATGGATGCTATTGTAAATGCTAACTTGGTTCTGAGACTTTGCGCTAGTCGGGCCCATTGAAGCTTTGACTAATTTCTCCCAAACATCATATGGCAACCTGTTTGATTGTGATGGAAGCAAATAATGCTTGAAGGCAAATTTCATGAGATTTCTATAAACTAGGATGGGCAATTTCTCAACCATGATAATTAAGGAATGGGTGGCCATGAAATACGACTCATTTTCCTTCAAGCATTTATTGAGTGCATCAAGGTTTGCGGTTCGTACAGCATGTGCCAAGGGCTTGTAAATCGCAGCCAGTTTAGCGTCCAGTTGGGAGATATGTTCAATGTTTGGCATCTTGCCTACAATTAGCCCACATGGTGTTAAATATCGTAAAATTCTGACTAGATTCCTTCGCAGTGACTCATGGTTCAAATTAAGGTATAATGCGTGCAGTTGAATAAATGCATCACTTAGTTGTAAAAAAGCGTTACTCATCATACCATTCAGAAAGTAATATCTGCCGAGTAAGTATTTATATTCCACCTGTTGTTTCATTGGATATATGCTAAAGCCACTAGCCATACTCTTAGGTCTGAAATTCTTGAAGATATTGGCGCAAAGCTGAGGTGATCCAATCTTGAAGTAGATGTTATTCAACTTGTTGACCAAATATAACAGGATCATTTGCTTTCGAGGGAGCCGCTCAAAGGACTCCACGGAGTGCTCTAAATTCAGATCTCCCGGTCGTGAGGATGTTTGTTTAATACTATTGAATACCTTCGAGATTATTGCAGCAATATGAGAGAGAAATTGCCATCGTCTTGTACCGAGCCTCAAATATTGCTTATCTAGTTCGGTAGCAAATAGCACTACATAATTTGTCGTTTCAACAAATAAATCTATTAAATTCTCAGATCCTGGACCATCAGTAGATATACATTGGCTCAAGCACTGATAGAAATCGAGTACAAGGTCGCAGCTATTCCAAGCTGACCATGGGTCAATCTGGGCACATAATCGGACAAATGATTCCAGAAGTAGCTCAAATCGAGACCACTTAGAGTACTTATTGGGCAGAACACTTAAGAAATCCTTAGTGATTTTTTCAGTGGCTGTTTTCAATGTTTCTTGATCCTGTAAATTGTAATTCGTTATCAGTTCGCGTTGAAATCTGGCAATCTGATCGCCGTTCTTTTCCAAGTTAACATTAAGTATTCCCCAATTTTCCTTTTGCAAGCTAAGCCCAGCTTTGGCCCATTCAGAATGCATCACGAGCCTTCTCTGATACCTTATTGAAGCCACTTCAGTGTAAGGTAAATCTTTCAGGTACAGTGTATAAAAATTTATATTGATCATAGTTATAAGATATACGATTCAGAAGCGAACCTGTAACGTACATACCGCGAAAGAACCAATTGGTTTGTCTCTTTTAAGCTCTATTTGAAGAGTAGATGGAACGAAAGATATTAGCTTAGGTGGTAACATCAGGGTTGTATTTGGTACAGTTTGCTAGTAACATGATTAAAGAAAATGATACCCCGAAATCAAAAAATGGTCCTGACATAATGGAGAAACCCACAAGCTGTACTTCAGGTGATGATTCAGATGAGCAGTATGAATTCAATGCTAGTCAAAGAATGATCAGTCCGCTTCCAGTCGGGTTACACGTTCGTAATTTGCAAGTTCGTGCTGCAAAGACTGAACGAGTACTCGTCGATTCTTTTAGTTTAGATTTACCGGCTGGATCTTTGATGGCAGTAATTGGTGGATCAGGCTCAGGGAAAACTACTTTATTGAACACTCTAGCATCTAAAATTAGCGGTGGTTTGAACGTGGAAGGATCAGTTGATTTTATACAATCTGGCAGCAAGGAGTTTGACGGAAACGGTGTCTACCTAGAAGAACATGAAAGTATCAAAACGGATCATGAGAACTCAATAGGAAACGGCGAAAACTCAGGAAAATCTGAAACCGCATCTGCAGTGATGTCATATGTTCCACAACAAGATGTGTTACCAGCACGTCTCACGTGCCGCGAAGTTTTACTATATGCTGCTGACCTGAAAGTAGATGTCAGCCGTTTGGTCAGAATAAATCTTGTTGACCAGATTATATTAGAGTTGGGTTTGAGCGACTGTGCTAATACATTAGTCGGAGATCAATCACATAAGGGTCTATCTGGAGGTGAAAAAAGAAGACTAACAATTGCAATGCAACTAGTTGCAAACCCATCCATAATGTTTCTCGATGAACCAACAACTGGATTGGATGCATATTCAGCACATCTAGTCGTCAAAACATTGAAGAAATTGGCTGTTGATGAAAAAAGAACTTTCATCATGTCGATACATCAGCCGCGATCTGATATTTTATTTTTGCTAGATCATGTTTGCATTTTATCAAAGGGTTCTGTTGTCTATAATGGAATTACAGAACGACTGATACCCTATTTCGAAGATCGAGGTTATCGGGTGCCTGAGCTTGTGAACCCAGTGGACTATTTTATTGACCTTTGCAGTATCGACACCAGATCCAACGATGCTCAAGAAAAAACATCATTGAGGTTGGCACAATTGGTAAATTCGTGGAAAGATTACGAAAAGAAAAGTCTGAATTTCCATGACATCATCGGCATAAATGGTAATAGAGTTACAGTTCATCAAATGAGAACTAAAAAACCTCTACTTAAGCAAATAATAGTATTGACGAAAAGAAATATTCAATTGAACATTAGTGACTATCCTACCATGATAGCTACTATTATAGTACCATTAATTCTCAGCAGCATCACAGGATGGATATACTATAAACCTGATATTAAAACAACTGGTGGATTGAGGACGCAGGTATCGACACTCTATGCTTCTGTTATTTTACAACCCTATCTGTACCTACTCTTTGACCTTTATAGGCTCTGCGAACAGGACATCGCTCTCTATGACAGAGAACGCGCTGAAGGCACAGTCAGTGCATTAGCATTCATGATTTCCAGGAAAGCTTCATTATTTCTCACCGACGATTTTTTAATGGCAACCAACTTCACCGTAATAACCTATTTTATGTTTGGATTAGAGGCAAATGCGAATAAATTTTTTACACAGTACGCAGTATGCTTGCTATCACATGAAATATGTGCTTCGATAGCATTAATATCAGTAGCAATTTCTCGAGACTTTTCAAAAGCATCACTGTTCGGCAACATGAGCTTTACACTTTACTCCATGGGATGTGGATTCTTCGTTAATAGTGCACATACTCCCGTTTATGTGCGATGGACAAAGTATATTTCATATACATGGTATGCTTTTGGTGCTCTATTGTCAAATACTTTTCGTGATCGAATTTGTTCGGATCCAAACGATCTCGATAGCTGCATAGGTAATGAGACAATAAAAAATTTTGGCTTCCCAAGAAAATGGAAAACACTGCCCATTTGGATATTATTTTGTTGGTCAATTGGTTTTTTTGGTATCGCTATCATAATACTTCACTTTAACAAGATTGATATTAGTTTACAAGGAGAAGTCAAAGCGAAAGTAAGGAAATCACGAGATTCCCACCAAACTGAGTCACAAAACGATATTTCAGACTCCAACTTGGAGGAAACCGCAAAAATGAAAGATCTTGAGTCAAATGCCTTACATAACCCAAATATCACAGTCGAGCTCAAAAATATCAATTTAGATGTGAAACTTCTAAGAGTTTCAAAAAATATTAGGGGCCAGAAGCTATTCAGTCATGAGTACAAAAGAATTCTTGATAATGTATCTGGGACTTTCAAACCTGGTGTTATAAATGCAATAATGGGCCCATCCGGTTCGGGGAAATCATCGCTCTTGAACTATTTGTCAGGCAGATTGAGTTCTTCGCTCTTTGCAAAATTCTCATTTGATGGAATTATTACCTTCAATGGTGATCAAATCACACCTGAAGCGTTTGGCAGCATCTCTTCTTACGTCTCTCAAGATGACGATCACCTTCTTGCTAAACTTACCGTTCGTGAAACATTCAACTACGCTGCAGAGCTCCGATTGAGCTATTTGCCAATGAATGAAAGGTACAAAAAGACAGATGAACTGATAAGAGCTTTAGGATTAAAACATTGCGAAAATACTTTGGTAGGCAATGAATTTGTAAAAGGTATTAGTGGAGGTGAAAAACGAAGAGTGACAATGGGAATTCAACTTCTCAGCAATACCCCTGTTCTTCTTTTAGACGAGCCAACATCAGGGCTTGATAGTTTTACTGCGGCATCAATTCTGGAGGTATTACATAAATTATGCACCGAATATGGTAAAACTATTATCATAACTATCCACCAACCGCGTTTGGAGTTATTCAAGGAATTTGGTAACATATTATTGCTTGCTAAAGGCGGCAAAACTGCATTTCAAGGATCGCCAATGGAGATGATTGATCATTTTGAAAAATTAGGATACATTTGCCCTCCGTTCACAAATGTAGCAGACTTTTTTTTAGATTCCATCTCAATCAGTTATCAAAGTCCTAAAGAGACCAAAGACTCCATAGATCGAGTTGAAAAGATTGTGAAATACTGGGAAACCCACAGCAACAACTGTCATAGAATTAACTTTTCACCGAATAAAAAAGATTTTCGGCTGAGTGAGGAGTACAGTGGTTTCATCAAGAAACCTGCAAACTTCAAATTAGCTTATACTGTAAACCTAAGGAGACAATTCAAAACGACAAGGCGCAATTTTGATTCCCTCATGGCAAGAATAGCTGAAACACCAGGTTTGGGTGCAATATTTACGTTATATTTTGCTCCGCTGAAAAATGATACCGTTGGAATCAGCAATCGCCTTGGATTGGCTCAAGAAAGCACTTCCATATACTTTGTCGGTATGCTCGCCAATTTGGCAGTGTATCCTTCGGAGCGTGACTACTTTTATGAAGAGCACAAAGATAGAGTTTACGGTACTTTACCTTTCTTTCTAGCTTATTTTACATTGGAGCTTCCTCTATCTTTTTTTGGTGCAGTAATATACTCAGTACTAGTGGTGATGGGCTGTGGTCAACCGAGAACTGCAGGGACTCTTTTTGTTAATGTCTATTGCTCTCTCCTGCTTTTGATATGCGGTGAATCAATTGGCATAATGACAAATACATTCTTTAAACAACCTGGATTTGTCGTAAATTGTGTTTCCGTACTTTTAACAATTGGGACACAAATGTCAGGTCTTATGTCATTTCAAATGCCGAGAGTATTGAAAGGAATCAATTATATCAATCCGGTGTGGTACACATCGATCATATTCATAAGGTTTGCATTCCCAAAGGATCTAAAGTTTACATGTGCGCGTGAGGGAAGAAATACAGATGGGTCCTGTATTTTGAAAAATGGTCATGATGTTTTGAAGGCATATGGGCTTGACAAGAGAAATGTTAACCACTTCTTGGGTATAGCTGTATGCGTTGTTATAATATATCGGGTTCTGGCATATTTTGTCTTGCGTGCAAAGCTAAACTGGATTAAGTGGTAGTGGTATACTGAGTATCAATTTCTATAATATTTATTACATACATAATTATTTTAGTCTGAGTCATTGAATTTTCACTGAACTCAGAGGTTCATGTTGAATCTTTTGAACCTTAGCAAGCACTCAGTCAGAGGCTCTGAGTCCAATGGCGAGTAGCCAAGACCCTCGAAAGTTCCTTGACAGGGGCCTTGTGCGAGACCATTGCATATGTCCCTAAGCACAACTGAATATTGCGTATGAATAGTATCACATGAGTCTCTTAACGCAGTTAATTGCTCTCTTACCTCTTTTTTTATCATGACATCCTTGATTCTCTTTTGTTTATCTAACGTTTTGAGAGTGTAAAGGACAGTCAGGTAACTGTGAAATACTTCCCAACCTTCATTTGAAATCAAAAATCTACATTTTTTCAACTGGCTAAGAAGTGCCTTACTGTCATTGTTATATAAAGCTAGTATTGACTCAAATGAAAATCTCTCGGCATTAGTTAATGAATTTTGATTTTTGTCGAAATATTCTTCACCTAGGACTCGCTCCAAAGCGTGATCTAATTCTTCATTTGATTCATTGGCTTGAATGCATTGAATCATCTTTTCTTTCAACGCTGCAATATCCAGCCATCTGCTATCGGTATGGAAGTAACTGAATATTTTCCACAAACTCTCGCGATCTATATACTCATCAAAAATCGAGAAATCCCTGTTGTCGTAATATTTATCATTTCTCATTAATGAGAGCTTAGTGATTTCCATCGTGTACGAGCGGGTACTAAATGTAGTTTTTTCATTGCGTAGACGTGCAAGCTGCAATTTATCGGATAGCTTCATCCATCTCAAATAAGACGCTGATAATCTTTTATTGAGATCAATCATTCCAATAATTTTATTGTACGATCTCTTTTCAAAAGCGATACGAATAAACTCTGGCAAAGATACGAGCGATTTATAGTACAGGTTTTCATTATCTTTGAATGTTTTACTAAACACAGCATGCTGCTTATCAGGAAAAATCGTAGAGAACCTAGAAAACAGCAAATAATCTAATGAGTCGACCTGAACATTTTTGATTTTTAATGTCTTATAATGTTGATATGCCAGAGGAACAAGACCCAATTGCATATATAAAGCCACAAGCCATACCAAAACCTGATAATTATTAGGATCAGAGGCCCGGTAGTTTTCTAATATTGTCAACGAGACTATAATGTGCATGACTTTTGAATTTGAATTGATCGAATCTGTTAGAATTTTGGCTACAGTCTTGAGGATGAAATGAGAAACGCTGGTATACTTGAGATTAGACTTGTTGATTAAATCAGACTTAAAACTTTGAAACATAGAAATATAGTCTTGGCTATCCGTAAGTTTTAGTTTGGAAGCATTTGTCGAGTGCTGTACATCACAAGGAATACATTTGCCAAATTCAATTACCAGACTTTTCTTATCAGTAAACTGCAGATAAGACGAAATATCAACAACACAGCAAGGTTTATTATGAAATTTCTCGAGGTAGAATTTCATACTCTGGAGACTAATTTCACCATCAAATACAACATCGGCCTCAAATCTCAGAAGCCTTGAGTTACGATGATCACCAACACATTTATCGACAAACTCTAATATCTTATTTTTGTCCTTTCCAAGGCTCTTCCCAGACCTGATCAAGTTGCGCAGAATGTCATAATCGTTAAGCTTTGTAACCATTTTCTGGCAAACCTCAAACGTTAATTGAGGATCATTCAAATGTTTCATCAAGAAGTTTTTCAGGTACAGGTCCACGGATGTGTCAATAGTTGGCAATATCACACTAATAATATTCTCAAGCACTTTGGCATCATTTTGGTATAATACCTCATAAATCTGACAAAGGATATATATCTCATGTGTCGATCGATATGGTTTCGTGCCTAACAATGAACTGTACGCCAATTTGGGCAAAATGGCACGCTCACTCTCTGTAATATCAAGTGGATGAAACTTAAATGCGCATAGTATGCACAATGCGTACCAGATCTGGAAGTCGCGGCTTTCATGTGCAGGGAAGAGCTCAGGCTTACGGTTTGCAATTTTAGACAATTGTAAGCACGCTCTAGCAGCGCTGGTAAAATCGTTGTATTCAATAGCATTATTTAACCACATGTGTGCTAATTCTGGCCCAGGCGATCTAGTGTAGGAGCGTTCATAGAGAGTACGTGCATCCTCGAAAGCTCTTAACTCCATCAAAAATTGGTGTTGTAACTGTAGAGCCGAGACGTCTCTCGTAGGAGTCAGATCATTGAGAGCAGTAGCGTAATTGCGCCTGTCGGGAAGCTGGCGGTATTCAACGTACAACTCGAGGCGGTCAATTAGCGCAGATCGAGGGTAGCGTTTACGACTCTCTGCAAGTTGCTCATAGCATCGTTTGAAGTTTGACAGTCGGAGGAGTTCATCAATATCATCCTTGAGCTTATCAAGCATTTTGTCCAGCTGTTCGAGTTTGCGGGCCGTGTGGTAGTCTAAGTAAGTATGAATAAAAGAAGATTGCGAAGTAAGTAAGCTATATACAAGCAAGGTATATATATATAGGTGAACATCAATGATTGCCATGATTGCTGCTTTGATGCTTTTCGAGGTAAGAGCGGATGAACGCCTCTTCCTCCACAGAAGACGCATTGAATTCCACAGTACGCGGCTTGCGAGACGCGAACGGGTTTGGCATCGCAACAAGGGCAATCGCACCGATAGTTGCTAGTGCTAGATATTGTGAGGCAACTTGCTTGCCAAATATGTTGTAAATGACCGCCATTTATATATTGTCAATCCAATCTGTACCGACAAAGCCCAAAGTATTGAGATATTGCTAAAGTTTTATGTAGGCGTATCTGTATGCATACTAGCTTTACTTTCAGGTATATTTCAATTTTCGAACAAATATTGATTGAAATTCCACTATAGGTGAAATTAACCAATGAAAGCTTATATCGCATAATAAGCAACATAATCATATCAAAATCTGTATATCTTGAGTTAATCAGATACGCTTATGATTCATACGATAAGCACCCAACAGGGTTTGTAGTCTAGTAACAATTTCGGTGCATTCTTCTGGCGATATCGCCTCAAAATAATAACGTTTGATATCATCAGCACCTCGCTGAACAAAAAACTTGAAATGCTCAGGCACCCTCTTGGATTTCTTGACCAAAACTATTTGGCTTATATGCAAGGATTTTGTCCGAATGTTCTCATGCCAATGCATGTGATTTTCTGGTGGAACAATATAGATGTAATCGCCGTCGATTGCCAACGTGCGTTCATGCTTATTTATAAAAGACATCTGCTGCCGTCGCCACACACGATATTTGTGGTAAGCACCAGTGAGAAGGTCTTGGTATTGATTTGGATAGTTTCCAGAGTTGATGTCACCAGTTGAGCCCAAGTGATGCTGCGACAGATTGCCCAATCCGATTACAGCGTTCCCAGGCAGCGATGACTTGGACGAGTTTTTAGATTTGAAAAATCCACTACCAATCCCACTAGCATTAGCAACGGATATTCCTCCATTATTCACTACACTGTTAGAGGAGTTCTGTTTGTAAAGGCTCAATTTGTGCTTTGTTCCACTCTTTTTAGGCTTGTATTTTCCATTGCCTTCATTCCCATAGTTATCGTTAACTGGTGCATTATCCTTCTGTTTTAAATAAGAGTTGTCCACCTCTAAAGTCAATGGCGTCAAATCATTACTCTGGATTGTGGGAAGTGCAGTCATGGTTTTATCTCCTCTTGCCTTATCAAGCCTTAGTTCGCGAGCGTCCTTTTTAGACACAATTTCAACTTCATTGTTTCCGTCCAGAGTTAAGACAGTATCGTTAAGATCATAGATGAGAGGTTTATTGGGGATTTTCATAACATAATCGCTTGGATTCATTCTTTTAGATTTGCAATACTTTATAAGAAGGTCACTGAATTTTGCGTTCGCATTAACCTTTATAGTGGTATGATTGAACTTTGGATTCAAATTAGGGAAGAGGTAAACAGTTATAGCAAGTGTTTGCTCACTTAAATTCTCTGAACTCATTAAAATCGGTTTATAGAAACTCAATTGATTGATATTTCCAGATGAGTTACTTTTCGCATAACCCTCGGATTTACCAACACTATAAGTTATCGATCCATCATTAATCTCATATGGCAAAGGAGTTTTGATCTCATTTTTAGCCCTTTCAAGATCGTCAACATCACAAAGCACAACTTCAGTATCGGATAGTGTCTGTATTATACTCAGTCTATCAAGTTTGCCGAAATCATCCTCAAAGGGCTCTCCCCCTTCGTCTACAATCTTCAAAGAAAAGCTATTGGGATTAGTTAACCTTGAAATATCCAGACCATCTTTTTCAAAATCCTCCGGTTTGAACTTGGTGCTATAAAGCAGCAATATGTAACCTATCACCTCAAAAATTATTGCAGTCTTACGGACACGAGTGGTAATTGGTTTCCTTGCATACTTCAGGGAAGATTGGATGTAAATATCCAAAGGCATTGACTCGTATTCAACAACTTTATTGCCTGATACAAAAGAGAAGTACTTCAAAACGTCTAAGTCATTACCAGATGACTTATTTTTTTTAAATAATGCAGAGAGAGCTGAATTATTATCAACATGTGGTATTATGGGCTTCTTTTCGATTTGTAAGACATCTGCCCGAGAGTTTCTTCTACTATTAGGGGTCTCAAGATTAGACAGCGCCAAAGGATGAATAACTGGCAAAACCTTGGGCATGACTTTGCTGATTGGCTTATCATCATGAGGCCTATGAGCTTTTTTGTACTCTTCTAGCGTAGCTGAAGAAGAGCGGCGATGCCCTCTCTGAAGGGGCTTTGAAGTTAGGTTCGATGATATCGAGCCTTTTCTTTGCGATTGCCTAACAAGAATAGCTTCTTTGACAGAAACAGCACTATTAGATCTGTCTTTTCTTGATTCGACCTTTCGAGGGCTATTAAAAGCGAAGACGGCGTTATCGAAGGCACTGTTAATGGTTGAATCATCCTGTCCATGGAATAATCCGTACTCGTCGAGTGATAGCGGAATAGAATGTGAAGGAAGGTTATAACTCTGTTCCAGTTTGTCTGTCTTATCGTAGTTATCATTCAATGAGACACTGTCTGATTCTGAGAAGTTATCAACACTAAATTCGGAATCTATGAGAGATGACGAAACACCAGAGTCTGATATAACATTCTCAAGTTGATGAGATACTACATTCGAGTCATCCAAACTCTCAGTTCGATACCTAGTGTTCTTCGGCAAATGCAAATCATATTCCTCTTCCTTATAAGAACGAGGAATCTGAGACTCAGTGGGCAGACTATCCAAATTCAAACCATCGAGGTCTTGTTCGTTGATATATGAATCCAAATCCGACAACCCGTTACTGTCAGTAAAAGATCTAGTCTCATTATCTCTTCCCCTTGAAACTGCATTATGTTTTTTACCAATTGGATTTTTGTCGGACTTGATATCCTGCCCTTTTTTTGAATCTGTTATAATGGAGTTTGTAACAGAGTTTAAGTTATCTCTTTGCATTTCACCGTCTGAATTCGAACGAGCCCTAAAACTGCTAGACATATTTGAATTTTTGTTTCTTATTTGACTGCTGTTTGCATTGTGATTATTAGGGGCTTGATGATTGATACTGGTTCCATTATTGGCAGCGTTGGACATGATGTATAGATTTGTACTGTTTTGACTTTGAGCAAGTTCGGGTTCTAGGAATCGATTACTTTTCAAGCGTTCTTCTTTGATCTGAAAGAATTGCGATTGGAGATTAATATCCCCATCTTCATCCTCATCTTCGTCTTCATCCTCATCAAACTTTTCATCATAATCGAAATTCATCGAAAATTTGCTTCGGCGTCTTTGGTGATGATGTGAGGGGATTAGCTGTAGATCCATCTTACTTTTATTTCGTTCAGCAGACAACTTTGTATCACTGTTCTTGGAGAGCTGTTTTTTTGAGTTGTCATTACCACGTTGATTGCCGTTGAAATGAGAATTCTTGCGATGAAATATGCGACTGAAGGGCAACACATGTTTTTTTGGTTTGGTTTTGAGAGACTCTTGAATCGATGAGTCCATTGAATCGTCCTCAAAGTGTATGATATCATCTTCATCATTCATAGAGGAATGTATCGGTACAGATTTGGCAGGTTTTGACGATCTGTGTTTATCCTTGACTGCATCTTTGTGGGGCTCATCCTTACTTTTACTGGTTTGTGTGGTTTCTGCGCCAAAAGCCGACGTCGGTAGATCAGCAAAAGCAGTATTTCCTTGTACTACGGCTGCTCGCATTCGATTTCGCGTGCGAGGTCCACTATGACTGCGGGTGCGTATAGCTCCCACAGAACCTGCTGACGGAAACGGCTCAAGGAATGGCCCTGATGCAATCGGTGGAGACTCCAGAAGATCAAGAACACCTGAACCATTTATAGCCTCAAATAATACCCCTGTACGTTCATCCTGGTTCCCATAAGGTGCTATTATGCGACGCATTTGCTCCTTCTCTGGGCAGACGCGTAAGAATTGCGCTCTTAGTTCATTTATAACTAGAGTTGTATCCATAATGGTACAATGAGGTCTTGAATTATATCATAAAGCTTATTGATGTAATGGCCTATATTTAACTGCAATGCTATCACTTATGGTGTATGTTATCTGAACTAGGCGTAATATGTGCATTTCCTTTATTTCATGGCCAAAACTGTTAGATTTTGATGCCAGTGAAAAACTTCTTATCGATACAAAACTCACAATAAAAAACCACAAATCTCGACGAAATGGTACTATCAGCTAATTGGTTGAAGCTTCGTGGAACTGATTCATCAACATTCAAGAAACAGGATGCAAACGACAAGAAAACAACGGAGTATTTAGTGAGCCGGAAAAACGGGGTACGGAAAACGACATCCAAACACGGTCAGCAGAAAGATAAAAAATATGCTGGAAAGGGACCGAATAAAATTATGAGCATGGTATACACTATGAATACAGCCATACAGAATCATGAGCGTCAAAAACTCGAAGGAAAAGAATTCGAATTTGCTGGACCGAATACCAATAAACCTGCAGACTGCCTCTCTCGAAAACTCGATGAACTTTATAAGGAACTTGGCAGCGCAATAAGCTCTCAAAAAAATATCGAGATTGGCAAATATGTAGCCATAGATTGCGAATTTGTTGGGGTTGGACCAGAGGGTAGAGAATCACATCTGGCGCGTATTACGGTGGTAAATTATCATGGTTCAGTGGTTATGGATCAGTTTGTGAGACCAAGAGAAAAAGTAACAGACTGGAGAACATGGGTTAGTGGTGTCAAACCCTCACACATGCAAAATGCCATTGATTTTGACACTGCACAACTTAAGGTGGCGAAGTTGTTGAGTGGAAGAATCCTTGTTGGACATGCAGTGAACCATGACCTTGAATCACTTGCACTCTCACATCCGAAATCACTAACTAGGGACACCTCAAAACATCTGCCGTTTCGCAAGAATTACGCCAAAGGAAAAACTCCCAGCCTGAAAAAACTAGTCAAAGAGATATTCGGTGTCGACATTCAAGTTGGCGAACACTCATCTGTCGATGATGCAAGGGCCACAATGCTCTTATATCGTAAACACAAAAACGAATTTGAGACACTGCATAGACCAACGTGAAAACGAAGCATGACCAATAAGTCATTGGTAACATTAGCATATAGAAACATCCCCAGTTTGACAGAGCTCGAAATAGATGGAATATTTGAGTTAGATTTTCCAATACAACAGTAGTTCTTGGCTGATAGTTGAGATATACCTTCGGATACTGTAGTAAAGGTCTTTGGATCAAATTTCGAAATTTTACGAATTAATAAGTAGATCATCCATCAAAGGTATCTTAATATATTATAAAATTGGATGAGCAAACCATGTCTAAACGCTATTAGATAAATTGTACAAAAGTCTGGTAATTAGTTTCTTTCTTTTTAGTATCAAACCTGGATTATTCAATATAGTAGAACGATAAGCGCCCATCCCTTGATCAAAGGGTTCGATACTGTTCAGTACGTCGAGTTTTTTAGCTTTTAGCTCATCTAGAAATAGTTGGTAATAATGTGGAACTTTATCATAGTTATTACCAGTCACCAAAGAAGTCACGATATCGATGACTACGGGCACATCAGTAGCTCGAGCCTCATACAACGATGTTCTTCTCATTTGCTGTTGTATAATAGCATAGAATCGCAAAACACAATCAGAATTCACTTTCAGAATGTATCGAACAACTAGTTGGAATTTGAATCTAATCTGATGATCGCTCATTGGGCTAGCAAACAGAATAGCACATTGATAAAGAACAACATTTGATGTTTGACTCTCGGATACTAACCAATCCAATAGAACCTCCGGTACTGAGTGATTTATTCCAATTCCCACCTTCTTACCGACGAAATCAACTTCCTCTAAAACCTCCTCAAATTGATCACCATTCAACATTAAGAACAACAAAAGCATAAAGGATAAATAGTGTTTCTCGTATGAATGAAGCATGAACTCATAATAGCCATTCCGGAAAAGAACTACCAAGCAATCCATCGCTATGGTTTTCACAAACGGAATTGAAAGTCCTTTTAAAATAAAAAGGATGATCAAAGGAAGAAGAGTGTCGCTATTCCATGTCATACCAGTCAATTCGCCAAGCTCATCAAAAATGTCACATGCGAACTCCTTCTCTCTCAAGAGGATCTCGAACAGAGATTCTGATGACCAATTTTCATCAAAATAAGCCATATACAACCGTTTGAGACAAGTTGTCATAAGCAATAAACCTCCCTCGAACATAGTTGCGTCTGTTGATGTTGCATTGAAAACTGCAAACCAAAATAACCTTTTCAGGATAGGTGTAGATGGTTTGAGCCCATCGGCAATTTTTGTGTATGCAAAAAGGTGTGATATATATAGAAACAGATGCTCATCAGTGAATTCAGGTTCCGCTGCAACTTTCATTGTTTCAAGAAAGAGATTACGACATAAACTTTCGGAGGTGTATTCTTTGCTAATAATACCGATAATCATCATTGCACGAGCTGATAGAAATGAATCTGTCGTAAAAACAGATTCCATCAAATATTTTCTATAACGCGTTTTCCATTGTCTATGCTCTGAAGTGGATGAATATTCCATTAACGCCAATATATTCGTGATAAAGCTATCCAGAATATTAAACTTGCTTGCAAACGACGATGAGCTCAAATTCTGGGACACTCTTATTTTCTCTTGATAAAAACCAAACATGTACTTCAGTTTCTGGCTCGAAAATATCTCGCTTACCTCGTTCAGATTATCTCTTTGAGCATCAGGTAGGGCCGGATTGACACACATTGAGTGACAGATGTTCATTAATAATTGATGCAGAGCTGCTCTAAGTTCTGCAGGCCCGACGTCTATAAGCAACGATACTATAAATAAAACTTCAGGTAAGCACAACTGAGCAAGTAAGGGCGCTTCAAAGAATAAATCAACACTAATACGCACCAATACGGTAACCTCAGACCAACTTTGTGTCAAGGATTCAAGTCTGAGTGATGGTAAAAATGATCGTATCTTGATCATTAATTTTTGAATTATAGTAGTAGCAATTTCAATGGTTGGAAGAGCTGTGAGGAGATATATGATTTTCTGCCATGAACGACTTTCTGAATCTCTCTCTAAAGCATGACTTATAATTTCGTCGGTCAGTAGACCCGTCAAACGACCATCCACAGTTAACAAGAAGAAAATTTGCTGTACATAAACAGTCGTAAAATCTGGCTCTTTTACTGTGAGATTTATAAGCGCTCGAAATATATGGGAGATAGAGCTCGGTCCATTTTCTGGATCAGCTAGATAAACATATTCGTACAAGTTTCGAACCCAAAAGGATAAAGCACAGATTGTTTGTGGCACAAATTCATGTGGGAGAATTTCTTTTTCAAGCCCATTCAATATCTGACTCCACACATACAAAGTTAAATCTGGAGCGGACTTGGACAACGTTTCGGAAAGCAAACTTAAGAAAGAGGTGTTATCATCTGGTACAAACACCTCCGGCGATTTTGGAAAGTTTGATCCAAAATCCAATTTGAAAGCAGTTTCGCATACGGCTAGGAGGTTATATGCGTAATTTTTGACAGCTTTATCCTCGTCGAATAGACCAAAAAGAGACATTAGCAAATAATAACAAACCCTTTTTCTGTGCTCTTCTTCCTGTACTATTCTTTGAGTATTAGAAACATCGTAAAAAAGATTTTTGGAATCCAAATATTCATTCTCCAATCTGGCTTGTGTATAGTGGAACATTTTTATAATTTCAAGATACTTTGGACTTGAAAAGATCAAAAAACTCTCATCATTAAACGTCAGTGTAAATTCTGTACTCACTTTAGTGAACGAGGAAATATGAACAGCGGATATTTGGCTGATATCATATACTTGATTGAATGCAAAGTTACTGGTTCCACCTTTTGGCACTATTTTTTGCTGAGAGGATGATTTCTTCAAAACCTGAAAGAAAATATTACCAATTTTCAAAGAGATCGGGACAAACCGTTTCTGATCGTTGTCGTACAATGACGTATCTTGTAATGATATTCTAATATCATTTACAATTTCAAAAACTTCACCCGTTATTCCCATTCTTTTCAATTCACGATCGTCAGAGTTACTGTTGATAAAAGATATGGAGAGCCTGTTAACTCCGTTTTGGGCCTCTTTGTCACGCAATTTCGAAAATTCACTCATGAAATTTTCATTCGCATTGACGTAATAGCACTTCAAACAATTGGTATATGCAATATCAGGTAGTAAGTTGATTATCAGCGATATAACTCGCTTTACATCAATACCCCCGGGTGTGTATTTTGAGCAATCCATGAACATCAAATGCTTAGAGGTCCAAAGTCTAGAATAGACTTGCATGAATTTATAGACTATTGTATCGACTGGTATATCTTTACTGTGAAACTTTCCTATAGTTAGCGTTATTGTTGGAACACCATCTACTGATATGGATTCTTGCACGAATGGCTTTATTTTTTCGAAGATTTCGTCGTTAACCATATAGTCATGTCTACTCATAAAATCATATAGTTCAGGATATGTATCTGAATTCTCCTTGAAAAATGGAGGAATACCCTTGGCCATTTGCACTTTCGGTGCACCGAGTTTTCCTAATATATCATCGACCAGATAAATTATTTCTTTTATGAATGCAAAATCCTCCAAATTGGTCATATCGGTTAACAGGATAGTTCTAATTCCAAAGCCATGAATGTACAGAAAAGTATGGATGAAAGAATAATCAAAATGATGCGGAGCAGAATCTAATCGGATGGGAATATTGACAACTCTCGATGGATGACATAGGCTTTTCAAGAACGAGAATATCTTTAGGGAGCATTCCTCAAGGAAATTCATCTCATGAATAAGAACAGGCCATTTCACAAAATTTTCACTTCCATTTGCAAGTGTTTGGATAATTTTGGCCAAGGTTATAAATGACCTTTTCTCATTCAAATAAGTCATCTCAATAATACCCTCAGCTTCAGGATTTACCAGAACTGGACAAAAAAACCTTAAAAACACAAAAGAACCAACGGCAATGTACACATGGTCAGGAAACTTTTTCAATACCGATTTGTATATGGTTTGACAAACGTAAAGAAGTTCTCCGGGAAAAGAATCCACGGACACACATATAGAATCTAAAAGGGCACGCAGATATCTCTTAAATTTATTAATTTCACTGGGTGCTCGTGGATCATTCACGTCAAGCTTCTCAATATCAAAAAAATCCTCTTGGTCAACCAACGTTTGAAGGACGGGTTTCAGTGTTCTTACCAAATAATCATGACCTTTAGTCCGGGAAAGTATTGACAAAGTTCTGGTAGCACTACTGTTGCGCCTTAATATATTCATTGGCCTGCCCGACTTTTCAATTTCATCTTCAACTAGGTGAGATACTATCAAATGCGCTGCATTTCTCGTGTCTGCTGCGCTAACAATGGCATCAGAATAAGCATCAAGCTCATTAGCAGGGCACTGATTAGCAGCACTTACGGTCAACTCTGGATGATTAATGGCATATACCAATAATCGATCAATAGCCAAAAGCTTATTTTCTTCAAAGAGCACCAATTTCTTATTGTAGTTCGAAACTATGTTCGTGAAAACCTTCAAGAAGGCGACCCTGATGTTTTTGTCCTTGGAAAATCCCATGGGTATAGTGAACTTCAAGCTCGACTCAACGTTATTATTGGACATATTCGAAAGTGTTGAGATCAGGTTATCATTCAGTTGATTCATTTTATGCTTCAAGGATACTGGAAAGCTTTCGGGGTCAGTGCATTTGCTCAAAGCCTCCAAAAATATATTGAAATAGTAGCCGAATGTCATGTAGCTTAGCTTCGTTCGATCCTCAGTTGCCGTGGTATCTAATATTTCAAGAGGCAAATCACGAGTTAGGAAAACAATAGCACTCGATGATTCTACTGCAGTATCAACATAAAGAATATCCATATCACGTCTTCTTAGATTCATTTCTCGATGTGGTTTTAACAAATTATCGCAGTCGACATTTTTCATTACGACGCTCTTGAGCCAATCTGTTGCAGTCCGTAACCATTGATTTTTGAGATGATAGTGATTGACAATACCCAAACCTTTCTCGGCATGCTCCAGAGCTTTAAATACTTTAGCCATCTGAATAACGGCCTTATAATAAATGGTAGAGTCTTGAGGCATAATCTTAATTATGGCACGAATTTTAGAAATCAGTTGTATTATACCAACAGAAACTAGTAGCATTACATTCTCGTCATCATCTCGTGTCAATATCGAACAAATAACCACTATTACTTGTTCCAACAATATGAAATGAAGTTCATTGAAGGAACTATTCCAATCTATATTCTCTAGGTTTTTTAGTTTTCTCCCAATAAGCTTGACTAAAATCCTGAATGCCAATGGATGCAATTCGGAGCTTAAAATCTCCTTGGAATTTTCGCGTGTTAGTAAATCAGGGTCATTTAACCAATCCATCTGCTTACCAATAAAATACTCGAGATCCTTGAGTAGGGATAGCCTATGATAATCAAGGAAAGCAGAAATTTCTGGTGATCGATCATCCGTTGTAAATAATATACCGGACAATGCTGCTATTATTCCGCTATAACTTTTAAAATCACTAATTTCTTCTGGCATAAGAGATGGCTGCTTAGATAGACTATACCATTTTGCAAATAGTTGTTGCATTGAATCAAATAATATTGAGTCAGGGTATTTCACAAACTTGATGATGTTAGAACGCAATTTTCTTTGATAAGCCACAGCTCCTGAAACTGCCATATTTTCATTTGCTAGAGCTTCTAAAAAGGCCAAGTTTTGAGGAACATTTTCTTTACCGTTTTCTGGATAGTGCGCTTCATGAAACTTTATTGCTTTGATGTATTCTTTGGTAACATCTCTCAACATAGCTTGTATATTGTGACTTTTGGCATAAAGTGAAATTATTATTGCACGACCGACAGAACCCAACAACTGAGGAAAAGTAAATAACTCTGTGTTTTTTAAAACATGCAGCATCTTAGTTGCCTTTGCAGTTTGTGCCAAATGTGACCGAAGGCTCAAAAATTTGAAAATGATTCCTAGTAATAAATGCATCTTATGGTTGGATGAGCGATAGTTAAATAGTCCGATAGAGAACAAAGTCAGGGTGTAACTACATATTGCGTAATAACTTCTCACAGTTAAGGGTTCTTCAGTTTCACAAAATTCTATAACATATTCAATCAGCGTATCCATGAACTTCTCGGCAGTATTTGTTAAGACTGTATTGTCTTGTACAATGGCGACAAATATCGGTTTGATTATTTTTTTGAAATCATTAGAGACCCAAGATGATTTTGAGTATTGGTCATGTGGTACCACGAATGAACTAGGGACCTTTTTCAATATACTGAAGATATTGATCATGCATTCTGTAGGATATTTTAAAGATTCTGTATTATCTAGATCAATTTGTGAACTTTTCGAATCAAGAAGCGCAGCCCGATCAGGTCTTGGGGCGCTGTTATCAGAATAGGTTCTCCGCGATTTCTTTAAATCGTTACTGATGAATAGTTCAGGCTTGGAAGAGGTTCTGGTCATTTCTGTTGATTTTAAGATCACATTGGCACTGGGAATATTATCAATGAAGGGTATATTCGTGCCATCTGGCTCAGAGTTTCTCATGCTATAATTCGAGCTTTCCTGTAATTCTTCTGTATTACAGAGGGGATATTCTTTGTGTGATCGTGGTCCTATATGTCTTGGTTTGGGAGTAAACAGAATATTTTCAGAATTGTAGAAGGAAGAGCTCGTGGAGTTGTGCTCATTCAACGTCGTCGATTGAATATCTTCCTTTTGTGTTGCTGTTGACTTATTCGAATAAATATTGAGCGCGTCAACTTCTGCTGCAACCTCAATGTCATGCAATGCACGTGGGTTACCGACATTCCTTGAAAAATCCCAAGTACTGTGGTCCCGGCTTGGAGTATTTGAGTTCATATTACAGGTAGATTTCATCGGCTTCAAATTAGATGATTTGAGTCCAACTGTTGAGCTTGTCGTAGTACCATCATTTTCAATTTCATTGAAATGCTTTTTCATACCGACTTTATCTATTATGGAACCGTCTAAAATTGCAGAAACCAGATCACTAAATTTACCTTCAAAGAAAGTATATTCCTCCAAAAATATATCCGATAATCTAGAGAACAATTTTTTTATTTGCTTAGATGTTCGAATGGCTATCTTTTTATGAAGTGCCTTGCAACTGGGCATGCAGAAAAATAAGCGGAGACCTTCAGTATATAAATAGATCTTTTCAAAGTCAGAAGACGCAAAAACCAAATCCAATCTCAGGTGTTGAAGAAAATCATCTGGACCGAACTGAGTCGCAGCAACGAAAAATTTCAATTGCATTACCATAAAAGACAGCGAATTCTTCGAAAGCGATTCGTATACTATTTTGTTGCTTTTTTGATCCCAATCTTGTCCTATCAATAAACCCGTGCCCAAGACACTCAAAATCCTTCTTGAAAATACAACTGCTGGAAGATTGCGTCTTGACAAGGAAACTGCAGAAGACATCGTTAAAAAATTGCAACATACCCTAAAAACATCATTAATTACGCGGTCTGAGAATAATGAGGGATCTGCCAAGCATTTCACTAAGAGTTTAAGGAATCTAATGGATTTTTTTTTGGAAGAACCATTTGGGGAAGGCAGAGTGGTCAACTTTTTTATACCACTAGTTAATTGTTTGATGCTAGGAGTTTTATCTTTAACGGGTTCAAAAGTTCTTTCTAGCGCGGACCTATTCATAAAATTGGAAGAGTTTTTCAAGGAGTCGTTTTTCGCTACAGCTTTATTCTTATCGACTCTAGATTTATTGACTGTGCCTTCAAGATAAAGTTTGATGTACTCAGCGTCAGAAATCTGCTTAAAAGATAGGTGATTGATATCCTCGAAACCGTCAAGATCAAACATCAATAGACTCATCAAAAAATTCAAAACTGACGAATGGCATAAATTTTCGGCGGAATCATAAAGTGTAAAAATGTCAAAAGCATTCTTAAGGTGAACTATCCCGCTCGACCCTGCATAAATATTGGATTGCAACCTACTAGGTTCCTTTGTAGATACACCATATTGTGTTGCTGAGCTTCTAGTAGATTTGGGACTTCCTTTGCGTAGACGTGGTGACAACCTTGATGCCTGTGACTGTGAAAGTGAGGCCATGCTGACAGGATTGTTACTATTGTTATCAATTGAACTGCTGTGGCTACTCTTCAAGCTTCTTGTAGTATTGAGATCAGATGGAACTCCAATTGGGCTCTGTACAGAAGATCCCATCATATGATGTGTTGCACTGGGAATTCGTGAATATAGATCGCTGGGCATAGTTGATGTTAACCCTTGATTAGGGCTTGAGTGACCGTATAAATGTTTACTCTCTTGGTTTGATAAATCCCGAGTGGTAGGTGCATAATATTCACCGGATAATCTTGCCTTTGAATGATCTAGATTTAATGTGCTTATGTTACTAGTTTGATTGGAGCTATGTCCGGACTTTGCAGATAATAGCGAAGGTAGCTGAAATGTTGAAAACACTTCATCAAATAAAGATTGAATATTGGAAAGTATGGACTTTAGCTGTTCATCGTTTGAGCTTGTATATACAGACTCTTCCAATTGCTCATGGAGTTTCAAATACTCTCCTGGCCTTGCCATTATCCAATGATTGATAGATCTCTGAGCAAATAAGAGCAAAGCGCAGTGATATATTGTTTTTCTCAAAAACGTGGAGATTAATTTGATCAGTTCGAGCATTTGGAGAAATGTGTATTTATTGAGAAACAAATAAGAGAACAGCTCCAAATATTGTGGTATATTGCACGTGGTTTGGGAGTTGTTTGTTGGTGATCCTTTAGTTGAGAATATTCCTTGGCTGAGTCCTGCGTTCAAATAAAAGCTAGATGAACAATGTTCTCGAAGGTATGCAAAATAGTCTGAAGCGTTTGAGGCAGCCAAAAAACAGTATATTTGGGCAATAGACGAATCTATAAGTAAGCAATGCCTAGGCCAATTTTTTTCTGATAAATAAATGTCATATTCTGGTAGAATAATAGGATCTAAAGACTGATGATATGAGCTATTGGTATTGATGTTCGAGGTAACAGCAGTGGATTTAGTATGAGCCGCCATATTCTTCAAAATGGACAAAGTCTTAGAATTAAAGCTCAAGTTTCTCAGGAGCTTCAACAATTTCATTGTAGTTTTTGAATCAATAGGTTCTGGTGGTAGTTGATGTAGACATGGTTTGACTGACCCATATCCCGGAAAAAATCCTTTTATATTTCTCTTGTGTTTTTGTTGTTCTGAAAGCCTTCTATTGTACTCAAAGGTAAATTTATCTGATTTATTTCTTGTTTCGAGCTTTTCAGATTCTTCTGGATCTCGAGTTTTCTGTACGTCATTATTTTTTTCTGGGCTGTGAAATCGCCAATGATATTCGAAGAGGTCCGCAAGCAACCTCAAAAGAACCAAAATTGCCTGTTGATCATCATATGTAACTTCTGGTTGTATCAGTTTTAGATTTGTACCCAGTATATCCTTTATCGTATCAGTGATTATATTTGTAATAGCCGTCATATTTTTAGATTTGGTCAGATTTAGAAGCAACCTTCTGTCATTGAGATAAGCGTCATCACTTTCAACTACCTCATAGGATTTGACACCAGTTTTAGGTGGTAATATGGGTACAATTCGCCCGCGAATTATATATCTAACTAGATCTTCCGCCATTTCATCATTTGTGAGTACCGGTGTTGGTGGTCTTCCAATCCCCCTATCGTTGGTCCTTGATCTCATGTTAATTTTCTAGATTCAAAAATGAAGTCGCCCGTCAAGTCCCGCTAACGCGATATCGGTTTGGGTTTCTGAAATTGATTGATTTAACGATCTTATGAAATCCAATTTCTCGATTGTTATTATTTTAGTACTAGACCAAACCTTATTTGTTACAGAAGCTCAACGTCCCAGAGATGGACAGGGCCAGCTAGCGACTGTTATCCTTTCTAATGTCAAAAGATTAAAAATTCCCTTTAAGATTAATCTCTATTGAAGTTATTTTCTTGTTCTATTTGAAAATAGATGAATAAATTAAAACTTATGAAGTCACTTTCTACGGTAGAATTCAATGGGACTTATTTGTGAGCACTTAACACTGACTTGTGGTTAATTCATGGTATAAGATATATGTGTGTTCAGACAACGATTAGTGTAATCTGTAGGTTGGTTGATTCCGCAGAACCTTTCCATAATTATATCGATATATGCTCCCAATCTTCGTCCCCGCTTAATGTTTCATTTTGTGTCACTAGCACCAAGTCGCTGTTTGAATCACTACCATTGATATCATCTGACACTGCAAGCAAATAGCCTGAATTACCAATATATGAACTCCCATTATTTTTATTTTTAATAATAAAGTCCGTCGTAGAATAACCGTCCTCCACAAAAATACTCTCAGATATCTTATCTCCGTTATCGTTCACGATATACACCTCAAACCTGTCCGCAAACCATGGATATAAATGAATCTTTTTCTTCTGAGTCCCAAGCCCATGATACCCCATGTCCACTTCATGTCTTGTCGAATAGTCCTGAATAACTAACTTTCTAATTGTCATCAGCCTTTTGCCAAAAACATTTAGCATTTCAACATGTAATGATTGGCACTTACAGTCAAAACGTAATTCAACATAGCATAGGGCTCTACGAGGCGGACCGATTGTTGTAGATTTTGTATGGTTCGTATTATTGCGAACTCGGTTTGTGAGATGATCATCAATCGAGTAATTTTTAGAAACTTCTGTCAAGCACCTAGTGTTGCAATCTACATTTGATGTATTTCTGTTAGCAGATTTTTCATGTTCAACTTGCAATTGCGACATAGAATTTTCCAGATCTTGTATTTGACTTTTGAGAATATCCAAAAGAGGGTTCAGAATTATACCGTTCATGCCTCTAACAGTATCATTCAAAGGAGGCTCTATATGTACAAACTTTGGGTTACGATCCAATCTAACATGGTCTAAATGTGGAAAACTACCATCTAGTGTCAAGTAAATATTCAGTCGAGGATAAACATGATGATGTAATTGCAAAGGCAATGCAACTTTCCAGAGACCTTTATCACCGTAGTAATATCCAACTGGTCCATTACTCAGTTTCAAAATGTCAGCATCTCTAAGTAGATAACTTAATACCTCAACAATTCGTGTGTCGTTATTTACTAATATCGAGTAACGTTCATAAATTGATCTGCTGTCTAAACAATAAACTCGAATCGGAAACTTTGCTGGCATAGGCTAACTATCTAAAATGTATATTTCATAGACCTTGAATACTGCTAAGCAACTATCAATGCTTTTCGCTTTTTTAGCACTCTATAGACACGTAAAGTGGAATTAAAATGAACCCTAATTTTTTAAATCATTTTAATATTCAAGTAACAAAAGTAAGTTTCCAACAACAGTTCCCATCGAATTTGTCCAACTTAAAGGTCATACATGGTAAGCTATTGAATAGTATACGCAAATCAAATTTCATCAAGTTGACTTATAATAGAATAACAATCATTATTGAAAGAATATCAGAACTAGAATATACAGTAAACATCGATGTGACTGAGTAATATACCTTTTTTACTCTAGCCAACTCAAGAGGACATAGTAGGAACAATGGGTATAATCAAATCAACGATTCAGAAAACAGATTTATTGTCTTTTGAATTTCACAGCTCTTAGAAAGAAAATTAGTTGAAATCCGGATTCTGTCATCATTTCTTAACATAAGGCTCGAAGTCTGGAGGATGGAACGAAAATGTTGCTCTCCCCTTTTCATCCATTCCAGTGAATGCATCACTCATATTCAAACCTTTACCCTTTTCATGTTTTAACAGTCTTTCTGTTATACCAAGACGATCTTTTGCGAGCCAAATCACTGGATTTTGGTCTGTGACAGCTGGTGAACAATACGCTGTCTCGAGAAATTCTTCTTTATAGTCTATGGTAGTATTCATTACTATAGGCAACCTGAGCCTGACATTCTCGAAAGTATACACTTTGGATGGATTGAAGGCATAAACAATACGCTTACTGGTAGTTAACGTGGCTAAAACATTCGCGGGAAAAGCTTCGTCGTCATTCACCATAGCACGAGCTTGACTAAAAATATTACCCTCACGAGCTCGAATTAATATTGGCCCCTGTGTATCAAAAGGTCCATTATCTTGTGCACCAGCTTCGAGCAGAGAAGCAACATCGGGGTATCTGTACTTTTGGAATTTGCTATCATCTTCTACAAAAGTTGATTTTTTGGTTTTCTGTGAACTAGTAGAGTTCCGTTTATTATAGCTATTACGCCGTGACTTATCTTTTCTTTGGCTTTCTCTACCGGTTTCAACCTGAGTTATCGTTGAAGCATCGTGTAAACTATAAGAGGGTCCCTTATCATTTGTGCTCCAAATTTGAGGAACAGAAGATGCGCTATCTTTGTCACAGGATGCATTTATTGGGGTATCAGAGGTATCATTGTTAGCGCTTTTATCATCACAAACCTCGTCATCTGGGGTAACACTATTGCTTTCGTCACTATCCTCTTTATCATCTTCTGGGATTATATGTGCGCGTTGAAGTTCTTTTCTCGTCGCTGGCCTAATTACGCCTAGCTCCTCTTCTTCAACATCATCCTCGTCGCGCTTTGCCAGACTTTTAATCTCACGCAAACCCTCATCACGTTGAGGATAACCTTTGTCTTCAGCTCCTCTAGCATAAAGAATGGTGCTTAGTGGTACACTCTCGAACAATGGCGTAAATCTGCGTGTAAACCATATATGGCAGAAAACTGTGGGAATGATGAAAACGAACTCCAGTACCATAGGACCCCAGGATTTATGCATGATAAAGAGTGCTAGTAAGAATATTTCACTCAGGTAGAGCGAGTAGAACATGTCCAAAATTGCTCTAGGGTAATTGATACCCTTCAAATCCACTCCCAATGCATTGACATAGGAGCAATTGTAAAGGTAAGAAATGAAAATCAACACGAATGCACAAGTACTGAAAAATAGGATTATAGGTGCAATGATTGAATAGCAGATCATAATGCAAAATAATAATTCGATGGCAGGATAAGATGTGGCCATGTTGAATGTGGACAATTTATTGTATCTTTTCCATTTTTGTCTTGGGCTAGACGCAACCTTACTTAGGAAGTAATTCATAATAAGCTTTGAAATCTGCGACAATTTTAAACTAGGAGTTAAAAGGCCTTGCAACAAAAAATAGGTAATGTAAAAATTCGAAGACTTGGGTATGTTTTCAGCTAGTAATACCATTGCAGAGCCGGAGCTGTTGATAATCGGTGTTACCGTAGCAGTTGCGGAAGACACTCCTGCTATAACAAGAAAACCTTGAATTATTTGAAAGGCATAATACCATTTGTGGACATACAAATTCAAATCTTGTTGAGTCAGAACTCCACTATATTTACCGATGATCGTAATTATTGGTGGGACCAGGGATAAAAGGGCAGCAAGTGCAAGTGATGGTAATAGACCCGTTATTATACCCATGAGGAAATTTGGCATGTGACGTAAGAACCTTAAGAAATATACCTTGTCCATTAAAAAGTTGACATTGGAAATGCATCCGACTACAATAACTGGCAATGCCCATAAACACATCAATAGGGTCAAAAATGTATTAGAAAGTATTTTTTTGGTTCTTCGCGACCGTTTTGTCTGATATATGTTTTTCCAGATTATGTCATCAGGAGAGTGGCCAATAAATCTTTTGCCATATGATTTTTTGTTCAATAGGCGTGGAATACTTTGGTAACACTCTTGAGCGTCATGTTGGGATGGGAATTCGACGAAAATGATGGGTAAGTCCTCATTCAATTCCCATTCCTCTTGCTCCTTTTGAATTTTTTCCGTCAAGTCTTTGACCTGTTCTATCGAATACTCTAATTTATCATGCTTTTCACCAGTCAGGTAGGGTATGCTAACCGGGATCCATCCGAATTTCAATAAACCAGTGCGTTCCTTAGGTCTCTTTTGAAACGGGATGTAAAAGTCTAAATCATTTTGCCGGAAAGAATCTAAGTTGGATTGAAAGTTTTTTTGCGAACCTTCTGAAGCCATTTGTGCTGCACGACCACGATGGGCACCTGTCTTTTCAAGTTCTCTTAATTGAGCCTCCTGCTTTTTCTGCGCATTTTTGCGTTCATTTTCAATGGTCTTCTCATGTTTCTTGTAAGCCTTGTAAATCAGCGAAGTTAGAATATCTTCGGTTCGAGTGGCATGTTTGGCACGAAGGGCGACATGCTTTTCGAGCTTATCAATTTTCTTACCAACAAAAACACGTTCAATTTGTGGGTATTCCTTTTGTAGAGTAGCAATCAATGATCCTGGTCCCATATTGCCTGAAAGTTCTGATAAGCCAACTGTTCTTGAAGACAACAAGCAATCGTAAAGTGGTGTAGTCTGCATTGCATGTCGAAATACAACATAGTAATAGAGTTCCTTATAGATGAAAAATATGACCAAACCAAAGTAAATCCACGAAAGAAATGCATGTGCAAAATAGCGATTTTGATTTGTGACATTTGCCATGGAAAGTATCTCGAATCCTGAATATGATTTGCCATTTGTTGCATTAACAGGAAGTAATATTGGGAAAAGAACTACTACTCCAGTTAGAGAAAGTGCTGCATTAACCCCGATGTAACGTAAGAAGAAGTAGCCATCAACACCTGTATATTGGACCCATTTTGAATGAGGCCAATGAACAAGAATTTGGGATATCCAGTGCATGTAACCACTACTCGGACGAGGAACACGCAGCTCCTCTGGAAGTGTATCAATGTCTGGGAGAGTACGTGCATTGTAGATTCGATCGTATTTCTTGCGATTCCGTAAAAAATGGAACAATGTGTACAGAACAAATGCCACGACAAGATTGAAAATCAAAGTAGTGACAAACGCACTTACGCTAGATGGACTAGGCACTGTATCGGCCATTTTTAACTCAGAACGTCACCTATTTTGGATGATGTGTACGGCTTCCAGGTAGCAGTGTTTTATAACAAAGTTTTCTCGATTCTCAGTGTACTAACGGCGATTCTTAACGACGAGGTTCTAAAGTACATCTTCATTAGTTGTCGCAATCTAAGCAAATCGTAGCTTTAAGTTGTTATATAGTTATTGCATTTGCCCTGATGAATCAAGTGTCAAGGGCTGAACGTTACTTAGAGGATTTAAGGTACTTCAGTACACCCCTAACAATCTATAATTGTTATATCGAAAGTTGCTAAAAGTAAGAAGGTAAGGTACCCTGAATACATACAGACTATTGCATCTGTTGTAACCATGATCTCATCTTCTATTATTCGTTAACCGAAATGGGAACTGATGAATCTCTTTACAGGGAACATATTGCAGGTATGATCTAATGTTCCCATTATGCATTTTAAAGGCACGGACTTTAAAGTAAATATATAATTGAATCTGTTAAAAAAAGACAAAACTATTGTTATCTACAGAGAAATTTAACAGATATAGCGCTCAGCGCTTAGTGTAGTTGCTAGTGTCAGTCAATGTTCAGTTTGGGCTTATCTAGTACTCCATAATTCAATAAGATAGACTCGATATGATTTGAGACATGACGCAGGTGATATTGCGTATCAGTATATCTGATCCAAGAGTGATATTGATCTGTGAAGAGAGCAATAAAAACCAAATACACAGTTTAGGTATTGGTAGTTTCTGCCTTTCATAATTTTTATAAGGTAAATCTCTTGTTTTTAGTCCTGAGAGTGAAAGCCGCTTATACATAGCGGTATATTCCAACGCCATGTCCACCCTGCCATGAGTGGATCTTATGCATTTTACCCTAATTGCACATGCAACATGAAAAACTTGAGTACAGCAATTTCATTGCACCCGTTTCCAAATCTATTGCCAAGTTCATATCGGTCGAAACAGTATATAGATAAATTATCATAATGAACACTGATTATGATCTCAAAATTTGCTGATCTTGTTTTAAGATTATGACATAGTTGGCTGTTAGGATCACGCAAGGATCACTCCTCATTTCGGTAACTAGTTAAAGGTAGTCTTTTGCCGAAATATTATTAGAAACCATCTATCCAGTCTGTCCATTGTCAGGCTTCATTACGTATTTCTTGACTTCAATACTTGTTTTTCGAAGCAGGAGTTCTAAGTCAGCGTTTGAAACAACATTGCGCCCTGCGTGACCAGCGAATTGTTCCAAGTCACGACCCATGTCAAGTAATTGCAAATATATTAGCTCAACGAGTGCATTAACGAAGCGATCGGTGTGTATGACATCTTCTCTTTTATTACGCAAGATTTCTTCGACAGCTAGCCACAGTCTTCCTTTCAATTGGGCTTCAGTATTATCCATTGCCGGTGCTATGGTATTTATTAACTTCTATCATACAATTTTAGCTAGTATTTAATATGAATTGTTGTTTATAATATAACGTCAAATACAACTTCGTAAGTACAAACCGGAGAATACCAACAATCGGTACCTCATGGGCCGTTTGACTGTTAGTTATGGGCTTGTTCCACCAGTTCCTAAGGAGATACCACGAGATGCTCACATTTTATCTCCATCACAGATTATATACGTACCAGGGGATACCACTGAATCGGAGGATGGCGAATTGATAACCTGCTCTCGAGATGGATCGGTGATACTCCATGGAAATAAAGGGCCAGTTCGTGTGCAAGCACATAGCGATTGGATTACTCAGATAGCTCAAATTGGTGACTCCCATTACATAACCGTGAGCCATGATTTTGCAATTGTTCTTTTGACTTTGATAAAAGATGCTGAAGATGCACCTCCGATATGGGAATATAGGATGGTCGGGGAGCATGATGATTATATTAAGAGCGTTGTGACTATAGGTGAAGAATGTACCTCTTTCGCCACAGCGGGCTTGGATAAATGCATTAAACTCTGGTCAACTGATGAGCTCTATAATGTAGAATTGATGCATACCTTTGACCTCAACATGAATCCTTTACTGGGATCTATCTATTGTGTGATTTACGTATCAAATCAAGCAGAATATGATCTGGTAGCCTGCGACTGTAACGGTAACGTTATTTTTCTCTCTACCATCAAACGGACAATAATTGAGTCCGTGTATAATGCTCATGACTCCCATATCAAATTGCTGCATGTACTGGACGACCATAAAAGATTTTTAAGTGCAAGTGCAGATGGTACCATTAAGTTATGGGACTCGAAATCGAGAAAATCCTTGAAGGACATCAAGTGGGATTGTTCTGTTTGGTCTTTAGCGGGAGAATATTCTAACGATATACATGTCGGTGACTCAAAGGGTCACATCACTCATTTAAATATTGATCTAGACCATAGAGATGTAACATTCGACCCCGAACAATACGAAGATCAACTACTCGACAATATATCTACCACTGCTCTGGTCAGTAAACAGAAAGTACCCCGTGGTGTAGTAAATATTATGAGAGTGCCGAAATCAAATAAATTAATCTTTTCGTTTGCATCCAATGCAAATCTCTATACGTTTGACCAAGATTCTGGTAAACTAAGCATAAAATATGGTGGATTTGCTTTAACTAGAAGCTCATTATTAACTAACAGGAGGCATGTGATAACAGAGAATACCATAGGACAAATACAACGATGGGATATTGTATCTTGTGAGTTGATTGACACTTTTGATTCGGAAATAGGCAATTTTGATGAGATTGTCGCTAAATACACGTCCAAGGAAATTTTATCACATTGGTGTACGGTACAGGTAAAAGTTGGAATACTGTTTGTTAAAATAAGCCCAAAATTTCTGGACACCGAGATATATGGTTCGGCATTAAGGGATTATAAATTGGTCAATGAAGTAGATCTAAATGATGATGAAAGATATAACCTAGGTCTAATAGTCATGAACTCAATTTTTAATGAGTTCATCAATTATGAAATTGGAAAGGATAAGATATATAGGAAAAGCTTGGCTTCAAGAAAATCAAAAGGTTCTCTGGATAATTTCAACTCCAATAAGGAATCCGTAACTAGTGTCAATTCTAATGCCTTGAGCGATATTGATATGGTTAAGGACTGCGATCCTAAACATGCTAAAAAAACTTTTTCGTTTGGCAAAAGGTTTCAAGACAAACAATCACAAATAGATCTTTCACAAGATCCAGCCACAACTTCTAGTATTGACATGCACGAGAACACCGAGTCTCGTGACGTTGTAGGTACAGATAATGACATTCCAACTGCATTGTACAAAACGCCAAATAATACAGACGACCAAATGCAGTCAACTTCTTTGAATAAGGCAATTCGTTCAACCGGATCGAGCTTGATCTTGACAAGAAAATTCAAATCATTCAAAAATTCGTCCTCATCACTAGGAAAATCTCAAAATATGGAACCTTCTGTGGCAGAAAGTATTCCGGTCGAGAGTAGCAACCATGCTATTACCAAAACAGGAAATGATACTAACACTTTGAGCGCCGACGAGAGAACTTCCGATCATAATCATTCACAAAATAATAACAAGAAAAAATCACTGTCGCTTGCAGTTGGTCGTAATAACTCGAAGGTAACACATGCTGGTGGAGCTCTCAAAACCAGAAACACAAAATTTGATCTCTTACCTAAAGTGATCACTGGAACACCAGGTTCAGAATTCGGAAAAGAGGAATCCATGTTAGATTTGATATGTGAGTTACAGGAAGGTTATAAAAAGCAATACGAGCATACTGCAAGTTCTTTGAAGTTTCTTAGCAAACGTGTACCAGATAGTAAAATGAGACGTGATCTAACATCTCCAATAATACAAGTAAAAAATGGAACCCTCTTGTTGATACATTGTTGGAAAGAAGGATCCTGTGGTGGACGAGTTTTGTTTTCATCATTTCTCCCGGCATCCAATCCACAATTACATGTCGAACTCGATAATGTAACAACACAAGATAATGAGGAAAACGAGTTAGTTTCGCTTAATGAGAATCTGGGTAAATACGATTACACGGAATATGAGTTTGGAAATGCATTGAACAGAAAACAGCTATTTGAACAAATGGAGAAGTATATTCCTTATTGGTTTGCTAAAATGCTTTTTCTGGAGCACGAAAGTAACAACAGAAGCATACAACCCAAACTCAATTTTGTAATCACACCGTGGCTTCCAAACGAAATTCATGATGGCGATGACACAGAAAAGTTGGAATCTTCTGGCCACGAAGTGGTACCACCTACGCCAACCAATACCTCGTTTTACCAATTATTGAAATTGAGCAATAATAATCAGGAGCATACAGTAATGGACTTGCCCAAAATTGCGGAAGCAAATGTTAAGCTTATAGCTCCAGGGATGGTTAAGGTAAAGAAAATAAAAACATATGTCGTTGATCGATTTGAATCAAGAACACCAGAAATGAAAGCAAAAATTGAGCCAGGCGAATGGCTTGATTTGATCTGTAAAGAACAAGTTTTAGATAATGACATGACCTTGAGCACAGTTCGATCACTATATTGGAAGTCGCAGGGCGATATCATTTTGAAGTACAGGCGTAAATCTCGAACTCCTTATACAGCAGCCAATGAAGGTAATAATGGCAGCCCGATAACTCAGGTGTGAAATATAATTACTATTACGTATCCTTGCTCATTTTTATGAGCCTTATCAACAAGTTCCGTTAATTTATATTTGCATAGCTTTGGTAAACAATCAACTGATATCATCGCATTTTGAAATTTCATTAAACAAGAAAAATTTAACATATCGAATATAAGCATACTACAAATCAGATAAAAGTCTACCGGTTCATAACTCTATCTGATCTGTCTCAAGTGACTTAGTAGCTTGCATAACCGTGAACAAGCTTTATTTTACTTGAGTATCAGTTTGTTGTTGCTTTCATCTACTCAATTATAAGGGCTTTCACATCACATAATGGACCAAGAAAATGAACGCAATATTTCGCGTCTATGGAGATCATTCCGGACAGTCAAAGAGATGGTAAGGGATCGTGGATACTTTGTCACACAGGAGGAAGTAGAATTGTCACTTGAGGACTTCAAAGCGAAGCATTGCGATTCCATGGGTCGCCCGGTAAGGAGATCTATGTCCTTCCAGGCTAGTCCAACAGAAGAAACTATAACGAAGTTCCCCGAGATGGGTTCCCTATGGGTTGAGTTTTGCGATGAGTCTTCCGTTGGTGTCAAGACTATGAAAACCTTCGTGATACATATTCAAGAAAAGAATTTCCAGACAGGCATTTTCATTTACCAAAACAACATCACACCTAGTGCCATGAAATTGGTCCCTTCGATCCCCCCTGCAACTATTGAGACATTCAATGAAGCAGCCCTTGTAGTAAACATTACACACCATGAACTAGTTCCTAAGCATATAAGACTTAGTGTCGAAGAAAAACGTGAGTTATTGAAGCGTTACAGGCTCAAAGAGTCACAGCTCCCACGTATTCAGAGAGCCGATCCTGTCGCTCTATATCTAGGTCTCAAGAGAGGTGAAGTTGTCAAAATCATCAGGAAGAGTGAAACCTCGGGCCGTTATGCCAGTTATAGAATATGTATGTAAACAAATTGATTATTAGAATAATCATGAACATGAATCGCATATGTACCTTTATCAAAAGTAATTAGAACTCGATTGCCTTTGTTTTATTGTTTATGAAAGTCCTGAGATGCGTGATATTGATGTGTTTGAACCTCCTGGTTTGCGTTGAAGGAGTGGAGCACATCGGTTCTGTGGATCAATTTCGAAGTATATGCAACGGCGATGAATATGTTGTTATCAAATACTACACAAACTGGTGCTCGCATTGCAAGAGGCTAGCACCTGTTTATAATGAGTTGGAGCAGATACATGATAATATGAGGTTCTTGGAAGTCGATTGTGACGAATTGCCTTATCTGTGTAACAAACTACCAGGCTATCCAATAGTTCAAGTGATAAAACCTCTAGAGGTGCACCAGAAAAAGTCAAATCAGAATACTACTAGTGAGAGTACTTACAAAGCTTGGTATAATCGCATATTTGGCTGGAGTAAACCAGTGATAGAGTACGAAAGGGATCGCGCTATTGAGTATCGCGGCCAACGATCAAGAGATAGTATATCGAACTTTCTTGACACGCTACGACACAAACACGAGCTTGAAAGAGCAGCTCGAAGTCTAATTAGAAATTATGGAGATGAAATTCCAGAGATAGCTCTCGAGGTACGCAAAATCTATGAGCAAATTTTGCTTCCCCTTAGAGATAGTACCACTAAGCTCCAAGCACAGCTAGGGATAATTGAATCCGATTCTGGGCCGCACCGCGCATTGCTCCGAGAAATCGTATATCAAATGCTTGATCGAGTGAAGCCTACAGATGAGCTGTAATTACAGAATATATATTATAAACTCGACACTATACTAAAGATTGAATCAGAAAATCTGCTAATATGCTACATGATTTGATCACATTCGAGCCGTATCGCCATTTGGCATTCATTGATTCGATTAACCATATCTTTATACTGGGTCAATTAGAATATTTCGACTGTGGTTCGATAGGACTCATCGATGATCCAAATCAAACGCTGGTTAATGTACAATCCAAAATGGCTGTTTTTATCCTATTGCTTAGATTATAGCGTTTGAATGGATGAGATTGGGTGTTCAAGATTTGTTGCTTAGTGAGCGGTGCTTTGTCATAAATGTTTAATGCAAGTATTGGAATTTTCAGTAAAGATAAAAACTATCGAAGCAGCGTCAACAACAAAACTACGAAAGATAACAGGTTCAAGTTAAGATTATAGCGATTAACCGACTGGATTTATCGAGTTTACAGATTCATGAACTCACTATAAGCACTTTCAGCTCTGGTCATAGAAGCTTTCAGGTAAATAAGCTTTTTATTGGGGTTTTATTTGTATGGTAAGCACACCCTATTGGTCGCACAGCGGCTCTGACTATGGAATTACGGGGCCCAATCGAGGAAATGAGAATCTACAAAGCGGCACTACAGGAAGCACTACAATCATGGATAACGGTGTTGGAACTTCAAGTGATTCCACTGAGTTTAATCAAGGAAATCAGCACGGGGCTGTGTACGTGCCATCGCCGGCTGTTTTGAGTGTGATGCAAGACGACGTCAATAGCGATCGTTATATGCTAAATCATCATGCACAACATCAATATTTAGGTACTCCGATGATGCAAAGTTACCCTCTGGTACCCCCTCCTATGAATATGCTTCATAACGAGCGCAGGCCTTCTCTCACACTCCCGAATTCATTTGCAAGTCGGCAGCAAATGGCATCTGTATGTGCAGCTATTCCAACAACTAAATTCAAACCGCAACAAGAGCCGAAATCTAGTGATTCATGTGAGACAATGAACAACGATCATTGCGATGACATAAGTCAAAGAAAAAGAACTAGCAAGGCGTGTGACCACTGTAGGCAAAGAAAAATCAAGTGTGGCCCATTGGATCCTGTCTCTTCTAAATGTAACAATTGTGTGAGATTTGCTTGCGAATGCACATTCGATGAAAGAGAAAATAATAGAACGCGACGATCTGGCAAACGTGGTTATCCCAATGACTCTTCGTGGTGTTTCGTTGGTTTCGAACCCAATTCAAGAACTTTTGTATCATCAGGTAAACCTCAACCAGAAAGGCATTACAATTCAATCGATAAAAGTACGGTGAATATTAAAGAAGAAACCGAACACTATAGTTCGTCCAGTGATTCAGGAAAAATTAGGTCACTTAGTAAACAAAAATATAACATGAAAGAGGTCTCTACACCAAACACATCATCTTCGGTAAATTCTTTGAAGCGCGATGTCGATGCCTCTGAATTCAATAGTCAAATGTCTTTCAAGAGACTTGACACCAGAATTGAGAAACTAGATCGAAAAATGTCTATTATTCTGGATAATTTAGCACGGTTTGAATGGATATTGAGTAGGAAAACAAACGAATCAAGAGAAAATGTCGAACGAAGGAAAGAATTACCACGAGCGAAGATCAAACACTACACTAATACATTGTTATCATTACATAAGCTAGAATGGGTGAAGTCCCGGTTAGCATCGAACTTGAGTACTTTGGACTTTTTGAGGCCTTTAGGTGAGATATTTTCAACGTGCATTAAATCATACTTAACCAACATTAGGAGATTTACAGATTTAACGTTACTACCTATCGATAAGGATAGATCATTGAGAAGTATACCGTCACGAAGTCATCTCCAGAGTATATTAGAGATGTCTTACATTCACGTTGCTTTTGATGCGTATGGCTTAATGGATAAGGAAAAGTTCGAGTACTTGATAGACAAGTTTTATCAGCAGAACGAAAATGCACCACAAAAAAATAAGGCGGCATCGTTCGAGAAGATGATTGACTCGGAACTGTTTCTACTCAACACATATATTTGTATTGGTACATGGACATGCCGGCTGCTTATGCATTCAAATTCTGAATATTTCAAATCATCAACATATGGATTAAGCGAAGACACGCTGAAGGAATACGAGAATAATAGCTTATTGAATTCCATGAGATATTATTATAGATTATCACTACTACCCACTGGACCTTTGGCAATTGAGGCTTTGATTTTGTTGGCATTATACTTACAAAAGATATATTTCACTGAGTTTGCTAGAACAGTATTACAGACTGCTGTTAGATTCGCAATACAAATGGGTTACGATAAGAAACTTGACTATTTACCCGAGCACGAAATTCTAAAACGGAAAACGATATGGTGGCATTGTTACAGGCTCGATTCTTTTCAATCTTTGCATACTTCAAGAGCACCGTTGATTGATCGAGAAAATATTGGTACTTTGTGTGACACAACATTCAATGATTGGCTAGATCTTGACATCAAAACTAATATTGGTTCTCCTAGCGATAAAAAATTAACATTAACCCTCGCAGCTCCCTCTAAACTACCGGACACCAATATGAATTACATCCCTTATTTGATTGGTTATTACTGTACAAATCTTGTAGAGCTACAGATGCAAGTTTATTCAATTTGCTTCACCCAAAGAAACCTATTGAGTCATGGATTCGATGAAGTTTTGAACCAAATTATGACGTTATTTGAAGATTTAGAAAAATGGGTCGAAGGCTTGCATCCTTTCATGAAATGTGAGACTTTCCAAGATGCATGGAATAACTTTGTCTCAACTGAGTCAACAATCCATTCGCGACATTTCGAAGTAATACGTGCAAAAGTGATTGCTACCCATATAGAATATTTTCATTTGAAATGCACATTGGGAATATACGCCGTGAAGTTTTTACTCGATAATCAAGATTTATTCAACTCCTCGTCTCATGATGTTCACGATTTGTTGAGAGACTTTACTGAGAAGTATATCACATCAAGTGAAAAGCTCATAGATGCTTTTCTTGCATTAAATTATGAGTTTAGAACTCAATCAGAGTACATGTTTCAATGTTTCACAGCTTGTTTCATTTTATGTTTCAATGTTATCAAATATTGTACAAAAAGCCAGCTAGGCCCTGTTGCTACTGAACAAGTGAAACTGTTATACAAAACCCTGAAATCAATAGTTGGAGAAGGCTTCAGTAATGTTTGTGACAATATCATGGAAAACACATCTGTTTTCACATTTGCATTCTTATTGAGACATATTCTCTCATACCTTTCTGAGAATGGAATATTGCCTCGCGATTTGAAATATGAAAATCAATTTTTCGATAGTTTATGGCTTTTACTCAAACACAACTCCTTCAATACAAAAAATATTTTGGTGAATAGATATCAGACTGAATTGCAAGAAATCAATGGAAATAGAGGCAGTTCAGATATTCAGGGTATTTCATCAATAGGTACACTTAATTTTATCGACTTTTTCGACATTAATTGCATGTTGGATAAAAATTTCGTCATAGATTCAAAACTGCTTGAGATATTGATATCGAGTTCTCCTATAACTAATTTTGATGAAGCGGGAAATAGAATCGCAACACCTGTCGAAAAACTTGACACATCCATATTCCCCATGGACCCGCCTGACTATTCCGTCGTATATTCGATACATGAAACTGATAGCCATGAGGACACCTTCAATCAAAAATGTAACCACACGGAGACTTCGTATAAAGAATGTCCTAACGGTTTGTGCTGGGATGTCACACTTAATGATGAAGAGTTTGGTAATTCTTTACCATTTGGTAGATTGATATTTGATCGGTATTTGACACTTGGTTGTGTTTATGAGCTTCTGGATAGAAAGTATTTCAGTCACCAGGATTCTGAAAAATGATTGCAACAAACATTTTTCAGCCCATTTGATCTCGTTCAGTCTCAGGATTCACAGAGGTACGCAATTAGCTTTGAATGTGACATGATGCGGGTTCGTGTTATTTTTTTTCCACACGCATTCAAGTCGATAATTAAGCAGATCAAACACGTACAATGTTCGTATTTAGTGTAAGTGTCTAATTAACTAATGTCTCTGTTATAAAAGATCTTGAATATATTCGAAGTATTTATTAGATGAGAAGTGCTCTTGTGTACTCAATTTCTTGATCAATTCTATTATCTCAACCCGACTTTTTTCCTCTAATAGTTTTTCATTATCTAAGCATCCACTCTCTTTAACATTTTGTAACCAGTTCTTTAATAACTCTTTTAACTTAGTATTACCTTCTGCAAGATCTTTCAAAGTTAATTTGTGTTTTTTCATTGTTTGTTGCGAATTCTTTAGGTCCTCCAACTCGTTAGCTTTTCTTTTTGCCATGTTGATGATTTTCTGTGGAAATTGAACAACTTCTGCAACATGAATACCGAATGATTGATCAGAAATTCCTGGCTCAACTTTGTACAGAAGTGTTATATCATTGCCATTATGAACAGAGAGTTGTTGTGTTTCTACATGGGCTACCATGTGTAAATTCTTAACGTTTGATAATTTCTCTGCTAACGGAGTCAATTCATGAAAATGTGTTGCAAATAGTGCAAAGCATCCAATCTTCGTTGCAATGTGCTCTGCAATGGCCCAAGCCAACCCAAACCCATCATAAGTACTTGTGCCTCTTCCAAGCTCATCCACGATAATGAGGGAATTCTTTGTGGCATTTTTTAGGATAGAGGCTATTTCAAGCATTTCTACCATAAAGGTAGAGACTCCTTTCAATTGCGAATCTCCAGCGCCAACTCTGCAAAGAATTGCATCTACTACAGAAATTTCAGCCTCCTGGCAAGGCACAAAACACCCTATTTGAGCCATTAGAGATATCAGACCTACTTGCCTGATATAAGTTGATTTTCCTCCCATGTTTGGTCCTGTAATAATCTGAAACTCACTCGTTTTTTGTTCTAGATGTACATCATTTTCTATAAATGATATGTCGTCTTGTATTTCAAGTACAGGATGTCGAGAAGAAGTGAGTTTCGTCTTTCTGAAACTATGTAGTGGATTCATCACGGGTTTTACATATGGTATCGGAGCATAGGACGATGAGTGTGCAAATGATGCAATGACATCAAGATGTGCCAACACTAAGGACAATTTCTCAAAAACCGGTGTATATGTTAGTGTAATTCCACATATCTCCTTTACTAATGAATTTTGTTTTTGGTCGTACTCTTTTTGAGTTAAAGTAGTTTCTTGTGCAATTTCTTTTAGCTCCCTAGTGCTAAAATAGATACCCGCCTTAACAGTTGATAGTTCTATATATTTGCCGTAATTTCTCAAATCTTTGGCATCGTTACGCGTTAATCGCATACACCATCCATGTAAATGATGATTTTCAAGTTTTAGTTTCTTATCAGGATCGAAACCCAGTTCATCTGAGGCTTCTAGATGGATTTCCGATATTTTGGATTTCAGCTCGTCAAGTCTTGATCTAATCTGAGCCAGTTCCTCGTCAAATTGAGTCCTTATCATGTATTTATTGTGTTTTTCGTAAGCATCGAAATCGACAGTCGTTTCAACCATTTCTTGAAATTTTGATAAAGGCTCTATATCACTGTTCATCGGTATAAGCCACCATTTGCTAACCAGATCGTTGATTACTTTATCCATGTTTGCATCTTCAAGAAATGTTGTAAGCGTGCTTGATAAACCTGGAATAGCACGTGCGAAATCGTACATCTTGAGCACATCTTCCAAATTTCCGTTTTTGCTCAGTTTTTTCCTTAATCTTCTAATATCTGGAAAACTCGGTAAATAATCTGTTTGTAAGACTTGCCTGAGCTCTATTTGATCCACCATGAACTCGACGAGATCATGTCTTTCATTTATCTTGCTCACATCCGTCAATGGCTGCTTTATCCACTCCATTAGCATTCTTGAACCTGCATGTGTCTTACAGTTGTTCAATAATTGATACAAAGATGTTATTTTTCCAGAATTATTGATGGTAATTCCATTACTACCGGATCCACTATGCTCTTGTGGGAATAAATTCAATGCCTTGATAGCTGACGCATCAAGTTTAACGAACTCTTTCAGTGAATGTTCTATGAGTTCGTATTTACCAAGTTGGTTTTGATCATTCAATAATTTTAGGTAGTTTATAAGTGCATTACAAGATGCTAATGCAGAGGAACTGTACTTCTGTGGTAAAGATAGCGCCAACTCATTTCCTAGAATTTTAGACAAGGTTCCTTCAACACTCTTTTCTGAATACTCGGAGGATTTGATTAAAGTAACCACACACCCGCATCGATCTATAGTATCCATGATTTTTTGTAATTCGGTACTAGAATTAGAATTGGGAGTTAAATCTTGGACAAGACATTCCCTTACACCCAGTTGAATTATGAAGCTTTCCAGGTTAGAATAGACTTCGTTATCTATGATGTTTAAGATGCCAATTTTGAAGTTCGATGTGTCAATGAAAGAAGTACCGAAAACACAATGGCCCTCCGAGGTATTCAGTTGTATCTTTAGACTTGCAATTAGAATCGAGGCATCAGATGGTACGGTCATTAAATCCGAAACATCCTCCACATATCCTGGGGATGCGGATCGTTCCAATTTCCAGCATTTATCATATATCTCTATTTTGTAACCTAGGTCTATGAGACACAATTTCAGCAATGCCGTCACGATCTGAAGAGACATAGTGACATATTTTGCCGGTTCCTCAAAGCTCTTGACCAAGTTCGCGTCTAGCCGGCAGTCCTTCAACACTGAGCTTGTGTGATAAACATTCTCCGCTACAAATTCGGCATCACTTCCGACCGCAGTAAAGTAGTCTGTTCGATTCACTAATCTTATCGTCTTTTCAGGTTTTGCTGGTAAGTTCAAGTAACGCCTGTAAAAACCACGTTCTTCTGCAACATCAGTAAATTTCAACTCAGGCCGAATACTAGACATGGTTGTTGTATTATCGAATATGCATTGTGTTCAACTTCTGGCCATCGATAACTAATGTTATATATTTAACTGTACTATACTAAACGCGAAAACGCGTAAATTTCAACAAAAGTGATTTCTCAGAACCGAAATTGAAGTGAAATGAAGCACCCAATCGCAAAGAGGTTTGTTTTATCCGGATTATTAACACCAAATACGAGAATGAGAACTAAACTCTAGGAGAGATCTGAGGAAAATTCACACTTTCAAGATCAGAGTTAGCTCGTACTGCGTGCGTACATTTGATAACAGGACAATTCTTGATAGAGTAAAATTAGAATTATATAGCGGATGCAGCTAAAATTACTTGTATAATTCTATATTGAGGCTCGAGAAGTGCTACCTCTACTTAACACAGGACTTGTTGGCTTTTAATGACAATCTGTTTATATTTCTAGGCTTCAAAGCGTTGCGTTCCTCAAGTCTTGATGAATTTTGATCGTCTATGCCTATCATATTATCTGTACCCTTAAGCTGATGAAGTTGCTCGCTTAAGAAAGTGTTCGTTCTGAGATACGATACGTGTTTGTGCACAACCTCATTTAAAAACTGGTCCTTTGCAATAGTTTTATAAAAGGTAACAAGCTCTTCGTGGTTCTGGTTCAAGTTTTCTTCCATGGTTTGCGAAATAAATCTTTTGTCGTCATATGTCTTGTATTCCAAATATAGCGGTACTTGGCGGTGAAGTAACTTCAAGTGGTAATCGTAATCGTATAGGTTTTGCTTAGAAACAGTGCCCTTGAAAGCCATCATAAATTCGGACATGAACTGTAAAGATTCAGTTCTATAGGCGTCAATATATTCAATGTACCTTTCCCAGAATACTTTTTCTCTTTTGAGCCTTTGAACTTTTGTATGCTCTTTTCTATATTGCTCAGAAATAATAGCATTTGTTCCTTGAAGAGATGTAATCTTCGTTGTTTGTTCTTGTAGACTGGATTCTAATTCATGTACCCTGATTTCCGAAGCTCTAGAATCTCTTTGCAAATCTGATGATCCTTGAATCGCTGAACTGATCTTTTCAATCATATGATCGAACTTCTCTTTCAAGCATTCATACTGTATGGTTACTCTTTCAGCAATGTGCTTATTGTTATCGTTCTCCTTCAGCAATTCATCATACTTCAATTTAACGTGTCTTAGAGCCTTTTTGTATTCTTTAAGCTTCTGTTCTGCGTGGTCGTTAATTTCTGTAAGCCTATCCAATGTGTTATCTTTGCTCTCAGAATTATCTGAGGTTTCATTATATTTCCCTTTCTGTATCCCATCGTGTAGTTGTGTTACATCAGAAGTCAATTCTTCAATATGCCTTTTTTGTTCAGCTATTGTATCATTTAGTGCTATCAGTTTATTACCTTGGTCAAAAACCTCTCGTTTCATAGAACTGTTCTCCTTCTTGGTTTCTTTTTCTCGTGAAACCAGTTCCTTGATCCAATTTAAAATATCCTTGGATAACTCTTCAAGTTCAACTGATCCGTTTTCGTAATGGCTCTGATATTTCTGTTTCAAGTCACCATTCAAATTCATAATCTCAAAAAAATTATTGAAATACGCTTGATTTTTTGTTATCTTACTGGTTACAGTACTGAGTGGGATTGAATCATTAATCTGATAACTTGAGAAATAAGGAGAACCAACATAACCAACTCTCTCATTTGATGAACTGGTAACCGAATTTTCGCGATTCGTAACGGATAATTCTGAGCCAAGCCCATGACTTGTAGATAATAGTTGTTCTTTAAGTCCCTCTATATCATAAGCTCTCTCGGCCTCGTACCTTTTCAAGAGTTCACTTGGATATACCATATTTTCAGTTTGCTTTTTCGAGCACACATTAATATCATCTTCATTTGCAGAAGCTTCATATTGCTCCAAATTTGAAAGATTGATGGCACTTTCAGGGCAACCCGTCAAGCTCTTCGGATCTAGGCTCTTTTCAGCCTTCTTCTTTTTGGAAGACCTCGAAAACAAATTTCGAAAAGCATCTCTCTTACTATGTTTGACCGGAGTAATTGGATCATCGAGTGACGATTTTTCTAAGGCCATAGAATTCATATCGTAACTGGTATCACCAAATTCTGTCAGATCTGCATGACTCTTTTGGGGTTTTAAGTTGATCTTTGAGTTGCTGTTTGATAAGTTTGTCAATATTTTGCGAATAGAAGACAAACTTCCTGCATGCTTTTCAGTAGTATCACTTTGTTTCGTAATATTCTCTTGGTGTTCCTCGTAAATTTGATCATCATCAATCTGCCAATCGACTGACCGTCGCCGACTCATTTTCGGGGATTCATCCGGCTGCTGGCTTTGAGTATTTCTTATGATTTCATGAGGGGCTTGTACCAACGGAACCTTTCTGTCGTCTGCGGACATCTGATAAAAGATAAAAACTACTCAGCTTGTTACGAGACAACACATAACGTCATATAAACATGCAGTAGCGTATTATAACTTTATCAATTAGCTGTTTCTGTATCAAGGTTATATATATATTTTGACACAATACCAATGAAATAATTTTGTGACGTAAAAAACCACTGATCTTACAAGACTGGCGCGAGATATTAACGAGATAGGTATCATCATACTAAAATCACTGCACTGGATATGGTTTCATGTAGTTCAAGTAGCCCCCAATGCCTATATTCCGTAGCTGCTAGAGCTAATCAAGGTAAGTTTTGTATAGAGTTAGCACCATTACCGTAAATGAAAAACTGTGAAAAGATAACAAAATCCATTAATAGTGTTCCAGAGCTCCCTAAAAGCCACGAGGCGTTCATGATAAGGTATTGTTTCTGTAATGATATAGCTAGTACTGAGGCAATAAATGCTGAATTTCCTAGGCAAGCAAATGCAAAGAATAGAAAAGATACACCATCGCAGGACTTTCGCTGATAGTTCAGCAAGATCTGCGGTACCCTTGATCCCAAGTAAAGTATTGCACTTAAATATCCAAATAACTGTGCCAACCAGTTCATTTCCATTAAAGGACTATTGGGTCCATTGCGCTGGTCAGGGACCCCTACGTCATTCAATGAGCGAGACGCAAGGCAATGGGAGACATACCAGGCTAAAAATCCTCCAACGACAACTGAAAAAACCATGAAGGAATCTCTTCCAAGTCTGATAGCTTTTGTATCTGGATTCATGGTGTCTGAGTGCGCTCCGTGCGATCCCAATAATGGCAACCGTTCACCCAAAACATCCTCGAGTACTGTTTCATCTCCAGGATTGACCGGAGACAGATGTACAGGATCAAGTTTGTCTCCATTATTATCTTCATCATAGCGGAGACATTGGGCAAGTAGTACAATGTCTGCTATCGTGTAATAAGCTGCCAAAAGGATCATAGTAAATAATAAATGCTGCATCAGAGCGCCTACAAGGTTGAACACATCACCTGCAAGCCATAGAACAACAAATAGAACTGATAAACCATCGGCACTTTGCCGTGCCCAGTTCTTATAAATTTGAGGTACAAATACCACCACCCAGCACGCGATTGAAATGGATCCCAACATACCACTAATGCTTTCCGCATCCCATTTTATAGGCGGTACTGATACCATTTCGCCGTAGCCTAATAGAAGTTCTGGAGAAAATAATGATAATGGTAAGTGTCAGCTCTCTTGAATCGTATGACGCTTATCGGTTATATAGTGTTGAGTATCGTTTATCTCATCATTGCATCATTGATTGATTAAATTTTATCAAAAAGTTGATTAAATAAGCATTAGATCACATCAAAGGATTTAGATAGTACACATGATTTACGGTCTGAATTTTTCTGTATATCTCTGATTCTCTTTGTGTTTTTACTTGACGTATTGTTAGTTTATATTTGGTAGTATATGTCGAGTGTGTGACTTTGTATATGTTGTAGTAATGCACGTTAATACGATATCATTTCATAAGTCGTTGCCAGTACTCGAGGATTTTAATGTATGCTAGATATTAGCGCAACGAGACCGTCATTAATTACATCTTTTCCTAAATATTTCAATAGGTGGATGGTTGGTCCGATTTGAAATCTAAAACTTACTGAACTTTCAGCCTAAACTATTATGCTTTGAAAATGCATGTAACTTGCCGATGCGAAGTGCCCGGATCCAACAAGCTAGTATAATTTTAGGAGAGGTATGAATAGAATACTCTCATAAATAATACCAATAAAATCATTATTTGTTAAGATGTTTGAGCCAACTAGTTTTGTGTTCATTTACGTTAGTTTATCATATATATTAATTAAATAAAGGTCGAATCCAAGCATTGACTGCAACTACTGCTCATCAAAATCAGAGTCTTGATTCGAATCTTCCTCCTCTGAATTACTAACTCCGTCACCTTCCATCAATCTCCGTTGCGGAAGCACAGTAGAACATGCTTTGTGCCAATCGTGGCACTCTAAATATTTTAGCATCAACTGAATAACATGTGTTGTTGTTAGAACGGCTCTTCCAGCCAATTGTACATGTTCGCCAATAGGTAGACGACGTGTTGGGATGCCCAATTCTCTAGCCTTTTCCAGACAAAGGTTTTTATGCCGATTTTTGTCAACAATTCCACCAATGACGTAGGCTGTGTCAGGTTCAAGTGTTTCAAGCGTCTCGTCTGTGTCTGCAGTTAGATATATGATATTTTTTGGCATATTCACTTTTACTGGCTCTTCGACGTCATCTGAGTTAGCACTATTAGGACTTCTAGAGCCGTAGAGAGATGGAGGATCTAACATAACATCGTCATTCAAATCTTGCATATTGCTCTGACTTTTGAAGTTTCTCAATAGTTGATCATCATCATACCACTGAAAATAAGCCCAGTTTTCGTGGTGAGAATCCACTATACCCGTCTCGAACCGTTTCTTAAGTCTTTTGTTAAAAGACAATACTTTGAAATCAGTGTACAAAGTAGCACGTTTATTACTTGAATGAGCTCTCACCAGTTGATTAGCGGTACTGATAATCTCCCGTTCGTTCATAAGATCATCAAAAGAGCAATCTATCCAAAGCTGGATACCAGATGGTCCTTGTGCTACATGGCGTCGTGGAGCACGCTTCAGGTATTCAGGCACAGGTTCACCTCGAGCTACAAATTCTGCGCGAGCAGCACGTCTCCGGTGTCTAGCTAGTCGACGCTTTTCTCTGCGCGCTGCTAGGTAGTCATCTCGTAACTCTTCAAACCTTTCACGTTTCAGTTGCTTTTTCCATTGTTTCTTGCTTATTCCTTCGGGCTTTGGTGGAAGGTTAGCAGGTAATCTTCTTGATGGAAACCTTCTGCTTGTCACTTCAGTCTCATCCACAACATCTTCAACTCGTTGGGCGTCCATTTATAGGCTTATTTAACAATTCATCTAAATATGAATGATGAGCTTGATGTTATTCTTTGATCAATTTCATCTATAACGTATGGTGAAAAACCATCAACTCGTCAGTAACATCGTAGAAAGACCGACGGATATATACCACTATCTGAGATGGCTGATAAGAAAGCTGGAACATTAGAGTTACCCTGGGTTGAGAAATATAGGCCTCGTGTGCTTGATGATATTGTTGGTAATGATGAGACCATTGCAAGGATGCGTCAGATCGCTGTCGATGGTAATATGCCACATATGATCATCTCAGGGCTACCAGGTATCGGTAAGACTACATCAGTGCATTGTCTTGCAAACGCATTGCTTGGGGATGCTCGTTCTCAAGGTGTGCTCGAATTGAATGCATCTGATGACCGAGGTATAGATGTAGTGCGCAATCAGATCAAACAGTTCGCACAAAAGAAATGTCACTTACCGCCAGGCCGCCACAAAATTATAATCCTGGATGAGGCAGATGCCATGACAGCTGGCGCTCAGCAGGCATTGCGGCGTACAATGGAACTCTACTCGAATACTACAAGATTTGCCTTTGCTTGTAACCAGTCCAATAAAATCATTGAACCCCTTCAAAGTCGTTGTGCTATTCTTCGATACCAAAAATTAACTGATGAACAGGTCTTGACGAGATTGCTTCAGATTATTAAAGCGGAGAATATTAACTATACGAATGATGGTCTTGAAGCCATAATATTCACTGCTGAAGGAGATATGCGTCAAGCCATCAATAATCTGCAAAGTACAGTAGCTGGTCATAGCCTTGTGAATGCTGAAAATGTTTTCAAGATTGTTGATTCCCCTCATCCACTAATTGTTCGTAAAATGCTCACAGCTGATACACTCGATGAGTCACTCGCGATTCTTAAATGCGATTTGTGGGATAGAGGTTACTCCTCCGTGGATATTGTCACAACCTCTTTTCGTGTCACCAAGACCCTGCATCAAATTCGAGAATCTCAGAGATTAGAAATGATTAAAGAGATTGGAATAACTCACATGAGAATTCTTGAAGGTGTCAGTACTTATTTGCAACTGGCTAGTATGTTGGCCAGACTTCATAAATTGAACTCATCAAAGGTATAGAATTTGGTCAATTTCGTTATCTCCCGCAACGTGCATAGAAATGATTTTCACTTATAAGTTAGTTATTGGCTTAATTCAAGGTTCATCTTATATTTTTTAAGGCAACCACGTTTCGTTTTCATTATGATAATTTGGGTGAAAGGCAATTCTGTTATATGAACCGTGAGGTATTTGAATGTCTATAAGTAATCTTTCTTTGGAGATCGTCTTTTTAAATTTGAGAACACAAAAAAGGCCCGATACAAACCTCAACTGGGGTTACTTGAGAATTATCTGCCGATAAAATCGGTATACTATGGACTTTATGATAAAGGGTATTTTGTTGAAAACTATTGTCAGAAAGTTGTTTATCATAAGTATACAAATGCAGAATCTTATCTGAATTCAGGTTACAGATATCAGGAAATTAATGCTGTAATGAAGCTTCGAACGGCGGTGTAATAATCCAAATTTTGCTTACTTTTGAAATGTTTGTCCTGAAAATTACGATACAACTTGGTCATCTTAATTTCGTTGAAAATGTCGTACATCTAGAACGCCCTGTAACTAGTATCGTTTTTTCGCACTTTCAATCAGCGCTAATTGTCTTAATTTTCAATACTTAGTCACTGTCAACCTTTAGTTTAGTCTCTAAAACATCGTAAGCTATCGTGTCCATGCCTGAATAGATTGATATTATTTTTCTGTGTTAGACTGATTATTCAATAGGTCAATCCTACATACTGTGATAGCAACAGATACTGATCCAAAATCAAGAAAAGCTATTGTATTAGATATTATAGAAATTTCATTTAATCTGTTTACATCGGAAATACGTCATGTTCATAGATTAGGACCCATAGATGTGATATGCTATTTGGCCGGGCATTCACGTCTCACCCATCAATGTGATAACGCAAAGGATACATTCTATACTACATATTCGATTGAACCTATTATGTGTTCAAGAAATGAATGAATCAGCTAAAGATATCATTTCAACACTGCCAATGTATAGCTCAAGTGTTCTCTCTAAGTCGATGTCATCTACTTTACTTCTGATTGATAACTGTCGCTGTATTTATTTTCCATAGGCGATCTTGCGAAGAAATTCAGCGGTTATGTAGTATTCTCAAAATCCTGTTCAAACACTTATGTGTCATTATTTTTCACAGGCCCTCGACGAACTAAATAATAGACGTGGGAAAAACATACTACTAGTTTAACACTTAGCTTGCTGGTTACAACGACCATATCATTTCTCAAGCCTAGATTGGAACGAAATACAAATCAAAATTTGAGCTTAACGATACTACAATACAGTTGAGACCGTCAAATAACTAAATAATGCCATAATTTATAAACTTGTACCAGTATCAAAATCCTCTCAATGAACACCAACATATATACAACTAAATATCGACGTAATATATAGTTTTGTTGCTTCAGTAGCTCAGTCGGAAGAGCGTCAGTCTCATAATCTGAAGGTCGAGAGTTCGAACCTCCCCTGGAGCATTTTTTTGGTTCCTCTCAAATCACAAATAGGAATATGGATCCAGGGTTTGATGGACTGATATCAGTTAATATCCTTTGCCATCGCACGTAGCTTCTTTGCTTTGACTAATTATTTACACGTATCTATCTGTTCTAAATGAATATACTTGGCCATGAGGGTGATCTTATTGGTGCTATGCATAGTATCATAGTCTTGCAAGAAAAGAAGATTCAATCTTTGACAAACTGACACATTCAATGAATTTCTAAGGGACTACATACTTTCAACGAACTCTGCAAAGAACCTCGCCACTCAATCTCTTTTTCACAGCCTCATGTATATCCATTATCTCACCTGCAAGAACCAACATCAGTTCACCCGGTTGTAGGGGTTTAACACCACGAACTGTGAGTCCAGAACAGAGCTTTTTGAGATCATCAGCTCCCAATTCTATGCGAGTGTTAGGCCTCGAGACCAACTTGCAAGAGCTCAAAACAGGCCTGTTATCGTGATACTTGAGCCCAACCCAAAGTCGGCGAGTAGAGATATTATCTGGAGTAACTTCTACTGGATTGTGGTCTGGACCTTTGGTTGAGCCACGTTGCAAACTAGATAGGAACCCTTGTTTATACAGGTTATATGCAAACTGCAATTGCAGGCGTGTGTAAGGAATTGATGTTAGCGTCATTCTGACGCGTGAGCAATTCTGCAGGTGAGCACAGGTGTTTGCTAATTTCACTAACGACATATCAGCATGGAAGTATGGTAAACTAGGCCGAGGTCTTACAATTTTTTGGGATATTTGTTGGAATATTAATTGTCGAAGATATTTATTCGTCTTAATACTTACGATTTGGACGATATCAAATTATCATCACTACAGAGAAGAAAGAGACTTGGGAGAAAATCGTAAAACAAGCCTCTTTTTGCCCTTTCACAAAAGCTTATCTAGTGCAACGATGCTTGTCTTCAGTAGAGTTGTCCAAAAGGCTTCAATTACTCCAATTCGGAGATTAAGCCGAGGCGTAAGTAATGCTCATTTCTCGAAAACTGCACGAGATACTGGGAGAAAATCTTCGGGAGCTCGGCCTTTGACTAATATGCTTGTATTGGGCGTGGTTGGCACTGCACTCTTCGTCAAAACATCTGAAGTTGTCGGCCGCGAACGCACACGTCGCTACATGACAGATCAAGAATGGGCAGCTGAACAACGTGGTCTACGTCGAACAACCTTGATGTTCAAACCTGGGGAAGTTGATATACGACTTTGTGTGGGGGTTGATAATTCCCAGTTACCGGCTGGCGCAGCGATTATAAACCTTTTTAATCTTATTGAAAACGCAAGACAAGATGGCCCCTACTCGGCTTTACTCAACGAGCAACACTCGAGACTAGGAGCAGCCTACATCGCACAACTACCTACAGGTCTGGTCTCAGCGATACTAAGAGAGTATTTTCGTGAACATTGCAAAATAGGTGATCACTTATACATTCAAAATTTTCCAGCGAGCATACCTGAAGCTAATAAGTTCGAGAACGAGATCTCTCAAGTGTCCAAAGTGTACGTCTCAAAGGCTGCAGAGGTTACTGCATTTGCTCAATATTACGCTGCTGTTGAAAAGTTAGAAGAACTGTGAAACACTCAAGAAAGATGGCCCATCGCACCATTGTAAGGCCTTATCTTATCAAAATTATTCCCTTGAATCCACCGAAGTCAAAATCCTTGAATCTGTACATGTTTGATTTGGACCACACATTGATAGAACCTCGAACTGTAGGCTCCAGTTTTTCTAGAGGCCCAACTGATTGGAAATTCATGAAATATAATGATATGACCACAGCAGATTTTCTAATGAAACTTTTGAAGGATGACGAGAATGCTCAAATTTTAGTGCTAACTAATCAGGGTGCTGTACTGTCCCATCCGCCAACCTCGAAGAGCTGCTTGAATTTCCAGCAAAAGATAAACTTCATTTTGAGGGATCTGAAAGCTATGCTCGGTGAGCAAGTATCAGATCGATTTTGGTTTTATGCGGCGACAAAAGTGCCAGCTTCCTTGAAATCAAAGAAATATAAAGCTTCAAACCGCATATTCAAGAAAGGTGCTGATCCCAAAAGTTCTAGTGCATTTTTGACTGACGACTTGGTTAAAAATTTTGAGGTTATGAGGAAACCTGAAACAGGAATGATGGTTGAGTTTCAGCAGGATCTGAAAGAAATATATTCATTGGATCTTGAACTGAACATTAAATATTACTGCGGTGATGCTGCTGGGCGGCCTGGGGATTTTAGTGATTCCGATAAACTGCTAGCACAGCATTTGAACATTGAATTCAAGATACCAGAAGAGGTATTTCGTGAAACCGATCGTGAAGTCTGAATGTTCTTGTATATATGATTATATAGTCTAGCATGTAAATCATACACTATCCTTCTAGATCTAGCAAAGTCTATGCAGCTTGTATCCTTCTGTGGTGTCTTCGGCGTGATAACGAGTTTATCATGAATAATGTAACTCCTATTGTACATGCTGTCCACAATGCAGTCAACCTAAAGGTAGACTCGAGACAAGAAATTCCTTGGCTACATATTCCCGTATTAGGGTCAGCCTTGGATGAGAGTTCGCCCTCCAAAAAGCCTGCAAATAATTTCACGCTCCATAATCCGCCTGTGGTTACCAACCCCCAATTCGTACTGTACTCTTTGATTCCAAATGTTTCAGCTATTATTGAAGGGAAGGTACCAAACAAAACACCATATGAATAGCCGCAGAATGCTGAACATAACGTAATGACACCTATGCTAAAATCAAACTCGGATTTTGTTAACGACCAACCTGTTAGTAGATAGCAAGTTGCAAAAGTAATCAACGATGACGCTACAATGTTCCATAATCGTTGAATCTGGTATTTCTTGAGTAAAAGATCTGATATTGGGCCCGATGAAAGTCTGCCGCAAAAAGAAAACAGCGAAATAACTGTAACTTGAGTAGCTTGTACTTTTTCTACTGAGTGATTTATCTCAACTGTTGTGTTCGAATTGAATAGCACGCTCACTATAAAACCCACTGAGTAGATATACATTTGGCCAATGCCTTGTAATATTGATAAAATAAGGTAGAACAGTAGGAATGTTTTATTTGTTGCCATCCTTCTCATATGCTGGAATATTTTTGCAGAGTGTCCGTTCATGTTCCTGCAATTATTTTGTGCGTTACTGGTTTTTGTTTCATCGCGTGTCAAAGCAGCTGCTGCGGGATCATTATATATGAGATAAGGTTGAGACATCAATTTATCAGTTTTCAATAGAGGAGCACAAGTTCTGTTTAAAGTCCTTGGTAATTCAGACTGTAGAGAGTTACTTTGTGCGAATTCGTCGTTTTTGTCGTTTTCAGATAGTTGGGAGTCTAGTGGTACGTCGAGCGAGGAAGGTTCAGACGTTGCTTCAATAGGAATGTCGTTGATATCAGGTTCATTCGTTATATCTTGAGTGTGAAATTTATGTGATAAAGATGCCATTGGATCGACATAGAGAGTACAACCGCCCACGAGAATCATTGAGCTACACGTCACCGCCAAAAATAAAAAGGTGGATTCCATATTCGAGCCAAACAAAGTGTTACACAATTGGGAAAAGAACATTCCTGCTAAAGCTAGTAGAGAAATAGGTACTGCAGTAATTGTACCACGCCATTCGGGGAAATTCGCTGTACAACATTTTACTGCGGCGTAAAAGCCAGTAACTGAACCGAAACCTAGAAGCAAAAGTGCAATAGATGGCGGTAAGATCGCACTTATTCCATGGTGGTAGCATAGATAAAGTATCAGGTATGCACTGAAAGTGCTGACTGATGCAATCCGGCATGCCAGAGCCGGATTGCGATCAATTATAATGCCTGCTAGAAGGCCAAAGAATGAGCTTCCAATTGTGAGTGCAAAGGGCAGCAAGCTAATTTTTTCCAAAGGTAGTTGGCATCTCTCAATTAGTTGAGGTGCATAAAAGGAATATAGGTAGAGCGTACCAGATCCAAGTGCCGTTATATTCCCACCCAAAAAACATCTCCACAACTTGCCAGATACCATAGTTATTGTAGTTGTTATCCCATATATAATCAATGCGTCTGGTCTGGTTTTCACCACGTTTTGACAGTTTATTTATTGTTGTGTTATTATACAAGTTCCGACCAGCCTGTCGATTTGTATGATAAAATCATACAATTGATCTGGATCACAAATGAGCAAAAGAACTTCAAGAACCCCTTGCATTTCACTATAGTTCATAACATCATGTCAATAGCTGATTCTTGGAAGATCTATAATGGACTTCTGAGATACTACTACTCAAATCCGGATCCTAAATCTCGTGGGAAATTTAATACTGACTTTTCAGCCTATATGTTTAAGAATGCAACAACGGAAGAGTATATCCCTTTACTAGAAGCTACAATAGATCTGTACAATAGATGGGACAAGCAACCACCAGCTCGAGATGTTTTTTTGTGGAAAACAGCCGTTGTAGATGGATACATATACCCTCCAATATCTCAGAACTCCCCTGCTGCGTTGTCACAAGTGCCATGGAATATCGATAATCACACACAGAAAGCAATGTTGCCAAGATTGAGTTCTGATTTGATGGCAAAGTATTCGAGGTCAGGTCGGTTGTTTGAAGACAGTACTATAGGAATACAACAAAACCCTGATATGAATGATTGCGCATTGGTGGCTTCTTTAATTGCTTTGGAAATCAACGGAAATTCTGGTCTACCATCAGTAAAATCTGTAACTCAAGATTTGTACACTCTAAACCTGCATTTCAATGGGTCGCACAACCGGCTTGTGTTTGTTGATATTTCTCAGATCCCTCAGTGTGGCCACGATACTCTTACTTTGAAATCCAACAAGATTGAACCCAAGGTAGCCGAGATAGGTTTTCTTATTGCTACGAGGAGATCATTCTACACTTGTGGCTCCAATATGGCAATTGATGCGTATCGACTTACAGGATATTTGCCTGAAGTAGCTAGACTTGGATCCTATAATTTGGCACATTTATCAAAATTATTAAATCAAAAAATATGTCTTCTCGGTGCTGGGACTACTCGACTTACCGGTAAAGCTCCTGGTGAGCTACGCCAAAATCACGATTATGTAATAACTCGAGTAGATCAAAATTCGGAATTGGTCTATCTGAGGGATCCATTAAATAATGACGCTATAATCAGTCTTAGCAATAAAATATTTGAGAGAGAATTTAGTCAATTATACCTAAACTGGGATTGGCAACGACTTTTCAAGTCAACTAAGCAGTTAGATTTCATTTACCGAAATGCCACACACAATGACTACAACTGGATCTTTAATAAACCAGGATTCGTCGTCAAAAATAATTCATCATCCACGGAAAGAATATACATACTAATAGAAAGGCATATATTTAGCACTGCTAATAAAGATGAAAATTACTTTTTTATTGAAGAGGTTGGAGGTAATACATTTACTCGAGTTGATTTCGTTGCTCACGCCCACGATCTTATGGATTTACAATTATCAAAGTTTAGCATAAAGCCTTCAAGTGAACTGCGATTATACTGTCATTCTTCAAGCTCAAATACATTCACCTTGAATCTTTATTCAATCACCTCGAATATCTCGCTGGGCACATTAGATTTGCGTCAAAATCTCGGGGCAGAAGCAGAATTCGTCCCTGATTCCACGAATACTAATACTGTAATGAAATCCGAAAACTTTCGAGTGTTCTTTAGCTCTAATGATAATACCACAATATCTTGCGTTTTGCGCTGTGCTTTGCAAGACAGGGTTAAGGAATGTGATATAAGCTTATATCATTATGAAGATATGACAGAATCTAATCCACTGTTTTCACAAAAATCCTCTGCTGATGGCTATATGGAATTACCCATGTACCTGAATTCAAATGAAAATTATAGGTTGGTATGTTGTGGTGCATCTAGGATGAAACTATTTCTCCCATATGTCGATAAAGGAGATACTCGGATGCTATTCGAAAAATTGAAAGACCTTTTCTTTGATCAACCGTATTCTCTAGAAAGACATATAATCATGTCCAACAGTGAACGCCATGCAATTGTTAAAATCCAAAATTTGACTCAATGGAATAATCTATGCAATGTTCTTATAAGGTGTTCAGAGACTTCGATTAAGACTGCTGACATTAGTTTAGCAACCTTACAGGGAGACAAAATAGATGAACATATAGAAAGCCGGATTCATAATGGTTCGGTATTCATTCGAGGCATTGTGTTACCAAGTTTTGCACAGTTGATAGTCGATTTAGTTAAATCATTAGATGTATCGGCAAAAGGTACAATTGATTTAACTGTAGGCTCACAAAAGCAGATTTTCATTGAAACGAGTATTTCATAATTAAAATCAGGGCTCATCAAAATTTGTTTTTTTACGAGTCATTGGATTCTTTGGCAACTAGGATCCTTATTATAGCTCATTCCATCCAAAAAGCCAATTTATTATTCTGGTCGATAGTTTGCTATTTTTATTGTAGTGATTTTGGCTAATTAGATCGTTTATAGGGTTCATGTACATTCTGGTATTTTCCATAGGATGTCGAGCTACTTGAAAATCTGTTTTATGAAACTCAAAAGAAACTCTGCTATCACTCGATTCGGAAAACGGTGTCCATGGAATTGAATTTTCAGAGTTGTCAAGTAATGATAAGAGGCTCGGATCACGAGTGGCAATGTCCCCTGTCGAAGTTTTCACCGTATCATATTCGAGTTCGTTGGTCCTAGAGATAGTTGGTTCTTTATGGCGTAATTGTAGCACAGTCTCTCTACTATATGGGACGCAGCCAATTATGCAGCCTCCCATTATGTGGCCGTTTTCTCGAAGTGCTTTAACCGCATCAGAATAATTCACATACGTTATTTTGGACCATCCTTCACCTTGTATATTTACTAGTCCAGAATTCATACGAGATGAATCGCTGCTGAAATCAAGAGCGTCAATAGGTTTCATAACAGATCCAATATTGAGGAAATACTGTAAGGCAATGTCTTTCATAGATTCTGGGTAACCAAAAACAATGACAGAATTTCCATCGTTGGATTTAGAGTGATTGTCATCGTGGTCCATAATTTTCGAAGATTCAACTGAGATCTGATTTATGCCCGAAGTAAAGACTGGTCTCGTTACGCCACGCGAAGTTCCTTCTTCATAAGCCCAGTCCGTGATAGATTCTGAAGGTAACATGTCATCTAAACCGTGAATAAAACTATTCCTTGCGGGTTCGCGTAAAATTGCACCCTTCACTGGATCCACCGTTTCGTACTTTTCGTGGTTAGTGCCAAAACTTATCGTATTGAATCCATCTATTCCGTTGGCTTTGACGTTGCCTTTTGATTTGACCAAAAGTTTCTTCTGCTCAATATTAGAAGAAGCTCTTTCAGTTGAATTAATATCTATTCTATTAGTAGAAACATCTTCGCTCATCTTACACCCTCAGCCTATGCAATTATCCACGTACCTAATATTTTTCATAGCTTGTCAAGAGTTCTTCAAAGCTTTATTACTAGTAGTATATTTTGATTTATGTATAAAACTGCAAAATATTTCAAGTTAGCAAAAGGTAAGAATTAGGTCAAATACAGGGACTGAGGCGACCTAAAATTCTGCGTTGTCACTGTTATAAACATAAGTAGGTTTTTAATTTACTTTTTACTCCAATATTTGAAGGGTGACTTTTCCTTTAGCTTTATTGGAACGGAGTCGGTCGACAGCAGACTGGAAATCATCAAATTTATAAACAGAATCGATTCTTGGCACATAAGTTCCTTCAATTAACATCTGCGATGCCACTTCCATGAAATCCCAGCGTGCTGGTAATCCCATGAAAGAAAAGTCGAAAGCACGGAAAGGGTTGTATGACTGAACCATCTGTTTCAAGGGCAGTATACTCCAGATATCGGGATTCTGGTAGTTTGCCTTTTTCGATCCAACGACAGTTATGAAGTAAGGATTGCTAGGACTACCTCTGGGTTTCAAGAAGTCAGTGATGTTGGGGTGAAGGTCACTATTACCAACCGAGTCAAAGATCAAATCGAAGCGCTCCTGGGGTTCGAATTCGGCTTTCATGAATTCGTGCACATTAGTGTCCAAATCCTTACCATTGTCGTATGTGATCAAGTGATCGAAACCTAGCTCCTTGTTGTATTTTACCGCTGCAGTCGAGCAGACTCCGACTACCGTACCAACCTTCAATTTATTCTTGGCAATTTGAATGAAGGCATTTGAAACTGAGGTTGAAGCACCGATCACCAGAATTTTAGAGTCCGGACCCAAGTTCTGATTGTAGTCATGAAGTACACAATAAGCTGTACCAAACACTAATGGCCAGGCTGCATTTTTGACGTACTCGTTGACTTCTTCACCCGCATTAGTCTTAGCAGGTTTCTTCCATTCTTGGAGAACGGCCATCGATTTATTAGACTCTGGCTTTATGACCAAGTAGTTGGATAGAGAGCCCTGTGGTCCCAGCAAGTGCCGGAAGTTGCCGCAAATCTTGGTGTCGATGCTCCATTTAGGGTCGACGGCAGAGCCACGACGCACAATAACGCCACTGAAATCGTGACCGTAACCCTTGTCACTGCCTCCCAGTACACGACTTGGGCAGAATTCGTGGACTAAAAAATCAATTGGATTCAATGCTGCTGCATGTATCTTGACTACTATCTCGTCGTCCTTGTAGCAATGGCTTAGGTCGATTTCTTTGCTAATCATTCGCAAAGGGGTGCCAGCGTGTTTGTACACGACTGCACGGTTTTCCTTGACGTCTTCCGATCTATCAGGCATATTAGAAGGGTTCTTGATTCAAGCTCACTAGTACAGATAACAACAATACCCTATTAAAAAGCTAGACTGTTGGTAAACTTGAGATGTGTCAGGTCAATAAGCATCTGTTAATATAGTCAATTACATATATATACATATCATAATTATATATATAAAATATCTAAAAAGAGTGCAACATATCTGACAGGGCTAGCTGATCGTGCAGACTATACAGGAGCTTGTCAGGAGTTTTCGTCTAGCTTATTTTGCTTGTCAGGAGTTTTCGTCTAGCTTATTTTGCTTGTCAGGAGTTTTCGTCTAGCTTATTTTGCTTGTCATGTCGTTCGTGAGGACTTGGGGACGTTCAGCATCTTATATGGTACGGGCAGTGTGCTTTCTGCAAGTTACACATGACTACTTGTATGAATTCACAGAAACCAGAGGAGAGTCGATGTTTCCAACGCTAGCAGCTGAGAATGACTTTGTTCATGTCTCGAAGAAATACAGAGATGGAAACGGTGTTCGAATGGGCGATTGTGTAGTGGCAGCTAAGCCTACGGACCACGGACATCGAGTGTGTAAACGTATAACGGGCATGCCCGGCGACCTTATCTTGTCAGACCCAATGGATCCTGAGAGCTATATAGAGGTGCCCAAGGGCCACGTTTGGGTCACCGGCGACAACTTAGAGCATTCGTTGGATTCACGTACTTACAACTCGCTGCCGATGGGCCTTATCAAAGGTAAGATTGTGGCAGCAAACGATTTCAATGCACCTGCTTGGGATCCCATCACAGGCATATTTGGGTTTCGTTGGATAACGAACAGTTTCAAAGAGTTTAGCAACGAATTTTGAGCTAGATATATGTATAGCCAAGTGTTGCCCTTGAAGGTCGAGGGTACATACGTGTATATGGGTTACTGAGGGCAGTGCAATTAATTTTTACTTCTTGCCAAATTATTAGCAGCCAGATTACTTCCACCTAAACCAGAGTTCTTCTGGTGGGGTGGGGGTTGTGGTATTAACCGGGGAGAGCCCTGCACTCCATTGTATCAAAATTGCACAGATCTTAAAAACTTGGTGCCCACAATTGTGCCAGGAACCAGCAACAGAGCGAGTTTTTGGATCAGGTCTAGGATTGAGTCGCTGAAGTAGTACTTCACAAAAGACCATTGGATGGCTGCAATAAACAGCACCGAGAGCAAAAAGAATAGTGGAGTTGTTCCACGACAAGGGACATCTCTCAAAGAGAAAAATCCACTGGAGGCCCAGATAATTAGTGTACTTGATAATGTGATTGCCACTAAGATTGCGAAGGTCTTTGCGATGAGTCTTGGGGCATATGTAGGTTGAGGGTTGAATACATGACGGATTTCAGGAAGCAAGCCCAGGTGGCCAGCTGGAGCATCAATTCCAGCAGCAATATCGTGCTCTAGAAATAAAGCACCAAACGTATTGAAAATGTTGTCCTCACCGTTGGAGGCTACAATCAAACTCAGTTGTAAAGGAGTCGAGTCCTGAGTAGCAAAATATAGTAAAGAGCGGTCGACCTCACTCAATGGAACCTCAAACACATATTTATCTTGCACTTGAGTAGGAGAGATGTGTTGGTCCAAGTGACGCGAAGGCAAAGAAAGTAACAAGCGGACTTGTTCCGGTGTCTCATTTTCTAGAGCCGGGAACGTCACACGCAAAATAGCGTTCTGAGAATCAATGGGGATCGGATGCAATTGATCGGGAGACTTTGAGTCCACTCTTGGTATATGTACTGTATCAAAACTTGTTTCTTGTACCTTCTGAGGAACCGTAATTACGATGTCTTTTACAACATAGGCTAAACCACGGGAAATCACCAACGCACTGAGCAATGTGTAGAAGATTGTCAACCTCAGCATTATTAGTTTCGAAACAACAATATAGGTGGTTTGCAAAGCGTAATTGTTTGTTTGCAATGGAGAGAGAGTGGGAGAGAAAGAGAGCGTGTCACTTTTATGGAGTTTTTCTGTAACGTAGATTTGAAACTTAAAAATGAAGAATACACACACACACATTTGCCATTATTATTATTACCATGGGCAGTTTGTATCGCCAGGCGTCAGAGTGAAGAAGGGGCGATAGTTCGTTGCTGCCCCATCGTTCAACCTGGAACTGGCTTCTGTGTGGTATTTTCAGCAGAAATGTTTTGTGGCTCTTGTTCCAACCACTCTTTCATGGCGTTGAGTCTAGAGTGCATCTTATGGTCGCCATAGATATATGCATTTGAAGCGATCTTGTAGGTAGCGTTACTGACAAAAGCAGCGGCGACTACTGTTGCCGCTGAGATTGCAGACACCAGTAGAACAGGCGCTACCACGGTGACAGTGAAAGCGAGCCACATGGCGAACGCCGCGAGGTTCATGACTAGCGCGGCACCACGAGCGAGCTTTAGGAGGCCGCTTGCGGCGAGAACCAAGGGCGTCAGGAGCACAAAGGTGGCGAAATGGAGTGCTGCGGCGGTGTAGGCATTGTAGTTGAGGTAATTGAGTCTTGGAATGTGAGCGTGGAGATGCTCGCGGGCCTTGCTTGAGGACAGGGCTTTAGCCGCTGAGCGCGGCAAGAGACGCGGCAGGACCAGGCTCAAGTGCACTGCCTGCGTGCACAGAGCCTCATAGGTCCTGGTTGCCAGAGTCTCAAGCACGCTGAGGATACTAGCCAGCGCGCGCGCACGGAAGCCATGTGCAGCACGCTGGGTCTCGCGCTGCTCGTCTGTCCAAGCGCCTTTGGCCGAGTCGTGTGTGTGAGCGCGCAGGAAAAGGCCCGTGGAGGTTGCTGGGGACACGGGATCGGGGCTCGTGGCGTCCATCACGTACTGGGGCCGGGAAGAGGGCGGAGCGGAGGCCTTGGAGCGGGAAGAGGGAGCAAGGAAAGAAGCAGGGGGTTCTGGTAGCGCGAGTTGTGTCTATATATATATATATATATATATATATTTATGTTTGCGTGGACACGGGCCTGTGCTTGCGGCTAGCCCCTTGGGCGGCGGCGAATAGCCGCGGAGGGCCGCGCAGCGGCCGGGTTAGCGGCCGCGTCGGTCACGTGCTGTGCCAAGGCGTCGCGTCACGTGTTGTGTTGGGTTAGCAGTCACGTGCTGCAATCACGTGCCGCCCGGCCTTTACCCTGCCCTCGCTTCCCCCCCCCCTTGGCCCCCTCGGGTCCCGCGGAGCCCACCCGGTCACCGTCCGCGCGCATTTCTCCTTCCGTTTCCGGAACCCACATTCCCGACCTCGGAAAACACCTCCTCCAGCCTTCCCCCAACACCCACAGAGCCAGAGAAAAGCGAGATTTACTCCAACGAGCTCCTCCGAGTCATCGTCCTAGTAGAATTGCTCTCAAAAAACGAAAAAGACACTCTCCCCCCATAATATCGGCGATCGCGACAGCCGGAAAAACCGGTCTTAATCGTGCCAGTATACACAGGACTTGCTGGTTGTTGTGTTCGCTGAGAAAAGGTGTATAGTTGACCTTAGGAGTGAATTATGTCGTGGATAGGAAAAGGCAATATTGATGACAGGCCGATGAGCTATAGAGGACAATGAGCTCATCGGGTTGGTATATATAAGCCGGACGGGCCCGGCCAGGTAGAGAGGGACGGGAAGTGAAGCGGAGGCGGACAGCATCTAGGCTAAGTAGCGCAGGTTTGAGCAGTATGTTATCTGTCGGTCGTTGCTTTGGAGTGCGCAGTGTAGCGCGCGGCGGGGCGCGGTTTTTCACGCGCGCGAGTGCGAGCGCGAGTGCGAGCGCGGGTGCGGACGCGGCGCGCGCGCCGCGCGCGCCGCGCAGCACCCTGCGCAGCGTCGGGCGCTGGACCTGCCGGTCCGCGGCTGCAGCCGCGCTCGGCGCGGGCGCGTATGTGTGGTACTTTACGTGGCGCGAGGCGAACCCGCGCCCACAGATCCCGCAATCCCCAACTTTCCCGAACGGCTCCAAGCGCAAGACTTTGGTCATCCTGGGCTCGGGCTGGGGCTCCATCTCGCTCTTGAAAAAGCTCGACACCAAGAAATACAACGTCGTTGTCGTATCGCCCAGAAACTACTTTCTCTTCACTCCGTTGCTGCCCTCGACCCCGGTCGGCACCGTCGAACTCAAATCCATTATCGACCCGGTCCGCAACATCGCGCGCCGTACCCGCGGTGAAGTGCACTACTACGAGGCCGAGGCCACTGACATCGACCCTGTCAACCGCACCGTCCACGTGCGCGCCGTCGCCGACGGCAACTACGACCTCGACCTCAAGTACGATTACTTGGTGGTCGGCGTCGGCGCACAGCCCACGACCTTTGGCATCCCGGGCGTCCTCGAGAACTCGAGTTTCCTCAAGGAGATCTCGGATGCCCAAGAAATCCGCACCAAGATCATGGCCAACATCGAGCGCGCTGCCGCATTGGCTCCATCCGACCCGGAACGCAAACGCCTGTTGAATTTCGTTGTCGTTGGCGGAGGCCCCACCGGTGTAGAGTTCGCCGCAGAACTCAAGGACTATGTCAACCAGGATTTGCGCAAATGGATGCCCGGCATTAGCGAGGAAATCGAAGTCACTCTGGTGGAGGCCATGCCCAACATCTTGAACATGTTTGACAAATCCTTGATCAAATACGCACAGGACATGTTCACTAAGGAGAAGATTCATCTCAAGCTTGACACTCGCGTCCAAAATGTTAACAAGACCACAATCACCGCACTAAACAGCAGTACTAAGAAGACAGAGTCTTACCAGTATGGCCTTTTGGTTTGGGCCACAGGTAACGCTCCTCGTGAAATCGCTAAAAAATTGATGTCCAAACTGGAGGCGCAAACCTCCCCCCGTGGCCTCCTGATCAACGAGAAATTACAGGTCCTGGGCGCTGAGGATTCTATCTATGGTATTGGCGACTGTACGTTTTACCCCGGCCTCTTCCCTACTGCGCAAGTAGCACATCAAGAGGGAGAATACTTGGCCCATCATTTTACTGAGTTGTATGAGATCGATCAATTACAGTGGAAGTTGCAGAAAAATGGCGAACCAATTTCCGGTAAGACTCTCGATGACATCAAATCCATGCACGAAAAACTTCCAAATTTTGAATACAACCATAAAGGTGCTCTAGCTTACATCGGATCTGATAAGGCCATTGCTGACCTTGCAGTAGGCGAGGCCAAGTATAGATTGGCAGGATCTTTCACTTTCTTCTTCTGGAAGTACGCTTATTTGGCCATGTGTCTGTCTTTCAAGAACAGAATTTTAGTGGCCATGGATTGGTGTAAAGTTTACTTCTTAGGAAGAGATTCCTCCGTATGATTATATGATGATTCATAAAAGGAGGAGAACTATATCTCTTCTCTTTTTCTTACTCAAATTTCAAAGGGCTCTCTACAGGTCTACTCATAGCAATCGTAATTTCATTGTACACTGCATGGACACCCTTGGACGGCCTTTCCTGAGAAGAAAAACTCTCGCCTGTATTGTACATGTTAATAGGTTCACATCCGTTTTATTCTATTGGCATTGGCAAAACTTCAAGGAAGAGATATTCGATTGGTGGTATTCAATCATATTCAAATCGTTAGCTTAATCAGACTTTTTACATGTTATACCTAATATTCTTCCGATAGCAGAACAAATTTCATAACCTTCTTTTAACTTGGCATAGTGTCTTTTATTCAAACTTCTATCTAATTTTTTATTCAATGAAATCTCACCATAATATTAAACCCAAACATAAAAATAAAAAAAAATATAATTACAAGTATCTCATCTTGATAATAATCCAGGATGCACCATGCTCAATGGAATTTCCTTTGATACTTAATTTCACCTATGTAAATGTGTATAAATTTGAAACTACCGGCCGCTTCGAAACTTCCATCTATTTTTTGTAATCAATGATGGGTATTGAAGGATTGCATTTTCGGCATCTTGATATTTGTAATATTAAGATCGTCCGAAGCAGGCCAAATTTGACCTCCTTCCAGCTTCGTTGTTGATTCCCTACGAATCGATGGAATAAAAGTGACCACGGAACCATCGGGGGTCTCAGTTTTTCGTAGTTGATTAAATTTACTTGAATCCTCAATAATTTTGCTTTCTTGAATTTCGGTCATGTTACCAGTCTCTTCATCTTCGTCTGTATGTGCAAGTTCTTCCCTTATTTCGGATCTACCCTCAGAATAATATGCTCTGGAGGCCCCTGTCTTACTACTATCGCTCAAGACTTTCGTGGCCAGCATACCCAATGTTTTCAGCATGCTATAAGGAGCTGCATTGGAGTTTATTTGCTGATCTAGTGGTTCCACTCTCGTCGCAGACTCCTTTAACACTGTGCTATCATTGTAAATTATAGTGGAATCACCCTCATGATTGCTGATACTTCCGCTATCATAAGTATCATTGTTACTGCTTTCTTGAAAAGAGTTCTTAGAGGAGTCTATGTTATTGCCGTTTAGCAATCTTGTCAACTTGTTGATCCTTTTGTTCTTCATCATGATCTTCTCCTTATATTTGGCCAATTTCAAATCCTTCTGCCTCACTGTATTTTCAAGATTGTGATTATCCATCAAAAGCTGATATCTTATCCTCTCAAATTGTTGTTTCCGTATACTATCTTCAACCTCCAGTCTAGATTTGATGTCGGCCTCTGTATTTCGGAGCATCATATTTCTATATTCCAGAGCTTGAATCTGCTGATATGCTGTCTCATTGCTCTTTATGAGCGATCGTAGCACCGATACAACCTCTTTATTGGAAACTTGACCAGTTCCTGAATGCAACGAGCTCCCATCATGACTCACTTTCTCATGGTTTGAGATGGGACTCAACACCTGGCTGGCTCTTATTTTACTTAAAGTTTTTCTCGCGCTCTCCATAATACTGTACAAATCTGAACCATTTTCCTCATCCATGATATTCTGTTGAACGCCCAAGCATGTAATTCCGTTTTCTTTCCGAGTCTTCTTTCCACCAGGTTTTGCACCAAGCAGTATATGCCCTAGGTTCTGCAAACCAACTTTTAGAGTTCTATCTATGCATTGAACGTAATGGTTGATTATATAAATCCATGATTCTCGTGTTATTTATGTTTTCCATATTCGTTTCACGCGTTAAAATGTGACATCCTATAGAGCACGTGGTGCTGTGATGAACTCTTTTATGCAAGTTCAGATAGGATGAATCTTGCGGCTACAGTTAGCTATGTTCTATCTGTATGGGACTGATCATATCAGCGTACATTGCTTTTATCGTACGTCTCGAGACAAAATCGCAATGCAATGTGATTATTCCAAGTACATAGGTCATTTAAATAATTATATAGAGTAACCCAACCAACCTTTCTCAAGCGGTGCAAGAAGACTGAACAACAAGAAATATTCGTATCTAAGACAAAGTGTAATATCTAATCAGTATTTCAGTTCTGATAGTTTGAGAAGCCTGTTCGCCAGAATCACGCCATGCTGTATGCTGATTGCACCAATATACTTAATTTTATATGGCGACTTATTCGTTATTGGTTCCTGCCCTTGTTCTTTTTGCTTTCTTCTTCCTGCAAGCTTAATTTTATTGCCTGATCCAGCATGTGCTTTTCCATCTCAGCAATGGTGACGTATTGTGCTGCAGTCTTGGATCTTTGCGAATCAGTATTAGTGCTCTCGTCCATCATAGTCGTATCTGTACCGCTGTTATCAGCATTGCTTGCGCTGTTCGAAGGATGAGTTATATCAACAAGCCTGTTGCTCACATGAATGGCTGTCGCATTAGCTTCTCTTCGTGCTAACCTAGATCGCTCCTTTTTCAGTTTATAGTCCCAGTTGGGCCTCAGATCATCTGATGTAACGGAATTAACATGTGATGAAGGCTTGACAACCTTTTGTTCAGTTGACACAAATTTAGCAGGCACTGATCCAAGTATACCAGTTCTTCTATTCGATGGTGGTGTGTATTTAACAGCAAAATTAGGAGTGGCACAGTAAGGACAGTTAGAAGGCTCGGAGATCAAAAGTTTGGGATCTTTATCATTATTTTCTGTAACGGGTTTAGTGGGGTCAACTTCATCATGAGGAAAATGCGGATCCGCTCGTTTGATTTGTACAAAACATTCCGTACAGATTGGCTGTTGACAACAGTGTGAATAGTTCATCGGCCCCGGCATATACAAAAAACAGATTGGACATTCAAGCCCTTCTGAATACATACAAAATTTCAGATCGTCACTCGGTAAACTCTCCATCGCCGGATCCAATTTTACATCTTTAGTTTGTCTCGAGACATTAACAGATTGCTTCGCAAACTTGACATCAAGGTATTCGTTATTCTCAGACTCTTGCCACATGATACGCTTCTTATAGAGTCTAGCCTTAAATATACGTGATCGCATTTTACGTTGCTCTCCCTTAGGTAAAGAACGGTCAATCAAGTACTCAAAGTCTGGATTTTGAAGATTTCCCGTGGGGACATCTTCATATTCCTCTAATATGGAATCAAAAGGGGCATGGAGTGGTAATCCATCAACGATCTTCAAGAGTTCTTCGCGGGTCCAATCCTCGTCGTAATCCTGTAAGGGAGTGTAAAATGGTGCTAGTTCGCGGCGTGTAATCAAGGATTTCACCACACTGGCATCATAATCGAGTTTTTCGAAACCATAGCAACCATAAGGAGCCAAGAATCCGCCATCTACTGTTTCGCGGAATTTCACCACCAGTTCTTTGGCGTGCTGTTCACGCATTGTTTCTCGAGCCATAGTACCCCGATGTTTTCTATTCCCCAGATTTCCATGGCTCATGCCCGTACTGGGTCCTGAAACATCAATACTATTACCATTTCCAGTCGAACCACGAGAACGAGCGCTACCAGGACCTGTGCTTAAGAGAGAGTTGACAAGTGAAGTACTCCGTTTATTTCTTGCTCCCTCACGGAGACTGCCGCTGCGGTTTCGCAAGTTCTCCACATTGTTGCTACCTGCTTCCAGCTTGCCAGGAGCATTGCCCATTATGAAAAAAAGGTACGTGCACCTTGTTCACTCAATCACGTTGTAACTTATGTTATAATACTCGATAACTCTACGTTTGTCTTACCAATTGTACTTTTATATATATAATATATCTTATTTTCCGGGGATGGCAAGACTATGCCCCAAACCTGAATTTTAAACACGCATATTAACCTCCAATGAGCCAGTTTAGAGACGGCAGCTATTAGTGTCAGAAATCGTGTATAAATCCTTTGGTTAATGTAAAACTTCCAATATAGTTCAAGAGCTTCTTGACATCAATAGGCGTTACCTCGATGACAAAATGCCAAAACAATCTTAGATCTGTACCAATAAGAGTGAATGTGAAGGAATCAAACCAGGCTTTTGATGCTTCCCATTATATGAGTATCATCTATGTAGCGAGCAACGATGAACATCGCCAATTATGCATATCAAATTTCTGCCTGGTCATGAGTTGTATTTAACTCACGACCAGCACTCTTGAGCAATATTAATAAAGCATTAGTTAGTATATTCTGAAATGATCATGCCATACCTATAATTATAGAGGTTTTTTGTTCTCATGTTCAAGACATACAGTGCCTCACTGTCAATGTAAAGTGCCCTTATATAAAATTGTACGCTATTATTTCCAGCTTACCGTAGTAAACACCCTATTATAGTGTTAGTACGTGATAAATATATTCCTGTCGATTATCATATACCTGTAATATATTTCCCAAGTTGCTCGACACCTTCGCCTGTGATAGAACTGGCTGCTAGGAATTTCACCTCTCCCAATAATTCTCGCAGCTTTTCCTTCACATCCCTAACATCCTTAACAAGGTCACTTTTCGTCAAAACGACAATTACTCGACACTCAGCCATACGCTCAACATCCTGTTGACGTAACTTGACAAGCTCTTGTACAGATTCCTCGAACCGTAAGGGCACAGAAGCATCCACGCACCAAACCAAGACGTCAGTGCGTTCGAAATAGTTATCCCAAAACGGCCTCAACGACCTTTGACCGCCTACGTCCCATATTGACACGTGGTGGTCATACAGCTCTAAAGTCTCAATCCGAAATCCTCGCGTGGGTAGAACCTGACCTGCCATACGCTGTTCTTCGGGCAATAGTTTTTGCACTAGTGTTGATTTTCCGGCATTATCCAAACCCAGAACTAAGCATCGGAGCTCATGATCCCGCAGTTTCTGTTTGCGGATGATAGTTAGCAAACCCATTGCATCCAAAGGGTGACTGAATCATTCATTTATCATACGTTGAACAGCTTTGAACTCTTGGAAGTATTAATTTGATCAAACCAAAATTAGAGAGTATGACGAAAGGCGACGAACCTGACACAATATTATGCCCATTTTGCTCAAGAGACCTGACAAATTCTGCGATATATGAACGTGAGGCACATGCAGATGCATGTGCAGAAAATAGTATAGTTATTGATCTTGAGGAAGAGACACTAGAACATGAATCCATAATCCGCAATACCAAAAATCTTGATGTAATACCCAAACTGGAGACATTACAAGAATTGAAAGATCCAGAAATCCTTAAGATAAGTCAAGATGATGAGGAACCTCTAGTGGAGTTGGATAAATTGGAAAGCTGCTCTCCGGTTCCTCTTAGTGATAAAACTGATCGAAGAAAAGGCCCACGCCTCTCTAAGCGTACCAGGCCCTTACCAGAATTTAAGATAGTACCATTCACGGATCACAAAATTGTTGTAGACGGATTCAATTTTGCTTCCCATCCAGAGGTCGATCAATATTTTTTATCCCATTTCCATGGAGACCACTACACAGGTATGCATAAATATTGGGATCAGGGTCATCTTTTCGGTTCCCTTATTACTTGCAAGCTTGCATTACACAGATTCTCTGGTGTGGAACCTGAAAAAGTTCATATATTGCCTTTGCATGAAGAAATGGAAATTCACGATAATATAACAGTGTATGCCGTTGATGCCAATCATTGCCCTGGGGCACTCATATTTATATTCACCGAATATTCTGCGGAAAAAGACAATACTAGTGGCGATAAAGATGGTCATCATCTAAAGCGAAAGGTACTGCGACGTATCGTGCACACCGGTGATTTTCGTAGCAGTTCGCTAGTGATCAAGGAACTCTTAGAGGTTTCAACATATTTTGACACGATTTATCTTGACACAACTTACCAGGGAACACAACGTGGAACAGAATTTGAGTTTCCATTACAAGAGCATGTAATATCAGAATGCGCTGAATTAGCTCGCATGCTACAACAGGACAGTCGTGGCAAAAGCCGCAAAGGACAACGTGCTATAACTGATTTTCATCGTGTGACCACCACCAACAGCAGTTTTGCAGCTCGCCAACCACTACTGGTTGTCTGTGGTAGTTACGCATTAGGGAAAGAACGGATTGCTCTAGCTATAGCAGAAGCACTAGGAACAATGATTTATGATGCTCGAGCAAAATCTGGGTCTCTCAGAAAGGTGATCTGGGATGATTTGGCTTACGAGGTTCCGTTGAAATACGATCCTAAGGATTGTGCTGTGCACATGGTTCCCATGAAGGTTGTTTCCTCCAACGAAACACTGAAACAGTATTCTCGGAAAATGAAAACTGCACAGCGTTTTGATTACACTTTGGGACTGGCGCCTACTGGATGGGCTTGGTCAAGTAATCGCGAAGTATCCGCTAAGCAATATTATGATCAATGCATGAAGCGTGCGTGGGCGCCGACGGTTTTACGTGTGCCTTATTCTGAGCATAGCAGTGCATCTGAGTTGCAAGAATTTGTTGCTCAGATACCACACAGTGAGGTGATTTCGACCGTTCGCTAAGATCGAAACGTGTTTTCAATTAATAAATAAATAGTGGCTCAATATCAGCATTCGCATCACGACTGGCACTGATGCATGATTTCTACGTGTCGTCAAGAAATATTCTGCGCGATTGCATTTGTGTAACATTGTAGAAAAAAGGACTTTTTGTTCAAGGAGAAACTCAGGTTCGATGTGTTGATTGTACTTTGTAAAAGTCATATGGGGTTCACAACGCTGGAGAACAAGATAAGTGACAGGCTAAAATATGTGCCAGATGCAAACTCGGGACCCCAATGAAGGACGATTATCTATGTCGGGATAAGCCATAAAGTTTTACTTTCAGGAGACTTTCTTTGAGGCAAAGGCCTCAATTGGAGAGGCCCATAGCATCTTCATGACAAGTATTTTCATATATACCTAAACAACATTTCGGTAAGTAAACATAGAGTTGGGCCATCGAAGCCGAGTAGGTTGAATGACTTTCTCATAACAAGATTACATTACAAATCATTCACCAAGTGTAGTCCATACGAATAGACTTGACGTACCCGAGATGCGATTTATCTAATTCCTATCACTTCAGCTAGAATGGCCTTTCCGTACACCGATACAATTGGCAAAAATTCTTTTGGCCTATCTATTCCTCTATGACAAATGGTTCTGGCATCAGGGGAATTAGAGACCAATCAGATCCAACTTTGAAAGTGCGTTGAATGTCGATGAGACATTCTTTCTAGCGCTCTATCTAACAAATACAAGATCATATCACTTAGCAATCGGTGATTAACAGATAAAGATATGCAAAAAAAGAAATCGATTGAATAGTTGAGGAAATTAATGTTATATGTGACACCATAATTGATTTGCAATTGCGTGTTGTAGATACAACACTAAAATTTAATCAAACTAAATTCACCTAGCATTACATAGACCTCGAGGCATTGTTAGTTAATACACCCCGCAAAGTATAGTGAGGATTATGAGTCGCCACCATTCCCCGGAGTAAAATGCCCTTAAACTGTACCCCTGTCGAATTTTAGCCAATATCACGTTCTCTCTTATGATGCCAGAATATTTTCATGTAAAAGTCAAAGTTATATAATATAAGGGAGAAAGGTATGATTAAGCTTAACATCAAAAGATCAACGAAGACGTAAGGTAAGCGTCTGCCTAGTACCTGATAAGTCGTAGATTATCAACAGATGCCCGGAAACCATGGTGTTGATGAGTCAGTGACGGAGTATAAACTTGTGGTTGTTGGTGGAGGTGGCGTTGGTAAAAGTGCGTTAACAATTCAGTTGATTCATGCACATTTTGTTGACGAGTACGATCCCACGATTGAGGACTCGTACAGAAAACAAGCTGTAGTGGACGGTAAGCTGTGCATGCTGGACATACTGGACACTGCCGGCCAGGAGGAGTACAGCGCGATGCGGGAACAATATATGCGAACAGGCGAGGGCTTTCTCCTAGTTTACTCCGTAACCTCACGAACTTCGTTTGAAGAAACGCACGCATACTTGCAGCAGATTCAGCGAGTCAAGGAAGGTTACACCCCCGTTCTCGTCGTAGGCAACAAGGCTGATCTGGAGATTGAGCGCCAGGTAAGTTACGAGGAAGGCGCACAACTCTGCAAACAGCTCGGAGTTCCTTTCATGGAAACATCGGCAAAGGAACGTGTTAATGTTGAGCAGGCATTTTATGAATTAGTTCGATTGATACGTGACAATGGCGGCCAATATAATGCACAAAATAGACCTCCCGAGAGCCCGACACAGGAAGAAGAGATTGTAACTGATGATAATAGAATTGCGCAAAACAATAAAAATACTACTAATAATAAGTCCAATTCAAAGCTAGCCCCAGCCCGTCAAACATCCACAGCGGGCAGACAAACCGGCTCTGCTTCACAATCCAATATCGATGAATCGAGTAAAGGAAGTGGGTGTTGTATCTTATGTTAATTACTATTTTTTGTATTTATTCGTGTCCACCGCATATTCAGTGGAAGCATCAGGTGTTGTCTGTCTTGAGGAGGTTAAGAACTATCACGTAATGTTACTCATCTTTGCCGCGTTTATACAATACACAATTTGTTCAGGCATTGCGATATACATATCAAAATAATGTAAAAAATTTCTGACTAGAGTCAGTCTTCCTGTGTATTAATCGAGTATTTCCATCTAAATTTCACTATCCATTCGACAATTGTTGTCGTCGCCAATGTTGAAGATAAGCTTGCAAAGCATATAAATTTTATGTGTACCGATTCCTAAGTATTGGTGTTTTAATCGATCAAACGACACAAATCATTAGGGCATTTTATACAACAAGAATATATATGTTAACCACCCAGAGTTATGAACTTTCACAAATGCACTGATTTGATTTCTTCATCCAGTATTTCTCAATAAAGTAGTTACTCTAATACGACACAAAGTTCGCCCTCAGCTATTGACGCTTCAATGTAGTTCAAATTGACGACACTCAATTAAGTTGTATGCTGCCATCGTAATATATGAATAATAAGAAAGAAGTCAGTTCTAGTATGGCATTATTTGCTAGCCTAATTATGTGATATTGTCCTCTTCAAGCCTCTGCTAATAGTAATAATATAAAGGGAATTATAAGTGTGCGATATATAGCCATACCGCATAAGCAAGTGAGGAATAACATAGATGAGCAAGCTCATATTTATATATATTTAACCTGATCAAAATCCTTTGAGCAAACCACATATTGCATGAGTGACGAGTTCTCGTTGTAGCCCCCCCAAATCAGGATCCATAATAATCGCACCTGGAGTACGACAACGATTACAAAATCAGATTCATCATATTTACCGGGTAGTTGATCTAAAGATGGACTAATTAATAAAATGTATACAAATGAACTGCAACACTAGACTTGCTAGAACGAACTCACCGAATGCACGTTGCTTAGAGATTCCTGGAAATTGTTGGACCATTTGCATCCGCAAGCTCATAAGCAATACGAATTGACCAACACAAATGATAAATCCCGACAAAAAGGCATTGAAGGGAAAGTTGCTGCGCACCATGATGACGAATGCGAGTTGACAGATTCCAACCAACACAAGGATTGCAGCAAACGTGTCAATTAGCCACAAGCGAGGCGAAGCCGCTATCTGGTCATAGTAGGCATTGACACTAGATTGATATGCCTCATGGAAGTCGCGCAAAACTTCTCTACGAGACGTTTCTTGCTTCTTGATGGTGCTCTTTGGTGCCATTTTCTGTTGATTTTGTGATGTCCTAAGTCGATATTACATCGAAGTTGAATTCAAGTTTTTAAGGTTAATTCAGAAGATAATATCGATACTACACCTCTGTGATGGTACCCAACAGCCTACACAAATAAACAACAAAAACTTAGGACATCATTAAGGGTTTTGATAATGGAGGAACAAGCAGGAGAGTTATTGGAAACTCTAGCTTTCGAAGCCAAATACGTTGCGCAAGAGCTCTCCAGAAGAAAAAAGTTGGGCTCATTACGTGAAGAAATGAAGAAGACCCTTGAGAGAGGCAGATCAGAGACAGTGCCAAAACTCAGAAAGCTAGTGAAGGGGAATTCTAGACTCGAGAGTGAGTTTCAAGGGGTATACAAAGCGTTCGTGAGCGCGGAAGATGCATTAGCGGCGACACCTCAATCGGACGATGACGATGAGGAGGCTTCCAGAGATGGCCAAGACGAAAACGTGCAAGAGCCGTTGTACGAAGCGACCGACAACGATTACGGAACTTTCCAGCTAGATGGATCCAAGCAGTCACAAGCACAGGTGCAAGACGACGGCGCGCTAGCAAAAGACGTGGCGTTCCAAACCTTGATCCAGCAGGAGCGCGGAGAGCAGATCAGCCGTATCCACCAGTCTGTGCAGGAGGTCAATGCCATTTTCAAAGAGCTTGGATCACTTGTAACGCAACAGCAGCAGCCGATAGATACGATCGACAACAATATCAACCATTTCCGCGACGATGTAGCGCGGGCATCGCGACAGCTAAACCGCGCCCAACACCAGCAACAGAGACGCACGCGGTGCGGAACGGCGACGCTCATAATCATGATAGTAATCATACTGATTGTCCTCGCAGCGATGAGCTGAGCATGGCTCAGAAAACCTGCCCGGCGGGCCAGCAGGCTAACAGAATTACGACTACGAGCGCGCGAACTGGACTTCGCTGCGTGCCGCCTTCCACTGGATCGAACCAGTCCGTCACACACCTTCTCACCGCGAGTCGCGCAGCGTCACTGGTATTGCTTTTTTCCTTCTTGCCGTATTATTATATTTCCCGGTCATGTATTTTTCCCAATAGCAAAGCAATGAGCTGATATAATCACCACCGGAGATCGCCCAATAGGCTCTGCAGCAGCTGCTTGCCTCACTCTGCGATAAGCGTCCTGTAACCCAAATATGTGCGGCGCGCAGCCGCGCGTGGTGCGTCGCCCCGGTCACGAACACAAGCAGATCATCACCCTGCAAAGACTCTGCCTGCCTCTGCAGGAAACAGAACAGACTGAGAGCGCGCAAACAGCTCCCTGCCGAATGATCATCCGGACCACGTGGCCGCCGCGCGCAACTGCGAGAGAATCTCGGACTTTGACACTCCACGAGCTGCGCCGACCGAATCATTACTTCCAGCCCAGGCACGCACCGGAAACGTCCCGGCTTATCTAAACCCTGAGGGTGTCTGCGCGCGCGACTCCGACCGAACCTTGCTCCCTCGCTATTGGCCCTAGCTGTGGCGATGGCCTATTGCTTCGCGCGCACGTGGGAATCCGGGACCGCTGTTGCCGCCGTAGGCACGCCGAATCGCGGATACGAACTGCAAAGGCAAGCTCAAGGCCAAGCTCAAGGCCAAGCCATACGTGTACGGCGGCGAGCCAAGTTCGGACTTTCAACGAGACCCTTGCAGATTGCCGGTCGGTGGTTCTCGGGATCTACGGCGGAACGAACTCCGCTCTGCAATTCCGAATTGCGCGCGCCCGCAGAGCGCGATGCCCAAACCAGAAAGGGAAAATACCACAGGGAACCACTTCAGATCTCCACGTATCATAGCTTTTTTTATCTTTTCTTTTTTTCCGTCCTCCACAGCATCTCGCGCTTGCTGGCCCAGGGCGGTAATAAAAAGAAACGTGCAGAGCATGGCGTGCCTTATGGTTTTGGTTTCAGGCGGGACCCCACATGGGGAAGAAGGGTCAAGAGGGCGGAAAAAAGAAACGGGCGGTCTTTCGGGTGGCTTTGTGTTTAATTTCTTTTTCCTTCTAGAAGCACGGGCGTAATTTCATCAGCAAAGAGCCTGATAAAAGTGAAACAATTTACAGTGACGATGAGATGTGATTGCCGTGTGGAAAAGGCGAAAGGTTGACCATAACCGGCTCGAGCTATCTGAGAGTTGGAGCCCTGAGTGAAGAGTTTTGCAAGCGACTCTGGGTTGCATAAAGAGGTGACAAGGGCGCGTCTCCACCGAGGCAGGTACTTATAGCAGCCGGCCGAGTTTGAAAGAGTTGCGATTTGTGTTTTGACACAAAGCGAGACTTGTATCCAGGCACGGTAAGCCAGCGTTTCTGCGTGCCCGTCCTGCCCGCCGCCGCGTGCTAGGTGTTGTGCCGACAGTGCCTGCAACTTTGAACGCGTCCGCGCCGACCCGCGTCTGAGCCGACCCGTGTGCGCCCCCCCGCCCGCAGCGTCCCGCCCGCAACCATGGACGCGCCGCCCCTGTACGAGGTTCTGCGACAGCAGCGCGCGAGTCTGCTGCCTGCGACCGCCAGTCTTGCTGCCAGCAACAGCAACAGCAGCCAGGAGGCCGACTTCGAGTCCGCCTCCGCGCGCTCGGGCCCCGAGAACCTCTTCTCGCTCGATAGGTTCCACGGCTTTCTCATCAGGGCCCACAGCGACGAGAACCTGCATTTCGTGCAAACCGCAAACGCCTTCATACACTACAAGCAGCGCTACCTGCGCACCCAAGAGAGGCGCGGCCTGCCTGTCGACCGCGATCTCTTGATCTCGCTCTGGGAAGACTCCGTGTACCTGCCCTTCATCAGAGTTAATTCGCCGATGGAATGCAACCTGCCCCAGGACATACGCGAGATGTTCGAGGAGAATGTCGCATCACACACTCTGCCAACCGACGACCAGATCGTTATGGCGGTCAAGCATATTTTCCAGCTCCTACTCGACTCATATCGTCATTACACTCAACAGGTCACGCTGCAACATCGTGCAGCGGAACCAGCGGTCTCGAGCATCTCGTCCACGGTTGAAGAAGACTCGAATCTGAAGTCCTGCGTATTTCACAAGGTCACTACCCGATCGAGCCAATGCACTTCTATGAAAGGTAACCAACTCGAAGATTTGGGTACCAATATTGATCAAGCTAACCTAACGACATTCCATCTAGAGCTACCAAGCAACATCAATTATGCAAATCTAGTTGACGAGGGCATAGTGGAAAGTCCCATCGAACAGAACAAAAGGCTAGGTTACCCTGGCCAGGAAACCCCTGCACTTACAGATCCCGACACCGGACACTCTTCCACGCCGGAATCCAGCCGGAAGAGAACGCCGGAAGTTTCGGATACTGATGTTTCGAGAAGAAGCCCCGTGGATAAGGCTGGCCCAGGCGTCGATTACGGCCAGAGAGGCCGCTCGAGGGATCCCGCCCACAACGGCTGGCTGCACAGGGGCAAGAAGTTCATTCAAGAGCGACTGCAACTTGACAAAAAGAAAAAGAGGCCCACACATAATCTGTGAAACTCTTGCGTGAAAAAGACCCCAGCTAAGCATATACATTCGGAATCGTTCCAGCAGCATTCCATAGCATACATATTACTTGCATATAAGACGACGTTTTTGCATCTTGAAATAATCTCTATCTACACAACCACACCATCCGATCGATCTGAGATCGAGATCTCACCCAGGTCCGCTATTTTCGTCGGCCCAAGTCTTGCGCATTATTATGTCACGAAGAGTTTACATCTAAGAAGTTGATCGTATGTAGTAATTTCTTTTCCTGCCGAGAAAGCAATTACATACAGCACTCATAAAACACCGGCAGCCGTAGAAATGATCACTACATATCAGATCCCACGATTCGTAGATTCAACAATACTTACATCTTAAACATGCATATGTATAGTCCCCATGAGCCCACTCAGTGGGGGTTATTGCACAGAAAATGAAGAAGAGATATATTGTCCTTTACAGATCGTACGTTCACGCGTTGATCACGAATCCGTTTTTGGATTCTAGATAGGCGCACGTATCTCCTCCGACAAGAACACTTGGTGTGCCACGCAGCCGAGGTACCAGAAGCTACGCCTGGTCCTGAATTTGCTAATTGACGATACCCCAACTTTTGAGCATCCTTAATAACTACTGTAATGCGAGGCTTTGAGTGTTTCGCGGGGTTCCGGACGTCACACTGTGATATGACGATCTGTATTTTTCAAGATTTTGTCGACGATTCCGGTACCGGTAATACCGTGAGTCACCGTTAGTACCTTAGAATTATATAAAAGGCTAAATGACGATGATATTCGAAATAGCATTGCAATTAGGAGCATACAAACACATCCCAAGGCGTGAACTGCACACGTAGCAATTATCCTGATATCACCATGAGATCAACCTTGGTTGTTTGGGCAAAAATGAAGCCGGTATCGCGGGCTGCGAAGACTATTGCTCCCGTGAAACTGCAATACAAAAATATGCTTAAGGACCCCAGCACGAAATATAGGCCGTTCCCCGCGCCAAAGATGGAATCCAGAAAGTGGCCGGACAGATCCATCACAAAGGCCCCTCGCTGGCTCTCTACAGACTTGAGGGACGGTAATCAATCTCTCCCGGACCCCATGTCGATTGAACAGAAGAAAGAATACTTCCATAAACTTCTTGAGATTGGCTTCAAGGAAATCGAGGTAGCATTTCCCAGCGCCTCGCAAACCGACTTCGACTTCACGAGATATGCCGTTGAAAACGCCCCCGACGATGTCACCATTCAGTGCCTCGTTCAATCCAGGGAGCACCTAATCAGAAGGACGGTCGAATCTCTTACTGGAGCTAAGAGAGCTACAATTCATACATATCTGGCAACTAGTGATATGTTCCGTGAAATTGTCTTCAACATGTCTCAAGAGGAAGCCATTGCCAAAGCAGTCGAAGCTACCCAGCTCGTGAGGAAGCTCACAAAAGATGATCCATCGCAGAAACTTACTCGTTGGTCATATGAATTCTCCCCCGAATGCTTTAGTGACACCCCCGTAGAGTTTGCAGTTAAAATATGTGAAGCTGTCAAGGCGGCTTGGGAACCCACTGCAGAAAATCCAATAATTTTCAACTTACCTGCCACAGTTGAAGTAGCTGGTCCTAATGTCTATGCAGATCAGATTGAATATTTTGCAACACATATAACCGAGCGTGAAAAGGTCTGCATTTCTACACACTGTCACAATGATCGGGGTTGCGGTGTTGCAGCTACGGAATTAGGCATACTAGCTGGCGCGGACCGCGTTGAAGGATGTGTCTTTGGTAATGGTGAACGTACTGGCAATGTCGATCTTGTAACCGTCGCATTGAATATGTACACTCAGGGTGTTGCCCCAAATCTAGATTTGTCGGACATAAAATCAATTATCGACGTTGTCGAGCGCTGCAACAAGATACCTGTAGCAGCGAGAGCCCCCTATGGTGGAGAACTTGTTACTTGTGCCTTTTCTGGATCTCATCAGGATGCTATCAAGAAAGGTTTCAACTTTCAGCAAAAACAACGCTCCAATGGCGAAACACAATGGAGAATGCCTTATCTACCATTAGATCCAAAGGATATTGGACGTGACTATGAGGCAGTCATTAGAGTGAATTCTCAGTCAGGTAAGGGAGGTGCAGCTTGGGTAGTGCTAAGATCTTTGGGCTTAGATTTACCTAGAAATATGCAAATTGAATTCTCGAATACCGTTCAAGATCAAGCAGATGCTTTCGGTAGAGAGCTGAAATCTCAAGAGATTACGGATCTGCTCAAAAACACCTATAATTTGAACAATGAGGCTCACCAATACATCTCTCTTCTCGACTACGATGTGAAGAAGATAGATAATGAGATGAGAGTACTCACAGGTCAAGTAGAGATTAACGACAAGGTGATTGCAATCGAGGGCTCAGGTAACGGTCCAATCTCATCTTTGGTCGACGCTCTTTCAAATTTATTAAATGTTAGATTTGGAGTGGAAAATTATGCAGAGCATGCCATGGGATCTGGGTCAAAGACTCAAGCTGCATCTTATGTCCACTTGGCATATAGACGTGAGCTTGACAACGAAAAGGCCTATCAATGGGGTGTCGGTGTGTCCGAAGATGTTGGCGATTCGTCTGTTAAGGCAATCTTTTCGACGATCAACAATTTGATCTATAAAAATGAATTGGCATTGCCTACGGTAACACAAGGAAATGACAAGAAGTCTGCTTCAGGTTGAAATACCAAAGTCCGTATGTATGCTGTTCGTCGATTTCGAATTGACAGGTATATTCATTTTGTGGGCGGGCGGTCTCCATAACATTGAAAAACACGAACTATCCTTTACATTCATTAAATTTGTAAAGAAGTAACACAACCTTTCAAATAAGCCTGTTTTAGTTTACTAGGTCAAGGCTTGTTGCTAGGCTCTATTTAAATAACTCCATTTGTATTCTTTTAATATAGTTTGAAGTTACGTATAGAAAGAGAATTGAAAGAATTAGAATTTCAACTGTGAGTTGGTTAGGGTTACCATATACCTTAACTAAGATAGAAACCCCATTCATTGCGCATCTAAATCCTTTTCGTATATTGGGTTACTGGGAAAGATGAAGATTTATGTTTCAACAGGGAGAGAAAGGCTCCTTGTGGTAAAATCTCAATCTTATTCTCTGCTCTTCAGCGCAGTTCAACAATCTAATGGTAAAAATAATCCAACATGCTCGATCAAACTGATAAAAAATGAACTATTGAATGAAAATGATTATCGGCTGTTAAGCAGCAATGAAGTACATGGTGTGGTAGGCTTGATCGAGCTTGAAGGCTTGATTTTTATGGGCGTCATTACCGGAAAATCGAAGGTTGCGCAACCAATTCCTGGAGAGACGGTTAATATCATCATATCTGTTGACTTCTTCTGTTTGAATCGTGATGATTGGGACCTTGTAGACACCGATGCGTCCGGCTTTCCCATTATTTCGAATGACAATGGCTCGCCAGATATGCAAGAATCATTACCAAAGCACCCATGTCACGAACTAAAAAAACTATTGTCAAACGGATCATTCTACTACAGCTCTACCTTTGACCTAACGTCACGCCTACAAAATCGTGGTTTAGCTTCACACTCATTAAGCTCAGATAACTATGAAGAGGAATACATGTGGAACTCTTTTCTCATGCAAGAGATTGTTTCATATAGAGATAGACTTGAAAGGTCTACGAGAGATATATTAGATGATGAGGGGTTTTTGACAACAGTAATAAGAGGTTTTGCTGAGACCTTTACCACCTACATCAAACAACTCAAAGTAATGCTCACAATAATCTGCAAACAAAGTTGGAAACGGGCTGGAACCAGATTCAATGCTCGTGGTATTGATGATGATGGTAATGTTGCAAACTTTGTGGAAACTGAATTTATCATGTATTCCGGTGAATGGTGCTACGCGTTTACTCAGATAAGAGGCAGCATTCCTGTATTCTGGGAACAAGGAACATCTTTAATTAATCCAAAACTTCAGATTACGAGGTCTCAAGAGGCTACACAGCCTATCTTTGATAAGCACATCAAACGTTCGATTGACAAATATGGTCCTGTTCACATTGTTAATCTATTATCTTCAAAAACCTCAGAAGCTGAATTATCTAAACGCTATAGGGAACACTTACAAAAGTCAAATAAACTTGTTCTGAATGAAGATGTGAAATTGACAGAATTTGATTTTCACCATGAGACTGCTCAAGAGGGGTTTTCAGGTGCTCGAAAATTGATCCCAATGATCATGCCCTCCATGTTGGATTCTGGTTACTATTTGTATGATGTCACCAATAAGAAAATCATATCAGAACAGCATGGCATCTTTAGAACAAACTGTTTGGACTGTTTAGATCGAACAAATCTCATCCAGCAAATACTCTCTCTCCAGGCGTTCAAGATGTTTCTCGTGGATTCGGGCTTAGTCTCAAAAAATAACTGGTTTGATGAGGATGACTTTGTGACGCGACACAACACCTTATGGGCAGATCACGGTGACCAAATATCTCAAATATATACGGGAACAAATGCACTAAAATCATCGTTTTCTAGGAAAGGTAAAATGTCATTAGCTGGTGCATTGTCTGATGCCACGAAATCTGTAAGTCGAATCTACATCAATAACTTCATGGATAAGGATAAGCAACAAAATATTGATACACTGTTGGGCAGATTGGTAAATCAGCGTGTTGTAGAGTTATATGATCCAGTAAACACTTTTGTTTCTGAAGAACTCTCGAAAATGACGACGAAGTATACAACTCAACTATCTATGGATATATTGGCCGGGACTTATAACGTAAATGGAACTACCAGGAAAGTAGATCTATCGAGGTGGCTTTTCCCAATTGGTGACAAGTTCAAGCCTGATATAGTGGTTTTGGGGCTACAGGAGGTCATTGAGCTATCTGCGGGTTCGATTTTGAACGCTGATTATTCAAAGAGTTCGTTTTGGAAGGATATGGTTAATGATTGCTTGAATCAATATGACGAAAAATACGTTTTACTGAGAGCTGAACAAATGACCTCGCTGCTAACACTTTTATTTGTAAAAACGGACAAGGCAAAGTACGTCAAGCAAGTGGAAGGAGCAACCAAAAAAACAGGTTTTGGTGGTATTGCTGGAAATAAAGGTGCTGTATCTATTCGATTTGAATATGGCGCTACATCATTTTGTGTTGTCAACTCTCATCTTGCTGCTGGAGTTGCTAATGTAGAAGAACGCCGCAATGACTTTGAAAGTATATATGAGGGTATCACCTTTTCTCGCTCGAAGAAAATCTCGGCCCATGATTCTATTATATGGTTAGGAGATATGAATTATCGTATTCAATTACCAAATGAGCAGGTACGGCACATGCTGGATACCAAGCCTGAGAAGTACATTGAGAAGCTTTTGAATAATGATCAACTAACAAGAGAAATTGCCGGGGGTTATGTATTTCCGAATTTCAATGAGCCTACCATTAATTTCAGACCGACCTATAAATTTAATATTGGATCGAATGTATACGATTCAGGTGAAAAGGCGCGCACACCTTCTTGGACTGACAGAATCCTTTACAAGGGTAGTAACTTACAACCATTGGCCTATAACTTTGCACAGTTGACATTAAGTGATCACCGTCCCGTTTATGCTGCCTATCGTTCTAGAGCGAAGTTGGTTGATGAAGATGAGTTAAAACTTTTGAAAAAAGAACTCTACAATAAATATAAACTAGAGCATCCGGATGAAACAAGCTCAATAAACTCAACATTGATCGACCTCGGCCTCGATGATAATTCGTTATCGAAAGGCTCAACTAGAGTATCTTCTCATGTAAGTTCACAACCGATGTCTTTGCTGGAACCTAAATCATCTCCATCAATAAATTCGTCGCTAATACCGCCACCTGCTGTGAACGAGATAGAAAATTCAGCATTTTTGTCTGCGGGGTCATCAAATTCCTCATCTACCTCAGCATTAAACACGTTGAACAGCAACCCATCGGTAAGACCTAAATTACGACCACCGCCACCACCTGCATTTAATTCCAAAGGTATACATGTCAATAATGATGTGCAATCCGAATCGAAGACAAAATACACTGAGCCTGCAATAAAACCAGTTCAAAGAAGCCCACCTCCTGGTTTTACGACGAGCATATTGACACCCAAAAATTCAACTGCTACGAATGGTAAAGCAGTTCGTGATTCGAAACCATCAGGATTAGAGTCATCTGAGAGTTCACAAGAGCATCTGTCGAATTCCTTACAAAATGTAACATTGAATTCATGGCAGCCATTAGAACCCAAATGACGATACATATATATTTACGTGTATGAATATGTATAAGTAACAATTAGCATTCACAGAAGAAGTCAGATTATATTGAGCAGTGCAAATGAATTTGCGCTGCCCCCGCATTGCTCATGTTAGATATGTATCTTGCTTGATAAGAAGTACTATAATTATAAGTTATATCACTTTATATCGAAAATACGCATAGTAATTAAACGTCCAAAGACCTCCTCGATCGAAAAGCTAATCAACAGCAGATATGGCAATCAAAATCATTTATATAGCGAGACATGGGTACAGATCTAATTGGTTACCTGAGGGGCCATATCCACCTCCACCTACTGGAGTAGATAGTGATGTTCCTTTGGCGGCTCATGGCGTTGAACAAGCTCATGAACTTGGCAACTATATGTCAAGCTTGCATACACAACCCGAATTGATATTCAGTTCACCGTTTTATAGGTGCCTAGAAACCTCGAAGCCTATATTTGAAGAGCTAGAGGTACCTGTGATAGTGGAGAGGGGTATCGGAGAATGGTACAAGCCTGACAGGCCGGTTATTCCCGAGCCCGCATCGTTTGAGAAATTGCAAAGCCTGTTCCCAGGCATGCTCAAGACTCCATGGGGGACTACTGTGGTTCCGTCCAGTCAAGGTGAAACCGAAGAGGAGGTATTTTCACGTTGTGGGAGATTCTGGCCACAGTTCATTCAGAGAGTAGAAAATCAGTATCCCAACGTCGAGTGCATCATGCTGGTCACCCATGCTGCGTGTAAGATAGCGCTTGGAATGCAGCTACTGCGCAAACAGGACGTGAGAGCGCCGATTAATGAGCAAGGCGACTTCATTCGGAGCGGCAGTTGTTCGTTGGACAAGTTTGAGATGCGTGCCACAGGCCGCGACGAGGCGTCTGAAAACGCAGAATCCACGGCGGACAAGCATGCACCGTTTGCCAAGCGCGAATGGGTCATGACCATGAACGGGAACACCGAGTTTTTGCGCGCGGGCGAAGAAATGAACTGGCACTTCCGCGACGCCATCGAGGCCGGCTCTGACGCCGACATACAGCGGCGGCGCGAGGCCGCGGCTGCGGCCGCAGCCGCCACGGAGACAGTGTACGTCAGCGTCGACCTCCCGGGCAGCGGCAGGGCCCACACCGCGGCCACCGTCGACACCGTCGGCACTCTGCAGTGCTCGGGGCTCGGCACCAGCTCCCCCCTGCTCAAGATAGGCGACCAGCTCTACGAGGGCGACTGGAAAAGGCTCGTCGGCACAGAACTCGCGTTTCCAGAAGCGGCTGCGCGCCAGACCAAGAAGCCCGCCGCGCACTCCGCCCACCAGTCTCCCGCGGCCGCTGTCCTCACACCGCCCGCCCGCGACTCCCAGCACCCACCCCCCGACCGCGGCCACAAGATCTACCACATCAGAGACACTCTCGAACTACACTCTCTGACGCCAATGTGACCGGCGCCTCATCGATGGATGGCCTTGCCTGCACATTCTTCCTGCATGCATCATTTAATGGCACGTCGGCATCATGCAGGCACGCGCATTGTTGTGCCATGGCAACCGGAGTTCCGGCCAACTCCGGAATCAGAATTCTAGACCAAGGCCGAAATTTCCAAAACTTAAATTACCTACAATTCCTCCATATATGCGTCTAATGGGACAGTTTGACTCTCGCAGTGCCTTTTGTAAGCTCAAAAGGTCTCGAGAATGGGTCAATGATGCAGACGTAAAGATCTGGTAAGGACGGCATCACGCCGATACACGATATGATGACACCAGAAATTGCAGGCAAAACGAGGCATCAAAGTGGTGGGCAATTGACGAATATATGGGGTTTGTGTAGCGATGAGGATGACGGTGCAAAAGCGATCATAGGTAAAAGACGGGAGTGTAAATTGGGAGTTATAAAGGTGAGGACGGTGAGCGCTGGAGAGACAGAAAAAAGGATCATCGAGGATCGGTACAGAGAGGCCAGCATTGTTGTAGTGGCCAATAGCGAGACGGGTGTTCTGGATTTCCGCCGGAACAGTTTGAGATTTTCAGTCATCTTCCAGACATACAGAGCAAGTACGACTCCGGGTCGCTGCTGGGGCGGTTCCAGATCGTGCTTGCGAGCACGTCGCCGCGGCGGCTCGAGATCGTGCGGGACCTGATGCAGTTCCGGGACGTGCGCGTCGTGCCCAGCAAGTTTGCGGAGGACCTCGACAAGAGCCAGTATCTCGCGGACCCCGTGCAGTACGTGCGCGACACGTCGCTCTACAAGGCCAAGGCCGTGGTGCGCACGCTGGGCCAGGCCGACGAGATCCAGATCGCCTCGGAGAAGGACATGCTCATCATCTGCGCCGACACCGTCGTGCTGGGGCCCAACAAGCGCATCTACGAGAAGCCCAAGTCGCGCGAGGCGCAGCTCCGGAACCTCAAGATCTTCTGCTACGAGTGCTCCGATCCTGTCAAGGTCGTTACGGCAGTCACGATCATCCACTGGCGCAACAAGCACGACCACTCCTTCCACACCTTCCACGACGAGACCGACGTCGACTTCGACCCGGAGATCCCTGAGTCCATAGTCGAGAAGTACGTCGCCAGCGGCGATGGCGATGGCGTGGCCGGTGGTTTCAAGATACAAGGCCCAGCAAGCGTCATGATACGCGGCGTGCAAGGTTGTTATTACAACGTTGTCGGATTGCCCTTAAACAAGACATTCAAGGCCTTACTGAACACTGCATTGCATGCTACATAGTTATGAAGCGACAGGATTAAGTCGATAGTATTATAGAGTAGTGTAGTAGTACATATTTAAACACTACTTTAACCATTTCACTCAAACAAATTGGGAAAAGATACGGTTCCACTCTCTCTGTTCTACAATCATAGGACCCCGGATAGCTATCAGCAGCATACACATCTGCGATCTATAATGAACTTCAGTTCTTTGTTCAAATCAATATCTAACCTGACTTCACCGTATTCGATCGAATCGAACCCCATCCATGAAACACCGCTGTGGCAAGTCTACGATGCTACTCGAAAGTCCGATATGCTACCGGTGACTGTCTTCAAGGCCAATGCCTCTTCACAATACTCGCAATTCATTCGAAACGCGGTACACAAAGCTAAAGTTCTTAGGTTACCGGGCCTTTGTACCGTAGTTGAGGTCTTAGACTCGGATCCCCAGAATACGCTGATCATTACTGAACGCGTGGCGCCCTTTCCTTGGGACACTTTTCAATATTCTGTAAGCAAGAACAAGTATGGAGTTCAGTTGATCATCGCCCAAATCCTCGAAACGTTAGCACTTTTGGATGGCTTTACTTTAGGTGTTCTTCATCGTGAATCGGTTTACGTTAATGTGAAGGGCCAGTGTGTACTGTTCGGTCTAGAGTTATGCTACAAGAGAGACGACAGGCCTTCAGATTATGAGTATCAATCCATGCTCACTAATTATGCGGAACTAATGCAAATGTCAGAGCATGCTACAGATCTGCGTTTACTAGATTCCTCACAAATGGCTAATTTGACTACAACCCTAATGGGTGACCGTATACCAAGGGACTGGAAACCTTTAGTGGATTCCCTCAAATTGGGTAAGATCACCCCGAAGGCCTTTCATAGTAAGTTGAAGGCTACATCAGCATGGCGCAACAATCCTTTGATTGAATTGTTCAATGATATGAAGGAGCTACATATTAAGAATAATCATGAGAAGTTGGAGATTATCACCAAATTTGAAAATATATTCTGGGATCGGGAGGAAATTTTTTCAAATCTGCTTCCAGGTTTCGTTGTGGAGTTTATTATACCGGAGCTTTATGAGACTTTACAATTGGTTTTGAAATCTTTTACATCGCCCCAACTGACCGGGATAGAACTAACTTCTACGGTAAAGTACGTCTCGTTATTTAGTATTTTCCTGAGGTTGGTGGTAGAATATAATTACTACAATGATATCTTCAAACAAGCAATTATTCAAAACTTCAAATTACCTGACAAGCAAGTGAGATTTTTATTGTTATTATTCCTCCCAAAGTTCTTGAATGTTGCCGATGAAAATGCTGCTTTCATGAAAGATCTGATTTCTTCTGTCTTCTCTTACTTAGTACAAGGTTTGAGTAATTCAGAGACCAGCATAAGAATGGAAACTTTGAAACTCGTTCCCTTACTTGTATCATTTGTCACAGAGAGACAGTTAAACAATGAGATCTTAAGATATATGGCCAAAACACTTGTAGACCCAGAAGTTGAGATTAGGGTACGAACTGTCTTGATAATCACACAGATATCCAATAAGATTTCACCCACGTCATCAAATGAAAGGTCAAACATACTTGCAACTGTATTTACAAAAGCTCTTAAAGACCCAAAACTTATAACTCGTATGGCGGCCTTGTATGGTTTATCAGAGTGTATTCAACTTTTTGATGTTTCGACTATTGCCAACAAAATACTCACCGTTATAGCTCCAGGAATAATTGACAAAAATAAGCGTGTCAGGTCTAAAGCTAAAGAATTATTTGACTTGTACTTAACGAAGCTTGAGACTGAAGCTGCGCGAGTTCAAGTGGAAAGCAATGAAGATGAAAATATACCTCTAGCCTTTGAAGACTTTGACAAATATGGCGATGATCATGGCGAGATCTACAAAGGATTTATGGAAAATTTGAAAATTAGTACTGGTGGCGCATTTTTATCCACATCAAGCGATATGTTTAGTGATGATAAAAATGATGAGATTCACGAGGGTTATGAAAAAGAAGGGCACCATAGTGTTTGGTCATCCAACGACAAAGTGCTCTCGAAATCTCAATTGATTGGTAAACCCGCAGAATTAGATGACGGTTGGGGTAATGACAGCGAATGGGACTCCAATGATAATGCAAGTACATCACTTGCATCATCGATGTCTTCTCTTGTTGATCTGAAAACCACACGTTCTTCAGTATTAAGCTCAGCCAAATCTTTAAGTAGCGTAAGGCCTAACATGAGTTTGAGATCTTCAGGAAACACTCCGGGAACCGAAAGAAAACTCGATCCAAAAACAGTTAAACCCGAAACGTTACTTCCTAAGAAAGAAGTAGATGAGGTTGAGGATGGTTGGGATGAGGATTGGTAATCATCAGTTAGTCAACAGTAGTGCAACTTTACCAGTAAACTTATTTGACCGTATGTATCTTTCTAGTCGGTTTCTCAATCTGATTCTAGTAGATACATGTTCTAGAAATGGAAATTACGTAGCCAACTTGAAGAAGTGATGTAAATAATGGCTCTATGAATTTACCAATCTCTTTTAGTGGTGTATCTCATAGTCTCGAGAACCATAAGGAACTCGGATTATCAATCCTGAGATTTACTGGAAAGGCTGTTCTAATTTGATCATCAAATTTAAAATCAAGGTAGCAATTTCAACAAAACAACAAGGCAACGCTATCAGCAGAAATTGAAATCAAGATATCCAATACAAGCGTTCAACTCTGGTGAGTCTACGGATTCTTGTACAATTGTAACGTTTTTAATTGATAGCGAATGCTGACGTGTGTTGAAAGGATAAGGAGTTCGGCATCGCAGAGAACACCTCAAGAAAAAGTAAAGCGAATAGCTCGATTATATTGAGTTCCCAAACCCAGTACGTAGCACACAAGCCAAGGCTTGGATATCGAGTCTATTCTTGGGCTTTTAGTTGTCAATCATTCTCGTTCAATAACATTACGCAGGTTGCTGCTAAAACCTTGGCGTCTATACTATTATATTGTCAGATGAGCAAAAGGCAAGAGGGCTATAATCTGGAGAACACACCACGCGGATCGACTACAAATATCTCTAGATCAAACGAACAAGTTGCAATGCCGGCAGATTACTCTAATTCCTCTGTATCTCAGAAACAGCAGTTTCGGCAACAGAATATCAATCAATCTCACTTCCAGCAATCTCAATCACAAAACCTTCAATCAATAGCATCACAACAGGAGCTGCTACCGCCGCATTATAATCAACAACAAGCACATTCACGTTTACAATCGAACTCTTACGCTGAATATCAGACCCATGCACAGGAACAACTGAAACACCAGAACCAACAGCATCAGCAACAGCAGCAGCAACAGCAGCAACAGCAGCAACGGCATCTAACCCATTCACAGATACAAGCACATGCTTTGCCTCAAAATCAATCGTTTTCGCAACAGCAACAGCAGCTTGGATTCTATAATCAGCCAGTATATACTAACCAGCGGAATGATTCGATTGGTTATTTCTCAGGAATTCAGCCCAGGCCGTCTACCGATGCCAACATTAACCCTTTTATAGCGCTCAGCAATGATGGTAACCAAACGCTCAATATCAATCATATTGGAGGTGCTACGGGAAAGGTAGGATCAATAAGTGCGCATGGCTATGGGAGTATAAGCAATGCTCCAAATAGTACTACAATGACTAGTAATAAAGGGGCCTCTCACGGTAACCATAGGCAATCTTTGAGTTCTGATATCATTGCACAGGCCGGTAGAGAGTATCTTGGCCTCAACAGTAATTGGTCTCAGCAAGCGAATACATTACAGCACAATTCGATTACACAGGGCAATCCTGGACCTAGGCCTACTCACGTTGATGATTTTGTCAATAATATGAATCAACTAGAACCCTCGCATAAACTCAAGTCACAACCTTATCAAAATAATGGCATACCTAATATAAATCCGACTGAACAGGAACAGGCTATCAATAATATCAGACCCAATTCAATGGTGAATTTGCCTGACACGATGACAAATACAGAGATCGAATTTGCAAGTGGCTCAGTGTCAAAGCAACAGCAACAAAAGCAGCAAATATATCACCAACAATATATGCAAGATCAGCAGCAGTATCAGCAACAGTACCTGCATCAATACCTACCCCAATATCAGCCGCAGCAGCCACTAGATCAACCTTCATCTGATCTGCAACAAGCTGAGCAAATGCAATTACAAAAGCAAAGGCAGTCACAACAACATACACAACAACCATTTTACCGTTCTGTAAACAATGAGCATCAGACGCAGCCCAGTAATGAGAAATCGAATAATGTACAAAATCTGTCTACCGCTAATCAGCAAATTCAGCATCCAAACTCTCAGCTTCGGCAAGGCTATTATCCTGGTGCAGTGAAGCCTCTAGTATCTTTCTCTAATACAAGCAATAGGCCTGGTATGGAATCGAATCGAATACTTGTTACTTCTGGTGATCAGCAAATGACGGAGTCCAGTAATCTAAACGTAGGTCACCGTTTCTCAACTGTGCCAACGTCGGGTACCCTACAAAGCATGGGCATACCGACTGGCCAGAGTACCTCTGATATGGATGGAATATTTTTCAGCTCTAGGAACAACTCCCTAAAAGTCAACAGTGAAGATATCTATCCTGGTCAAGGACATAGTCGTGGTCCACATTTGAAAGATGTCTACAGTTCTACAATTCCCATTGTTTCCAATAATACTGGCTCGCGATATCTTCCAGAAACAATGCAAGACTCCGGAACAGGAGAAGAAATCGAAAGTCCAGCAGGTACAATCAACAGCACATTTATCGAAATGCAAAACGATGGTAGAAATGCTGAAAAAGTAGTAGAGGGTCCCCGGTTTGAGTTGACGGACGATCGAGTAAATAAATCCCCTGATATAAGAGAAGATGTTCCTGAGAAAAGCATAGGTAGGAATGAAAGGAGCGCTATTCTAAAGCATCGACGGAGACATAAATTACACGCTGCTCGTGTAAAGAAGAGAAAAGACAAGAGAGCTAAATTGGGAAGGGACTCCGAAGTCCCTGCCGAAGTGCCTGTAATAGGGGCTGAAAAGTTGAAGATTATCGATCAGGCAACTAGCCAACCGTCAGCAGCTGGAAATATCTCAGAGACCGTTCCGTTAGATACTCCAATGCTTCCGCCAGAAGATGAAGATGCCAGAGCAAGATTAGGTGCTACAAAGGTTGATCAATTAATGTTGATATTACAGGCCCGAAAAAAGGGTGTTACCGATAAAGTAGCAACATCCCCTGATGGTAAGTTATATATCGACGAGAATTCGCGCATATTGCCAGCATCAACTCAATTAATGGGTGGAGTGGAGAAATCCAAAACAACAAAAACTTCTAAAACTCACGAATGTCCCTATTGTCACAAATTCTTTTCGCAAGCCACTCATTTGGAAGTACATATCAGATCCCATATTGGTTATAAACCTTTTCAATGCGAATTTTGTCAGAAGAGATTCACGCAAGGCGGTAATCTAAGAACGCATATCAGGCTACATACAGGTGAAAGACCTTTCAGTTGTAATGTATGTGACAAACACTTTTCGAGAAAAGGAAATCTCGAGGCACATAAGTTGACGCACCAGAACATAAAACCGTTTGTCTGCAAACTGAATAACTGTGGTAAAACATTCACGCAATTAGGTAACATGAAATCACATCAGAACAAGTTCCACTCAAAAATACTCAATGAATTAACCATCAAACTCGCACAAATGAACTCTGAATTATCGGCCGATCCTGAAGAGAGAGAGCTGTTAGAATATTTTTCTTCGATTTACAAAAACTCTAATAAAGGAATCAAAGGACGGGGCAAAGGTCAAAGGAAAATTGATAAAATTGTTTCACCTTCAAGTAATACACAGTCATCGACACCAATACCCCCATCGATACAGCTCAATCATGATACTAATTTTTCTCAACCGAATTATCCTCCGTTAAACGAGTTTGTTGATAATAGGCGAGCACAGCAGTTTTCTGTTCCTTTATCTATAACTCCAAATAGCAAATCCGATCTTTCAAATAATACAAACCTTGAAACATCTAATACCACCGCAATTCCAGAGTATGGTGCTCAAGTGTCTCGGCCAAGTTTGACATACAATTATATCGCTGGATTAGCGAATATGCAGGGTGCGCCGATGCAGGTTGGAACGAATCAGCGATTTCCAGAAAATCAAGCGAGGTTGGCACCAAGAACCAAGTACTCTAAGGCTGCTAATAAAATAACCTTCAAAAAGGTAAATTATGGTAAAGGAACGTGAAATATCTTCCTCTTCCTCAAGCCTTGGGCACTCAGATTAATGGTTATGTGTATGTTGCATCAGTTTAATACTATATACATAGTAGACGGCTATAATGATCATAATTGTACTTGTACATGAAAGGATACGGACCTATTATGATTTTCACCAAGAGTTGCAGTACAAGTAGATGACGAGTAACCCATTGAATGTAGCACACCTTTGATTGCGCCCACAGGAAGATCTAGAAAGGGCTTCAATAAACGTTCTTCTTCTTCTTCATGATCCCGATCTGGTGCCAATTGTACAATAGGTCTAAATTCAAGATCTATTAGGTAGAATGTTCCACGGTGGTTAGTTTTCAGATTGTCTATCTGTTTATGGAACAGCAGCTTCCAAACGTCACGGCATATGAATTTCATTATGGCTAGAAGGTCCATGTCTTGAAAACTTAGTGCTGGATTTGTTGTGAAGAACAGTAATTGGGACAACCGAGAACCCAATTGGAATGCCGCACGCTCAGCAAAACTGGTGTTTGTAGAAGCATGTAAGTCACTAACTCTTGGATTAGATGATAACTTTGAGTTGTCTTCATTTTCGTTCTGCAACGGGTTGGTCGAGTCAGATCTCGGGGCACTCAGTGCAGAGGAACGAAGATCATCAGAAGTACACTGAGTATCAGGTTCGTACCCCTGAGTATATCTTGTCCATGACTGTGTTGCAATCGCTGCCAAAAGTGCGTCTTGTGCCTGAATGCTCACTGTCTGTTCCATGCTTGCTGGTTTAAGCACAGGACTAACTTTTTTTGCAACTTCCACTTACACTTCACCAATGGAGCTCTCACTTGGTAATGAGCTACGCGATGGCTTCAAGGCCACATATGCATGGATAGATGGATCTATCCTATGGTTGAATGAAATAGCTGAGTTTTACAGTGCTAGAGCTGCGCTGGAACGCGAATATAGCGAAAGGCTGAGTGCATTGTGTTCTGGGCACTTAGCCAAAAAAAGCGCTGCTAGCGTGGCGCTCTCTGTCGGCAAGCATCCTGCTCAGACTCCTGGATCTCTTGAGGGAGCCAGTGTGGTGGCGTGGAATGAAGTTTTGACGCAGGCCGAGCTTGCTGCTAAAGACCATGCTGAGTTGGGCACACAATTTGAACAAAGAGTAGCCAAAAAACTCTCCACACTTAGCAGAGAGCTGGGCAATGCATTGAACAGAGCACGTTCTTTGAATAATGATGCTGTATCTCGAATGGATGCAACACAGCGTGAGATGGAACAGTGCAAACGCCGATATGATGAATCATGTGCGCACTTGGAATCGGCGCGTAGTAAGCAATCTCGGGGTAACAACTCTGTGCGCTTAGAATCCCGTAAGCACGAGATGCATATCTCCAAAAATGCCTATCTACTATCGATTGCTCAGGCAAATCGAGTCAAGGATAAATATTTTTTCCAGGATGTTCCCGAGGCTGTCGACGTGCTTCAGGATTTGAGCGACGCCAGAGTGTTGCATGTCAATTCAATTTGGAAAGATGCCGCCAAGTTTGAAGCCAGAGCATATGAAAACTGTAAGCTAAGAACCTCGGCAGCTGTCGAAGTTATCGATAAAAATACTCCTGAGCTGAACACTGCCATGTTCTTGAAACATAATATTCGCAATTGGCATGAACCCAAAGATTTCACATTCCAACCATCCCCAGTTTGGCATGATGATGATACATTTGCGCTCGATGGTGAACCTGAAGCTCAAGATTTACGTGTTCGATTGGCACAAGCGGAACGTGATCGCGACGCATTAGTGGATAAAACTCGAGATGAGCTTGCAAAATTAGCTAAATTTCATGAAAGGCGGTCAGAGTTACGAGCCCTTAATGGTGATGCCAAACCTCAAGAGGTTCTGGAAAACATGCTAAATTACGTGGCAACACTGGCATCATTTACTTCCCATGAAACAGAAAAGCTCAGAGCAGAGGTTCGAGCTGAGTGCATATATAATAATGCAGGTAGCTCGATTGATTTATCAACAGATGGCATCGATCTGTCCAATCAAAACAAGAAATCAGGTTTGTTTTCCAAGCTCAAGACAAGGATTCTACAAGATAAGCTATCAATAAACAATCCCAAGCAATTTAAGCGCAATGAATCTTCTGAGCAGTCACCTGTGAAATCATCCAGTAACTCTGTTTTCCGATCCTTGAGCTCGGCTACTGATAAAAAAGTTGCGCAAAACTCTACTGCTAACGCTCAAAATATATCCAATCACGATGACTCCGGGTCTGTGCTTTACGCATACAGTAGTCAGGATTCTGATGAGGTAAGCATAAATCTAGGCGATCACATAAGAAAGCTTGCTGACGATACTGGATCAGGATGGACAAAAATTCAGAATTTAACTTCTGGCGAGGTCGGTCTTGTGCCTACATCATATATAAAGTTGCCAGAATCTAAGCGTGCAACTGGTCCTCCTCCTCCAAGAAAAGCCTCTCAGCGCATAGTCAAGGCTGAATACGACTACGAGGCGCAGGGTGAAGATGAGCTTTCGATTCAGGCTGGGGACACTATTCAGGTAATTAAAGCAGATGATGGGAGTGGTTGGACATATGGTGAATTGAACGGAATGAAGGGTCTCTTTCCAACCAACTACTGCCAAAAAATTTGATAGTGAATATCGTCCAAATACTAGTCATCTTTCTGCTTGAGTTCCCATCTCACGTATATTAAAACTATTCTTTGAATGAATCCAAGTAATGTTGATCAAACTGAATTTTATATTCTCTATTCAGTAAAATAGTTAAGTTATCTTTAGATATAATCCACGAAAACACACTGTTTAGACAGAGTAATAGTCATATGCCGTTATAGCACGGACATTCTGTTGGTGTGTCAAGATGGGAGCTCTTGATGAAAAGAAAATTGACGCCGCGGTGACCTCTAAGTCATCCCAGTCGTGGGACAATCCGGCCAGTGATTTATCGGGGTCGTACAGATTCTTCCCAGATGATCCAGATTCGCCGATAAGTAAAGCACAATTTGCAGTCAAAAGTGCGTCACAGTATTTTGATCCATGTACAGAATCAGCAAAGATGAGTCTGAATTGTTTAGATCGCAACAACTACGATAGGTCTCAGTGCAAAGAATACTTTGATGCTTACAGAGAGTGTAAACGACTATGGCTCGAAGCACGTCGTGCTAATCGTCACCAATGGGAATGAAAATACTGGAGCATGAGGCCATATTGAGGTCTATGTTTCAATTGCGACTGGGCGCAGTTTTGTCTGACCGATGATCATCAACTAACTGTTACCCAAATATACCAGTTCCAAGCGCATTGTGCCAAACTCCTAGAATTGGATTATTTGTAGATTGTCATTAACCATCAAGGTAGAAATTATCACAGAATACTCAATTATATATAACATCATGGCATTATTGTTCTTTAGAGTTTCACCTCCCTCAACCCGATTTTACCCACCTTAATCAAGTTTTCAAATTCACAATTACACATAGTTGTTGAAGAGAATCATTAATGAAGTTCAAGGGCTGACATAAGTTTGTAGACTAGTTTCTATCGATAATCTACTCTAGATTATTCTACGTTCAGAATACAAGTACCAGTACCTCCTATTTGCATAAAAACACCACCCACCATTTGATCTAGAGCAAAGTTGTCTTGGGTAGCTTGACTAACGTAATTCCTATTAGTGATATTGATTTCGGCAAGCACAAAGTCACATTAACTAACCCGTATTACCATTTTATGGTATAGTCGACTTTGCTGATTTCACTTCATATCTTGGCACACCAATCGAATAGAGAAAAAAAGCTATTTGAAAGGAAAATTCATTCCAGGCATCATCTGCTTATCATGTGTATTGATTAAGTGATCTCTAGAGTTGAAAACTGTGTTTTCCAAGATCAAATTTGACGTCATTGTAAACCTGATGTTGTATCTTGAACTCCGTGTATAAAGCAAGAGTCTAGCAAGGCAGATGATGCTTGGAATCATTTGAGATAAAGGTATTTGATAATGTCTATGGCTTGATACAGAACTTTTTGGTCTCGCCGTATTCCAGGACTCGAAGAGAGGAAAATAGCGTACAAGTAAACTACACCATAGTCAGATAACGCTACCTTATCAACTTTCTATTGAATATATGTATCTATATATATTTGCTTCAATCACCGCAGCCTTCAAGTTCTTACAGGCAGAGAGTGTTATCTCATTTCCATTCATTGATGTCAATATGACCAAATTTGAAAACTTGTATATATAACTTAGCATATCCAAGTGACAAAGTTAGTTCTTTTTCTTTGACTTGCGCACAGTAAAGAGCCCAAGATGAGTGAGCCAGGGTTCTTACAAAGACACAGAGCTACTATCGTTGGTGTCGTAGCTGCTAGTACTGCTGTTATCACAGCGTACTATTGTTATCGTCAGTTAGGAGGTAATAACTCTGGTGACAGCCCGGAGGCACGCAAGAAAAAGTCAAAGAAGAAGAGCAAAAAAAATGGTGGCAAAAGTAAATCAGGCATCACTGGTACAGCAACCACTAGCAACATCAATTTGGATGCCATTCTTTCGGGATCCGAACTAAATCAGTCAGAGGTTCAGAAATTGAGCAATGAAGATAAGGAGAAGTATGCCCTGGCTCTCAAAGATCGGGGTAACGCTCTTTTCAAAGCGAACAAATGCGAGGAAGCTATTTCGTCATATGAAATGGCTTTGCAACTGAAAAAAGATCCTGTTTTCTATTCCAATATCTCGGCATGTTACATTTCTTTGGATCGGCTAGATAAGGTTGTAGAGGCAAGTACAAAGGCTCTTGAATTGAAGCCTGATTATTCAAAAGCCCTTTTGAGAAGAGCAACGGCTTATGAGGGTTTAGATCGTTATGATGATGCCATGTGCGACCTTTCTCTACTTTCTTTAAATGGTGACTTCAATAGTGCCTCTATTGAGCCAATGTTGGAACGTAATCTAAACAAACAAGCCATGAAGGTTCTCAAAGACAAATTAGTTACTGATGATGAAGTCAAAGAGCTACCATCGAACACATCCATGGCGTCATTCTTTGGTGTTTTAAAGTGTGAGGTTGCTGATTCACCTAAGGAATTCAACGACAACGATGAAGCTGATAGAACATTGTTAGAGGCTTTGAAAAATATCTATAAGCCCAAGACCGGTAGTTTTGAATTGGCTGACAAACATCTAGAACGTGCCTCCAAACTACTCTCTACAAAGTTGGAAAGCAACGGTTCAGATGATACATTGAAATTTAAGACAGCACTAGCACTCTCTTACCAGGGAATCTTCAAATTTTTGAAAAACGACTTAATGGGTGCTAGAGATATTCTCAACAAGTCGTTAGAAATTTATCCTACTCCCAATACGTACATATTCATGGCCTTGACCGTGGCAGACAATGGACAAGATGACGGCTATTCAGCACTTTTCAATAAGGCTATAGAACTGGATCCAAAGGCTTCATCGGTTTATTACCATCGTGGTCAGTTATACTTTATCATGCAAGATTATGACAAGGCCAAGCAGGACTTCAACAAAGCTCAGGAATGTGACCCGGAGAACCTGTTTCCTTATATTCAATTGGCGTGTTTAGCTCATCGCCAAGATCAGCATGATGAATGTGAGAAACTCTTCGAGCAGGCTACAAAGAAATTTCCAACAGCACCAGAGGTCCCTACGTTCCACGCAGAGATTTTAGCCGATAAGGGTGAACTTGATTCAGCATGTAAGCAATATGATATTGCCAAAAGACTGGAAGAGGTTCAGAGTCATATTCGTGTCGGCGTTGCTCCTTTGGTTGGAAAAGCTACCGCGTTGGCTAGACAGCCTGCCCCAGAAAACTTAGAATTGGCTGCCAGTTTGCTTGAAACCGCTTGTGAATGCGACCCTCGTTCAGAACAAGCTAAGGTCGGTTTGGCTCAATTGAAACTACAACAGGAAGATGTAGATAAGGCCATTGAACTATTTGAAGATGCCGCTCGTCTAGCTAGAACTGCTGATGATAAACTTCAAGCTACAACATTCGCTGAGGCTTCCAAAGTCCAAAAAAAAATCAGAGAGAATCCTGTTGCTAAGGCTAAAATTGAAGAAGCTTTGGCTAGTTATCGTGCACAAGGCCTATTCTAATATATATTGCAAAAAGTTGGTCTGGCATAGATATATTTTTCCAGAACAAATTGATCCTTATATACTATTTGTAAATAATCTGTAACGCTTGCGCCACTGTTCGTTATTTACGTAATGATATGTCTTGTTCTATTTTTCGCTTCCAATTATTGAAGATCTCATCAGATACTAGAATATCATTCGCTTGCAACATTGAGCCTAATTTGGTGGACATCCATTCGATGTATTTGTTACCTTCGAACACGCCATATTCTATCTGTAAATCGCGAAACCAGCTCTCTCCTTCCACCAGTTCTTTAGTAACTCTAATAGCGTCGATGACTTCTTCAGTTTCATCACAATTCAGACAAGCCGCCATACGTTCTATTATCAATAAATCTATACGTGGGTCCCGCTTTCTTTTCTCATAAAACACTATGAAGACGCAATGAATTATTAATCCGCACACCAATTGCCAAGTAAATGTAAGAAAGTTACTGCTGATTCTGTATTGATCAAGAATGTGGTAAGCAACCTGTGAGGGCAACTGAAATTCGTTGCAAAGTTTTATAATTTCTGAAGGTTTGACCTTGTAGTATTTCTTTTGCAATAAATTGGTATTGGATTTGTTCAGTTTGGCGGGCGACAAATTATTGGGGGTTCTGCCTCTCTTGCGAGGGGATGAGGTTATTGTATCAGCTGAAGTAGGAGGTTCTGCGGCCAAATCATGGGCTTGCGATACATTTGACTTGTATTCAACTTGAATGTCGGTTTCATTTTCTTCTTCAAACTCTAATCGCCTGCGAGTTTTACGACTGCTTTGATCTATGTTACTTGTCTTTATATTTGAAGGAGTACTTGGGGCTGAAGAATACGGCAGCTCTGGTTTTGTTGGAGTATGAAGATCTGAATCATGCGCTGAATTGTTACTACTTCGATTATTCTTGGTACGCTTAGGACTTGGTGACCATTGGTAAGCCTTGGAAGGAGACCCCCTTCCAAGTGTCTCACGAAATAACGTCAGCAATTTACGGGCTCTACGAGGTTCGAGCGGAATTCTTGAAAAATGCACTTTAAGTGGTGCGCTATGTTTATCAGCGAGAGTTTCCGCACATGCATAAGCGCAAAGATGATATCTCGCAACTTCTTCATCCGGCTTGAGCATTATCTGACCTAAGGAAGATCTATACAGGTTTGAAGTAGAACTGATCAATCTTCGAGGCCATCCGTGGCTCCATGCCTCGTCATCCTGAGGCGCTTCTAATAAAACTTCCTCGCAGCAGCGTCGTATTTGTCCTGTAGACATTGTATAAGTATTGGTGTTGATCTCTTTTGTAGGCTTTTGGCTCAAATCGAGAGTTTAATGTTTGGTTTGTAGTGTCTCATCTTCTATGGAATTGCCATAATATAGAAGTTAAGCACTAAATAAAAGACCTAAATCATCAGTTCCATCGAAGATTCCTTACCGCCCATAGATCGAACCAGTAGGAGATGTCTGCATATAACGGTCGCTCTGCTCGGTATCGGTATGGTAAAGAGGCACGGTATCGTCGGCGTGCTTCCGCAACAAGCAAAAAGAATCATGGACCTGGTGTGCCGACTCCTTCAGTCGTCGCGAATGGACGGAACAAAACTCTTCCGACCGGTCCTCGAGCTCAGGTTCTTGAAACACGGCTGTCGCAGCTTCCCATTGGCCCCAAAACGTATTATTCACAAAATGCAGTAGCTGCTCAACATCAGAATACCGCCAATTTTGCTCAGCCCATCGCTGAACGACCAACACCGGTAGCTCGCTATGCTAACGAGAAATTTACAAGTAAGTACCACTACTACGATCTACAGACCTTACAGCTAAAGAATATGGCTGATATGCGCGAATGGCGAAAGACAGGAGATTTTCCAGAGACTGGATTTCATGCAATTCCTGAAACATATAACGGCCAACTGAGACTTAAAATGAGGGCACGTAATCCTTCTCTGCCTGCTGAAGATCCCCGTCAACCCTCCGATAATAACAATGGTTCCATTCTGAAAAAACAAGGTCGTAAGTATCGTTCTAAAATGGTACCTCTACCGCGAATCACCTACGACAAGTTTTCAGTAGAACCACCGCCGCCGTGTGAAATTATTTTATACCCTCCCATGGCTACGAGCAATTTGATGCATATCCAGGAAATTTCCATAAAGAATTATTTGGCGAGATTCGGTGAGATCTCTCATTTTGAATCTTTCAGTGATCCCAATAATGCACTTCCCTTGAATATTTACTTGGTTAAATTTGGTAATCCTAGTGGCAAACTAGACGAAGGTTGTAGAGCTGCATATAAGGCAGTTAAACAACATGTTGATACAGGATGTATGATATTGGGGTGTAAGTTTTATGTCCGTTACAACAAAGGTGATGAAATTCAAAAATTGATCAAAAAGCGAGTAGATGATAATTACTTGAATATTAGGAAAAACTCAGAAAAACACACTAACGAGAACAATACTAATCATAATGCTAGTGGAGCAATTGTGTATCCTAAATTGAACGAGATACCCGATGACATGCAAAATATAGTAAGAAATAAACCCGTGGTGTTCATACCTAAATATTATATGTCATGTTTGGCCATCGAACAATTCAAGTATAAACTAAGGAACTATCGATGTGACAGATTCGTAATGCACTCACTGGGATTGTTCATTATTTTTAACGACTTGAACAAAGCCTCTAAATGTGTAAACACTGAGTCCGGTCGCATGAAAATATTCTCGAAGGTGAAGAAATCCAATGTGGAAATTAAGATGCAGCTGATTGCTCCTAAACCTGTAGAAGTTTTGGAGCCAAAAAAAAAAATGAGACCTGTTTATCGAAGTAAGACTGAATTGATCAATGTAGTAGTGGGGAAGATACTATCTGAACTGAAGGACGCTTTGCACACGGATATAAGAAAAAGAACAATAGGGCCCGCATTGTTTGACAGTTTGAGTCCGACAAACTATCCTGATCTTATAGCTAAACATGAAGAAGATGAACGGAAGAAGAAAGAGGCTCAAGAATCTATAACTAAGTCAGGCAAAGTCCCCAATAGTGCCACAGATGCAGTGAAGCCTATGTCCACTACTCGAATTTCGCGAGACATTGACATCTTCGATCTATACAATGGCTATCTCAAGAAAGATAAAAGATCTCGCATCAAAGCAGGGGATGATATGCGGGAAGCCAAGAGAATCAAGCTTTCCCATAACAATAAGCCAATGGCTCACTTGTTGAACGATGAGTCTATATCTAAAGAACAGACTCCTAACTCAGACTCGTTGTGGCCTTCCAGAATGACTACTAATGATGAAATGTCGTCTGGTGATGGCGAGTTTGATGACGACGATGATGTCGAATATGATGATAATGTAGGCGATGTTGAAAACGGTGATGTTGATGAATTTGAGAAGTCAGTCATTACCGGTGTGGAAGATTTGGAACACGAGAGTGAAGGTAATACAAAGAGCCTAAATGAAGATAACGATCTTGAAGATACATCACGTAGAATTAATGTTGGTTCAATCTATGAACCATGTGAAGGAGTGAAACCTAAAACTGTGTATCCAACTAAGGAGTATGATTACAATCTGAGTTATAGAGTTGGTATCTCAGAGATAATCGATATGGTCAAAGATGATGAAGACATAGAGATTATGCGTGAGATTCTTTCTCTCGAAACAACCTCACTACGAGAGCATGAGATCGAATACCAAGTTTGGAAACTCAGGCAATCTGATCAAAGTAGAGCAGATATTAAAGCTTTAATCTTGAAGGCCAATGATCAAGAATTTCCCCGCTCAGTTTTGAAAAATCCTTCCTTGAGTTTTAAAGCAAATGGCTATCAGATCATTCCAGATCACTTGAAAGCTGACTTTTTGACTTACCGTCGCAAACGCCATCAACCTTTGAATACGGTTAGTACGCATATAGAAGGCGAAGAGCACTCTCCCGATTCGGCTTTTCTGAAAGAAGAGGTTGACAGCAATGAAGCCAGCGGTCTCGATAATACATCGTCTCGTGATAATAGAGCATTGAACCGAAGATTTCAACAAGACATAGAAGCCCAGAAGGCTGCGATAGGGTCTGAGTCGGATCTCTTGTCTCTAAATCAACTAAACAAGAGACGGAAGCCTGTAACTTTCGCGCGTTCTGCTATACACAATTGGGGGTTATATGCACTGGAGCCAATTGGAGCCAACGAAATGGTTATTGAATACGTTGGCGAACGTATACGTCAGCCAGTTGCTGAGATGAGGGAGAAAAGATATTTGCAAAGTGGCATAGGCTCAAGTTATCTTTTTAGAATTGATGAAAATACAGTAGTCGACGCTACCAAGAAAGGGGGTATTGCAAGGTTTATCAATCACTGCTGCGACCCTAGCTGCACCGCTAAGATTATAAAGGTTGGCGGGAAGAAAAGAATCGTTATATACGCAATACGAGACATCGCCGCTAATGAAGAATTGACATATGATTATAAATTTGAACGGGAGATTGATGCTGAAGAGAGATTGCCATGCCTATGTGGTGCACCCAACTGTAAAGGTTATTTGAATTAAAGTTGATAATTAATTTAACCCCAGCCAATTGCACAACTCTAATCTAAAAGTAGTCAGTCTTAATATATTTATTCTATTAAATAAATTTGTTTACTATTTTTTCAAGAATTTTGATATTATACATATTAATTTTCCAATCAGTGGTTGATTCAATCTCACTATGCATCGAATACTAAGTGGTGCAACATTGATTTATCAACATAAAATTGCAGCACATTGGGGTGCTGTGAAGTGATAGTTGAATAAATGCTATGTATTACAAATTTTCCTTGAGGCATGTTCGCGTGCCGAGAAGATCAATGATTGCCTATGGATTGCGTCGTTTGTCGCAGAATATTCCCGGGAGAGTCAGGCCTCAAGTAGCAGTACTTAAATTTGATGTCTCTGAATTAAGTAACAGTCTGTCTGAGAAACAAAGTGAAACTCTAGCCAACTCTAGGAGTACAGTAAATACCAGCAATGATCCGTTAGGAAAGGTATCGAAATCTGCAGAGGAGGGTTGTGATGTGCCCGAGATGCCTCCCTCACTAAAGTTCGTTCAAAATTTGATGGAGATGCACAAAGGTAACGTGGTCTTGACCCAAATGGGGTCATTTTATGAATTGTATTTTGATCAAGCTCTAAAATATGCTCCACAATTGAACTTAACACTAACAACTAAAAGCTATGCTTTTGGAAAGATACCCTTTGCTGGTTTCCCTGTACCTCAACTTAATAAACATTTAAAAACATTAGTTAACGATTTTGGTTATAGCGTGACGATAGCAGAACAATTCAAAAAAGAATCAGTCGCAGAGAATGAGGTTAACAAGTTTTACCGAAGAGTCACAAGAATTGTAACACCAGGAACATTCATAGATGAAGCTTTCGAAAATTACCAAGAAAATACATACCTTCTAAATCTAGAGTTTCCCGATAATTGCTTCAATAAGATAGCAGTAAACGAATTGAAGGTAGGAATTTGTTGGTCAGACGTTTCGACGGGGGAAATAAATGTTCAACAGGTATTTTTGAAGGATCTTGCCTCATCTATCTCTCGGATAAGACCTAAAGAAATTCTACTTGACGAGGACCTTTTACAATATCATCTAGAGGATGGACTATGGTACCCCGAATTAATTGAGCTGAAAAAGTATTTCATAAAGTATCAAAGAATGCCAAGTAAGCATCGCACGATGGATACGTTTTATAGCCTATTCACAGATGCAAGAAACAGCAAAACACTCAAAGTATTACGGCAGCAAGTTGAGTCTTTTACGCAGAAGGAGGTAGCCGCTCTTAGAAATACGTTAATCTATTTGCAAGATCACCTACCAGATCATGAACTAAATCTACAGCTTCCTGTAAGACAGTATACATCTTCCGTCATGCAAATTGATTCTAGAGCTTCGGCTGCTTTGGAACTCCATACGACATCTAGAGATAACAATAAAAAAGGCTCATTACTCTCGACTCTTAGACGGACGATAACGCCAGGCGGGGCGAGATTGCTTTCTCAGTGGCTCTCTGCTCCCTCGATGGATATAAATGAAATAAAGCAACGACATGATTTAGTTGAGGTCTTTCGAAAAAATGGTCTCACAGAAGTTATCAGGTCGATTCTAAAGGATGTTCATGACATAACAAGGATTGTTCAGAAATTTAATTTTGGTAAAGGTGAACCAATAGATCTGATCAACATAGCTCGATCTCTTAAGATATGTAATGATTTGAAAGAAGTTTTGAGAGAGAGTGATATCAGTTCGACTAAAGCGAGTAAGCGATTCGTTAAGTATATAAGTTCGGTTTTTGAATTTGACCAGACACTTATCAATAATGTTCTCGAACATGTTGTTGTCGATAATCTCGTACACGGGGAAAACTTCGCTACAGAGATTGCTCAAAAATCTCAAAACACGGAATCTCGTAGTAAAATTACATCTGATGGGGACCCATCAGTTCTCGAAATATACAAAGGGATCGTTAACCCTCTCTATGATTCTAGATTGCAGCAATTACATGAAAGTTATTTATCACACTGGCAAGCCAAAGAACTTCTCGTACATGACTATAAGAAGGTTTTCGTTGATGGTTTGAATGCCAAATCAGTATCTCTGAAACAGAAGCCCTCGGGTGAATTTGCTCTTTACTTAGACGGCACCTCTTCGAACTTGAAAAAAATCGATGAGTATATCAAATCGGAAGAAGGGGGTTCGTATTCAATTGCTCAAAAATCTTCCAACAAAAGGTGGATCATTCATCGGTCATGGACTAAACTAGCTCCTGCGTTGGAGTTAGCGCTATATAAAGTGCAAAAAATGGAATCATCAATCATCCGGGATTTCAAATTGGACTTTATTGAGCGCAGTAATGAGATTCGGACTATAGCAGCTGCGTTGGATTATTTGGATGTGTTGTGCTCGTTCGCGGTAATTACTGAAGAACGTCAATTTGTACGTCCAATAATGGAATCAAGCCAAATTTTAGAAATCCATAACGGTCGCCATCTGACAGTAGAAGAAGGACTTGCTAATAAATTGGAGACTTTCACGGCAAATGATTGCAATCTCGATGTCGGAAAGGCTTGGGTTATCACGGGACCAAATATGGGTGGCAAGTCCACGTTTTTGAGACAAAATGCGATTATAGTAATTCTTGCCCAGATTGGATGCTATGTTCCGTGTCAGTATGCTCGGATTGGTCTTGTAGATAAGATATTCAGTAGAGTTGGGGCTGCCGACGACCTCTATAATGAGATGAGTACGTTCATGGTCGAAATGGTAGAGACGTCGTACATACTGCATAACGCTACTGAACGATCATTAGCCATTCTGGACGAAATTGGGAGGGGAACTAGCGGTCGTGAGGGGGTGGGTATTGCTTATGCGACGCTGCGACACCTGACAGAACACAATAGATGCCGCTCTCTTTTCGCGACACATTTTGGACCTGAAATGAACGAATTAATGGGGCCACAAAATAATGTCCAATACTACATGACGTCTATCCGAGAACTCCCCTCGAGCAAGATACTTTACGATCATAAATTAGTTCCCGGTATAAGCAGCAATTCGTATGCACTACATGTTGCGGAATCGGCGGGCTTTCCAAGATCGGCACTTGACCTCGCAAAATCTGCGTTAAATAAATTAAATTGTGCTTAGCCAAGCAAGTAATCTCATATATCAGTGTTCAACCTGTCGTGTCCTAAACTTTTATAGAAATGTTTTGAATTGCAACTATCAACAAGTTTCAAAATATACTAAACAACTAGCTAGTTAGACATTTTCTTGACATATTTACTTCAAATAAATCTCGACAAACAGGATTGTTCAAAACATTTGTTTCTCACGAAAACCAGTATATTGGTATTAAGGCTCGACTAACCGAGTGCACTACATGGTGTCTGCATCTTTACGTCGTAGCTTGAGATTTTACTGATGAGCATCAACCTGGAGAACGTTCTTGGGTTCCGCGTGCGAATCACTAATGTGTTAGACGTGGTTACTGAGGGTCGCATTTACGCATATAATTCAGACAGCAACATACTGACACTTCAAACGGGTCGCAAGACCAGCGCACCCGCATTCAAGGTCATCAAATGTTCATTTATCAAAACTCTTGAGGTGCTCGGTGACAAACCACCCTACAACTCCTTCAAGAAACAGCAAATTAAACCTGGGTTTGTTAACGTGGAACGCGTGGAATCTTTGCTGCAAGAAAGAATGTCGAAGTACTCCAAGCTACATGCAACTCGGGGTAAAAATGTTTCTCGCGAGGCTCAACTGATATTTGATTTGATATACAAGACGGTACCCAACACCAGGTGGTCTGGAAAGAAAATACTGGTTTTGGATGATATCGAAGTTGTGCCACCATACAAATTGACTGACGTACACCCACTACAAAATGATGGCGGAAGTTCGATTCATCTTGTGCAACGAATAGTACAGCGTGCCTGGGATGAAATCAAAGAGGGAACTCCAGAACTCAAAGGCGGATAATTCAATTCTATTAAGGCATCTCTAAATATCATTGGTCTGTGATTCAATCCCAAATTTGTAGATATTTTATATATATCTGATCTTTAAAATCAAAGTAGCATTTTCTGTGATTGTATAAGACAGTTCAATCAAGCCTGATCTTAACCAGAGGAAAAATAGATTTCGAGAAGCTTTGTTAAGATGTCTGAGTTCATTAATGATAACCCAGCTGTCCTAGATGACTCACTGTTGCCCAAGAGAAATGAGGATGGTATAGAAGAGGTTTTATGGCCGGAATCTCGCATTGATAATTCGATGTACCGTAAAAGGCTTCTGTTGAAACTGGATGGTTCAACAGAGTCAAGTGTATTCAAAGACATTGAGCTTTTAGGTAAACTACTACAAATATCGGAAGTTCCTGATCTCGCAACAGATGATAGCGACGAACAAGAAGAAGCTGATCCTGTTGATGCACAGGAGATATATGACCTGATAGCTCACATCTCAGATCCTGAACATCCCTTAAGTTTGGGACAACTTTCCATTGTTACTTTAGAGGATATCGAAGTGAAAGACTCTGGCAGTGAAGATGACATCGCTGAAGTTGTAATACATATTACTCCAACCATCTCGCACTGTTCACTTGCAACACTCATCGGGTTAGGTATTCGTGTGAGATTAGAACGTGCATTGTCCCCAAGGTTTCGCATTACAATTCTTCTCAAGAAGGGATCGCATACAAGTGAGAATCAGGTGAATAAGCAACTGAACGACAAGGAAAGGGTTGCTGCTGCCTGTGAAAACGAACAACTATTACAGGTGGTCTCGAAAATGTTGAGTACCTGTAAGTAGATAACTGATAATCCAAGAATTGGACGGTGGAGTCCCTTATATAAATATCTTTTGTATATCTTACTTTCAGTATGGGTAATGGTAGTTAGTTTTGTTATAGTAATATAGTGAAAAATGTAACATATTGGTTGTATATTCAAGAGTTGAAAAAGACCAACAAACCATGGGATACTATGTTCCGGGAGATCATATATCACAACTCAAGCACTATAAGTATGTAACGACCATACAGATTATTTATAGTTGATTTCTGTGTTCCTGAAATTTCTTCTCTTCGATATACTAACCTAACTTTAGATACCAAAGTGAAGATCGGTCAATAATTGCAAATCGCATACTGAAACCCTTTTGGAATGACTTCTCGGTGATATTTCCGGTGACCATGGCACCAAATCTGGTGACCTTATCCGGTCTTGGTTTCATCGTGATTAACTTCATAGTAGCGAATTATTATAATCCTAATCTCGACCAAGATTCCCCCAGATGGACATTTTTTCTTTTTGCGTGTGGGATGTTCCTTTACCAAACTTTTGATGGTTGTGATGGTATTCATGCGCGGCGTACCGGTCAGTCGGGGCCTTTAGGAGAATTATTTGATCACAGTATTGATGCATTAAATGCAACACTCTCACTATGGGGTCTCTCATCGGCAATGAAGATAGGTTATTCGTATAGATTTCTGATCAATCAGTGTTTGGTTCTACTAAACTTTTACTTGAGTACGTGGGAGGAATACCATACTCATGTTTTGTTCTTGAGTGAATGTTCGGGTCCAGTTGAAGGTATTCTTGCAATTTGCATTGGGCTCATACTCACCGGAATACTTGGATCCGAAGTCTTATGGCGTTGTAAGATTTTACACTTTGAGTGGCAGGGTACGGAAATTGAGATATTATCCATGGATGTCGTAATAGGTTTGTCTGCATTAGGTATCCTCTATAATCTGTTGGCAACGGTAGAAAATGTGACCAACTATTATTCCAAGTGTGCATCTTTGTCTCAAACCAATATCCATGTACGCTCCAAAAATTATAAAAGAGGCGTATTGCCGTTTTTGCTGTATTATGCGAGTGTTTTCATTCTGGTAGGCACAGATAGTGCCTTTATCTCGATGCCATTCGTACTCTCAATCGGGTTCACTATGGCGTTCGTCGTAGGCCGCATTATTGTTGCTCACCTCACAAGACAAGCATTCCCAATGTGGAACCTGCCGACAGGAATTCCTCCATTGCAATGGGTGCTCTATCACGTGGCGACAGCGTGGTATGGCCAGGATCCCGCTGCATGTTGCAGTGCCATAGCATGGATGGGCCTGGGCCTATCAATTGCATTCCACTATATGTTCTTCAACGACATCATATATGAGTTTACGACATACTTGGACTGCTATGCGTTATCGATTAAGCATCCAAAGACGAATCTACAGTAAACCGAAATGAATTTCCTGTGGGCATGTATCAAGAAGTACCAAGTTGCGCGACAGTTGGTCGAGAACCGATGACTATCACTCCAAATGGTCTTAGAAATTTATAGACGACGTTACTATGCTCAGCTGGCTTGGTACACTGACCGGTTCACTACGCCAGCACTTCAGACTGACACCTTATGTGCACTGTACGGTCACATGACTTGTTTTTGATGGCTCTCGATCTTGATTTTAAGCTTTTATGTCTCTTTTCAGAGACTTTTTGATTCTAAATTTTTACCAGCTCTTGTGATCACGAGACCTTGGCATATTATCTCCGAGCTCAGCGGCTAACGACGCACATGGCGTCAGCGGCGTCAGTGGCAAATTTCGGGGGTAAAGGGTTTAAAGCAATTTGCGAGAAAAGTATATAAAGGAAGGCGGCTAACGACACAAAAGATTTTAAGGTCTTCTTCCTCATTGCTAAATAGGAACAACATCGAATCCTCTTCTATACATAGAGAGTAAATAGTGGAAGGTAACCTTGGGAGCATTTATTTTGTGTCAATACAGCACAGATTGGCAAGTGTCATTATATACTTCTATACATACATTGTTAAACTACGAAATTTAGTTTCTTCCCGTTTTGTGACTGTTATTTTGTCTGCGGAGGAGCGAGTTAATATATCGTGGCACTACACCTGATCAGAAATATTGGCACGTCACAAAGATCTAAGATTACTATCAGCGCGGGTTTGTGTCTATTGCGAGGTCTAAGATTAGGTACTGGGCGTCTTTCATTTCAATTATAGACCCGCATACGATTGTGGCAGCTGCCATTTGACGAGCCCTTTACCTCGTGGGACTTCAATAAGATATATATTGTGGCACTTTCCCAGCATTGATTTTCAGGTTCTCAATTGACACAAATCGTGTTACTCCCAAGGTTAGGTTCGTGGTTCGTGGTTCGTGGTTCTACAGTTCATTTTTGTTGCTGAACATTACTTCTCACCCTTCTTTCAGCTTTGACATACCGTTACAAACTCTCGCAGCTCCTCGTTTCTGGACACAAGTCGTGTAGACACGCAAAACTGCTCGAATTCTTCAGCGTAAGGTATTTCGAGAAATCTGTAAGCGCATCAAAAGAAAATGAACGAGTTAGATTGGGATACTGACTTTCACATACAACTGCACAAACATTTGTATGATCAGGATCCCCAACAATATTCAGAGAATTTGGATTTTTCAGATGATTCTCCAGGAATTGGCAAAGAGAACTACCCGTATCATGATAACGGATTGGAGAACTATGATATGCCATCTAATACTCTCACAGAAAAAAGTACATTAGCTAATGTTAAAAATAGCGTTCTCTCACAAGATGACGAGCAAATTATTCTAACTAAAATAAATGAGGATGGGACGACTTCAAGCTATTTCGATAAAAGGAAGCTCAAAATTGCTCCACGATCAACTTTGCAATTTAAAGTTGGCCCACCTTTCGAACATGTTGGTCGTTATTATGAAGTCTTCGAAGACACAACTCAAGAAAAACTGCCATTGAAGATTATACCTCGGATTGATAGAGGTTTTGATCATATTGATAATGAATGGGTAGGTTATAAACGAAATTATTTCACATTAGTAGCATGCTATGAAACACCTGGTTGCGGACTTGATAAATTTCTCAAAGGCACGTATTCACTCAGAAACACCAACTTTAGCTCAAGTACATTTGGTGGTGATGAAGAAGATGCCAAGGTTTTGTACTTTGCTGTTCAAATTAAAGCAAGAAGTGATGATGAGCAAAGGGAAATTAACCTTGTACAGCACACCGCTAAACGTGACAAAGGGCCCCAATTTGCACCTGCAGTGTGTCCTTTAATTCCTTCTCCATTACCAAGGCATCAAGTGATCCGTGAAGCATCAAATGTTCGTAACACTGCAAAAATGAAGAAGTACGACACAACTTTTTATTATCATCGTGAAAATGAGGAGTTGAGTGACTACTATGACGATGCCTTGGTTCACACGTACCCTCAAGACTGCATTCAAAAAGTAGCACGATATGAGAGGGTTCAGTTTGCGTCATCAATCAGCGTCAAAAAGCCCACACAACAAAATAAGCATTTCAGGTTACACGTTTTATTGGGAGCAGTCATGTCACCCGACGAAAATGTTAACGAGGAAACGTTCAGGCATTCTGAACCATTTACACTTCCGGATGGGACGAAAACACGATTTGTATACTTGCAAGAAATGAGAACTCCACCTCTGATAATCAGAGGAAGATCACCTTCAAATTATACGTCGTCTCAAAGACTAACAATGAGAACATCCTCATTCAATACGGTTGATGACATCAATAGAAGAATGCAACAAGAAGGAAACTCAAAGGAAAGTTCATCCACGCCATTGTGTTCGCCGCCAAAAATCAGTGAAGCAAGATCGATAAGTATGCGTGGGAAAATTATGCGGGCACAAACTTTAAGTGGACCAATTGAGAAAAGCTCATCTTTAATGTTAAATTCTCCCATTAGATCATCTAATCCGAAAGTGGAGCATGACGTGCAGACACTTGATTACATAGAGAAGATGCTTTATATTCAGTACGAAGCAGATAATAAGGAACAGATGTTAGAAGAAAAGAAAGCGATAGATGATATATTTGAGGACGAAAATTTAGAAGAACGTATTTTTGATAACGTTCTGGTGCCTGGAGTAGATGAGGATGGTAGCCATTTCCTGTCGCATGAAAGTAGCATTCGAAAAGTATTGAATGGTTCTAATGAAGAAGCTACTGTAAATGAAAAACAGATTTCTATAGATCTGAAAGACATAGAATTGAAGCCTAGCGTGTTACCAAATCTCGATAGGGAACAAAGTTCATTAATTGGTTCATTGGCGTTAGGCAGTGAGGACCAATGGCAATTAAGCAGGAAAAGAAACCCCGATTTCTGTACTCTCAGCAGCAGTCAAAACCAAGTTAATGCCAGTGTTGAGCCACCAACTAAACGTCGAAGAGGCAGGCCATCGTGCAAAAAAAACTCCTCGATCTCACAAATACCTCAATTCTCTGAGATGCAGCAATCGGCATTGGGTGAAATATCTATCAACGATATATCATTATCGGTATTGCATAACAATGCCCAAAATAACCATCTTTATTACCTGGAAAGCAATATATATGATCTTAAAGATTCTATTCCAAGAAACCTTACAAGAATTGATGGGCCTTTACTCCGAAATCAACAAGAAATATACAACGATAGTTTTGAGAGGTATATGATGAGTGCTGATAAATATCAAATTAAGAGTGAGCTCTCACCTCTTGGAGACTACGAGGAACTCAACCTCTTTGATGAAAATAGCATTTATAAATGACTATCCTCAATGAATAAAGGTCTGGTAATACAAATAGGATATATTCGAATCAATATTCTTCCAAGTAGTGATTGTATTTCATGCTAATATACATGGTACAGAACAGTTGAAGGATGGTTGCACAAATGGGTGGAAAAAATCAGGTTTTGGAACAAAAATTTTATGATATATAACGAGGTCAGTTGTTCATAACTCAGTAATCTATTTAGGTCTTTCTTTAAAGATACATACAAATATATTTAGTACAATGATCAAGGGCAATCTGGTTTTGGAGTAGTATTTTTATGAATCCTGTGTACGAGAGAAAGTATTGTAACTTAGTTAAAACTGAGTACGGGAATATAAGACGATTAAAACATTAACAGTAACGTAAAACAATTCAATGGTACCCTTGATACGAAGGCTCTCGTTGCAGAAAGATTGGAGGGCCATTGGGTAGCATGTAGTGATTTAACTTAAACTCTCTCCGTATCAACCTAAAGCAATAAAGAAATCAACACAAGAATCAGACTTGATGGTACCATTTTCACCAAGGCAGTACCTTCTGCAATGCTCAAAGGCGCACTAGTGGTTGCTACTCCCGAAGATTTTGCGATCGTAGAAGTAATACCTAATTGTAATTGACCATCATTGATTTGAGATACGGCTTTCCTTTGACGAGAATCAGAATTATGTTTGGTAGTATTTTTTTGAGTTTCATTGCCGAAACTTGGTATATCAGTTTGATTGGCAAGTTTGTCCAACCTCTTCGTGGAGTTCTTGATGGGATTGAAATTAGCCAGCAAATTTCCATCGCGTTTGAGCGTCTCCAATGTGACAGCAATTCCAGAACTTGAGTCGCTTAGGCCCGGTAAACGTATGATTGGATTGTTGGCTTCGTTGAGCACTGAATCAAATGAAATCTGTAACGAAGCAGAACCGTTGAACGTGAGTTTTCCATGCTCGATTGTGAAAAGGTTCAAGAATTTGACAGGAGCGTCAAAAAGTTTGAATCCGATCGGATTTGATGATAATTGCCCATTTCCATTGGTTGGGAACAAATCACCGTTTCCAGATATTTGAAACCAAAGTGGTTGACTGTGATTAGTCTCGTTCTTGTTTAAAGTCAATACATTGTCGTGGTTAAGGCCAAAAATCGAGCCAACATCAGACGAAGCATTATATTGAATTTGATTCAAAGGACCCACATCAAAATCAGTGTGGTTCAATTTCAAGACAAACGGTTCTGATGGTAAAGTGGTTTGGTTAGACACGACTTTCTCGTTAAAGAGTGCTCTAGTGGCAATTAATGCAGATGTAGCGTTTGAGAACTTCATATTGAAATAGAGAGCGACTGGGTACTGCGGAATAGATTAATGAGTGAAAAGAAATAAGCAGACAGGCTCGTGGTTCTGAATGAATGACAGGTAAACTCGGTGTGAGGTATCTTCCAAAGGAGTGTGTAGATGAGTTTTCTCAAAGTTTGTATGTCCAAGTAGCAGATCATCTCTTGCCCCAGATTGTTGGCGTCACCTTTTTATATGCTATGCTCTGCCGAAGACTCGTCATCGATGCAGTATAAGCCTACTAGGTTACCAATACTCCAGTAATTAATTCCTGAGCTTGATTTATCCGAGGCGAGCTCTCGCAGAAATCCAGAACCTCACCCAAGGGTCCAGGCTAGCATATCTTTGTGGGGTGTGACCGAAAGACGACCTTTATCTGTCCAGCCGTGACACACACGTCTAAACCGTCATGCAGCACACCGCATAATAACGGCTGAATCTCTCCGGTGTTTCGGGTACCGCTGCGAGGCTAGTGCGCCATCCAGACGCCGCCAGTGTGCCACTCCACACTCTCGTACTGGGGTAGCTAACTCATCTGTACTAGCTGCACAGGGAACGCAGACGCAGGTCCAGGCACGCCGAAAAAGTAATTCTAGACGTCTTCTAAGCGAGCGTGCCTATTGATAGATGACTAATATTCAAAAATTACCGTTAATGGTAATACCAGAAAGAATTCTCACGTATCCAATTTGGGCTATATTCCCCACGTTGACTCTCTCCCACTCAACAACCGATCTTAGATGTACTTGGGTGTGTGACAAGACTCGGCGAGAGCTGCAAACTCAAACTCCGATATCTCATCAGGTATTGTACCGAGTGTTCAGATTATCGTCTTTCAGGCCGGCCGGTCGCGCGCAAAAAGAAGAAAACCAACGTCCTGGAACTTTCAGTTCTGTGCATGATTATCAAATGTGTCATAGGTCTTGATATAATATCACACGGGTCTTGGCAAAGCAAGAAATTAGTCTGTAAGCTAGCAACCCAGATCAGATTGGCGTTTCTATGGCACCATATGGGAAGCTCGGTAGTGCTAAGCAGTCATTATCAGGCTGGCGTGCTTCCCCACTTTTCTAATGTCCTAAGACGGAAAATTCTACTAAAAGAAATGCGTGGCAGGTTGAAACAACCACAAACTTCAGCCATGCCATGGACGAAATATATAGACAGTGTAATATTTCTATATGATTAGAAGCAAAAAATAAGATTTCTGGCACGTTACAGGGCAACAACGCAAAGCAGAAAGCTAAGAAAAGGTTAGAGATCGTAGCTGGAGTTCAGAGGCGCTGTAAGCTCGTTTGATTATACCGTGATGGCGCGTAAGGTTGATGCGACAGCTAACAAGCGCGCACGTAAAAGTGTGAGTTCGCGGGCGAAAGATGCAGGAACTGTGAAGAAAACGCTGGACCGCTCGGCTGCCAAGGGCTTCAAAGTGCTCAATGGCAGGTTGCTGAGTGCGGACGACGTGGGAGTGCTGATGCGGGAAGCGGCCGTGAAGTTGGAGAAGGACCGCAGCGGAGTGCGCAGCGGCAAGAGCGTCCCGAAACAAGCTGCACAGAAAAATAATCTGGCCTCGCGCATGGGTCTGAAGCCCACAAGAGAGCCAGCCAAGCCACCAAAAACCGAGCCAGGCATCAAAACAGCCTTCGATGTCAACAACGTAACAGTGCCCCGGCCATTGAAACCCCTAGAGGCCGCTCAGACCAATAACTCGAAGAAAAATAAACGTAAACCTAAAAAGAAGCCCGCGAAAGCTGGGAATAGCATGCAGCCAGCGACTTCAAACCCAGCTCCATGGCATCCGATGAAAGCTATCTACACAACTCCTCATTCTTGGGGCGCGGTTCCTAGGAATGGGCCCGGCTTCTACTTCCAACAAGATAGGCTCGTATTATCCACGAATTCTGATGCCTCAGGCAAATTCCTACTTTTGAGCAACATGGCATTAGGAGTGAACCGCAATAACTTGCGGAAGATTCTAGAGGACGTCTCAGGTCTAAGTGTTCGCGAAGTTAAAGTCAAGGATCTTCCGTCAGGTTTCGCTACTGCCAGCGTATGGCTAAACAACCCATCCACTGAGGATTTTGAAAACTTACGAAGCCTACTTCAAGGTGCCACTGTAGATGGTAGGGTGATCCAAGCTTCTGTTACCATGCCATCAATGGCAAAATTTGCATACTGAGTGCGCTCGATATGAATCAATTAAAATCAAAACCCATAGTTGATCATTCCCACGTCCTTAGTTTGGTTCTAATAACCTCATAAAAATTTAAGTCACAACTAAGTTTTCAGCTCCCTTTTTACCATTTACGCTGTTTACGATGTCCTTGTTATCAAATTCATTAGCGGCGAGATGGAAGATTTACTATATATTATCGATAGATATGATTAAGTCAAAGCCAGTGTGCTTTCTCAAGAAGTTCAACCTGCTAGATAATCAAGAGTCATGGACTCAAAACGTTCATTGAAATATATAAAGTAGCATGCTCAAATATTCTGCCAAAATTCCAGCTGTTGGGGATTTTACCACATTACTCAGGTAAAGCTGTCTCCAAAAATTGATGATGCCGTTTTTGCTTTTCGCTATGCCAAATTTCGTTAAAATTTTCAGATTTTAGATCAAACGATGACAATATAAGACAATGAAATCAATCTAACATAATAAAAAGCTAGTACATTTCCACTTGCTATTCATAATTTTGTTCTCTATACTCTTCACAGGTTAAACTAACATACGTTTGCAAGATTTTATTAATAAAGCATGTCATCTGAGCCATTTGAAAACGTTTACTTGCTACCGCAAACTAACCAACTGTTGGGGTTGTACACAATTATCAGAGATAAGAATACGACAAGGTCTGATTTTGTTTTCTATTCTGACCGCATTATCAGATTATTGGTTGAGGAAGGTTTGAACCATTTACCTGTTCAAGGGCGAGTTGTCGAGACTGAGACTGGCCAGAAATTTGAAGGTGTTTCATTTCTAGGCCAAATTTGTGGTGTTTCCATAGTGAGAGCAGGCGAGTCGATGGAACAAGGTCTGAGAGAATGTTGCAGATCTGTAAGAATTGGAAAAATATTGATTCAGCGAGACGAAGAAACAGCTCAACCCAAGTTGTTTTATGAGAAACTGCCAGCCGATATTGCTGATAGATACGTGTTTTTGTTGGATCCCATGCTAGCAACCGGTGGCAGCGCCATCATGGCTACCGATGTTCTAATCAAAAGAGGGGTCAAGCCTGAAAGGATTTACTTTTTGAATTTGATATGTAACAAAGAAGGTGTTGATAAATACCACGCAGCTCATCCTGATGTCAAAATTGTCACAGGCGCAGTGGATAAGGGACTTGACTCTGATAAATACCTAGTCCCAGGACTCGGTGACTTCGGTGACAGATATTACTCGATCTGAAGCTCACCATCTGAGGTTTGCTGTCTATCAAAGATTCCTGAGATCAACAAATCTAATAGGTGGATACATATCATATCATATCATATCATATCATATCATATCATATCATATCTATGCAATCCACTTCGTATTATAGATAAATAAAAAACTTGAGGTCAAGGACGAAGTCACTACAGAATATTGTGGTTTATCTAGAGAGGTTTATCAGTCCGGATCATCTGATTGTAAGTATGAGCACTTTATAGAACGTGGGTTGACCCCACGAAATTTCATTGCCGTTCTACTCCGTAATCTACACATATAAATAATTTTCATTAATTCATTTCTCATATATCTTGGCCCCAGTGATACCTCATGTATATACAATTGGATTTTGCTGAGGATACCATCTTTGATGTTACATACTACTATTGGCCGCCAGACAGTGTATTGCACAAGCACAAAAATAACAAGACTCTGCTCTTTGGTAACGAGTCATGAATACATATTACAAGATCAAAAGAATGCATTCATCATGCAGCCTTACGATAGCCACCTGCTTCGGCAATAAAGACACTCAGGTAATGATTTTTGATCATGCTTTGTTCCATATCATAATTGGATCCTATTAAGGTTCCAAACTTTCCAGTCGAGTAAGATGGTATCTTACAAAGTCTGCTTCCAGATGATGAAGATTTTGGCGGTAGTTTAGGGCGGTTACAGGGTAGTAATACACGATTACCGAGCCACTCAGCATTTTCGGGGAAAGGTTTTATGCACCTTAAAGAATCTCTAACGTATCTCCTTCGCGAAATTTTTTTGGGTTCTGGCTTCCATTTACAGTCTCCGCTATCTCCCAGAATATGTGAACCTCCTGTAACCTTCGAATCCATAACGAGAAAATTATGTCTTGCAAAAATATCGTCGGGAAGTGCAGACCTATAAGTACAAGATGGAGATATTTCTTCATCCTCCCCATCATCATCATCTTCTTCATCATATTCATCATCATCCTCGTCGACCTCTTCGTCAGTCTCTACTTCGGTTACACCATAGGTAGAGCATATGCTAGCCTCAGAACGATGTTGTTGCGTCGAGCTGTTGTCCAAGGCTCGAGTATCCTCTTTCTCATTACAGAGAGTTGTCAATCCAATACCCACTGGAGTATTGTTAGTAGAGGTAATATTTGGTTCATAAACATCAACTGAACAGGCCGATACCTTGCCAACTCCTGTACCTGTCAACTCTTCGAAAGAGGTAAAAGCCGAATCGAATCCTTCAAATGTGTCCATGAAGCTCATGTCTTGGGATCCAGTAAGAGAAGAATGGCAAAATAAACTGTTTTCACTATTAGTCAAGCGGTTGGATTCATCACAAGTGACGCTTTTTGTTATCAAATTTCCATATTTCCTTTCCGTGACCAAATTTTGTTTCAGTGTACCACTGGACTTGAACATACCTCTAATGATTGACTTGAGAGAGTTTGACTCATAGGCCTGAGTAGAATCAAGCTTGCGTCCACCAGAGGAGGACATATTAATTCCCAACGATGAGGAACTATTCACCCCAGAAGGGGTATTAACAGTAACTGAATCATTCCCTTGTATTACATGGGAAGACAAAGGACTAGATCCACTCCTACTTCTATGGTAGCCATGCGAGGAATAGATTGATGTTGTGCTTTCATATGAAGTAGAGGAGTGACGTGTTTCGAATTGGGAGCAATTCGTAGAGGATTTTCTTGATGCTTTAGGCTCAGCAAAAGTAGAAGATGCCTTTGTGGATTGCACTGCATGTGCCCGATTAGAACTGTAGTGTGGTATCCTTCTTCTATAACGTCTTGGAACAATTCTGTAGTCTGGCAACTGTCTCTCGTCCAAATCCAATGCTACTGATATTCCAATACTGATATACATAGACCACATGATAAGGTCGTCTACATCAGTAAATTTGATAATAAATTGATTGGACTCGCAGCGCATCCGCAGGGCATACATGCTATCTCTGCAGTCAATGGGCATACCATATCTGGCATGCTGTAGTGTGTAAGATCTGTACAGGTTGAAATCTGTCAGAATTCGTGACTTTGTTTCGGGAGACAACATGTTGAGAGTTTCGGTGTTCAATTTTGTGTGGGGTCTCTTAGGGTTCGAATTCAAGATGCGTTCCCTCCATTTGAATGCTATGAACCTGTTATCGCCAGTATCGGTAGCCTTGGAGAGTGGCACTGGGTCAAGCTCATCCGCGATGCACTTCATCAGAGCCTCGCTCATGTGGTAAACATTCAGCTGGGTGGAGTTTATCTCCAGAATCACAGGTTTCCAGCACCGGTGTTCGTTTACTTCGTAGGGACTCAGTTTTTCGAGTCTCATTTCTGCAAAGGCCAGCCGCTCCACAGCCGGCGTGTACTCTGGCGGCACGTCGTGCGCGCTGCAGGCCGGCACGTCGTTGAAGGTGGGGTACCGGAGGTTCATCTGCTGCACAGCGTCCTGGTAGTGCGGCGGCCGCGAGGGCTCCGGATCCATGATCTGCAGAAAATCCAGGCCTGCGTCTGTCTTGCAGTACGGGTGCAGCAGCGTCGTCGCCGTCTCCGCCGTCGCCAGCGAGCACGTGCTGTCCATGACACTGACGACTCTCGAGAGCTCCGTCGCGGCGCTGGACGCGCACGACACCCGTTTCTCAACCGCGGGCCCTTCTGCGGCGGCCGTGTCGCTACAATCGTAATCCACCATTCGAGCGCTCATGTACTGTCTATTCCCGTAATGTGAGTTTATGTCTAGTAAGTTTCCAGTAAATATATGGCGTGTGTCCGCTTATAAACCGTTTCGACCTTACGACGAGACTTGCTTTCCCCTTACTGCATTTAGCCAGTTATTATATACTCTTGTTACCACGCTCAACTCTACACAACGCCCGAGAAAGCCTTGCTACCACAGAAAAAGTCGTCACCTGCCAGGACGGTTATCTGCGACTCCCCCTAGTCAAACCACCATTTTCTTCACTCTAATAACTGCCTTGCACGATATACCTATCTGCCCTGCGGATCATTACTTGTTGTACCTCATCGGATTTTCTTCAATCAATATGTCTAAAAAGCCCTTGAAAATCTATCAATATGACAGTTTCCCCACAATAATAAGGCTCAAACTTGCATATGTGCCATGCATAGGGTCTCCGTGAAAGCCCAGTAGGCCCAGTAAGGCCCAGTAAGCCCCGGCCGGATCTGGGACTTACCGTAGTCGTCTCCTGACAAACGTTGGTTTGTATTGTATATGATTGTCATGCTCAGGTGTACGCAACTTCGCCGAGGACCGAGGCGACGCGTTGCAGTATCGAACGCGAGGCTTTGTTTATCTCTTGGATGGTCGCTGCATAGGCTTGGGCAGCCGTCTTGTGCGCCGGCGTAGAGGCAGTAGCCGATAGTGTCTTGAGAGCATGTATCCAGAGAGGCCTTCTGCCATATTGTTCGGCGAGCATGTCGCCAGAGACATTGTGGAAGGCAGAAAGCAGACGAGGGCCGTAGTTGCTCGTGAGTGTATGTGCCAGGACGTCGCGCGTGGGGCGGGAGCGCGGGCCGTAGATGAACTCGTGCAAGCGCACGGCCGTCTCTGACTTGCGCAAGCCGCGGTGCCGGCGTTGGAGATCGACGACGCTCTCGGAGGAGGAATGCCTCTTGGAAACCAGTTTTTGAACCAGACGCGAGCAGGGCGGAAACTGCACCAGCGTGATCACGGGCCACGGCCCCGTGCCGCGCAGCTGTTGCTCCAAGGTCTGGTATATGGCAGCTATGCGCGCTAGTTTTTCCGCAGTCGTCTTGTGGCAGATGTCTGCTATGGCGTCCTCGAGACACACCAACGAGAACACGACACTGACGCATTGCTCCGCGAGAAGGTCGCTGAAGGAGATTTGCAGGTCGTAGCCCAGTGTGCGGTAGCTCTCCAGAAAATCCTGGCGGCCCCTCAGACGCAGGACATAGATGATCTGCAGGATATTGATTCGCAGCATGACTTGCTGTGCGTCTGCTGTGCCCAGACGCACAGCCCTCGGGACGAAACTTGCAAAAAAATCCACAGGAGTCTTGTGTTGCTCGAGGGTCCCAGAGTACTCGAATGTATCCACGTCGATGTCGTAAAACAGATCCCAGGTTTTCGTTTGCGGCTTGAATATCGGGTTGGAGGTCCCTATGACTAGTACCTCATTATCGTTTCGATTATCTAAATACTCGTAAAGCATCGCGGAGCATGATATATCGAGGTACGGAAACGATGTCAGCACCGTACTTGCGTACTTCCCACAGAATTTGAGAGCGTAGCATATCTTATCAACTAGTCCTGTCAGGCTTCTTTTCGACCATGCAGATGAATACACAAATATTACGCGCATGCTCCCAACTCGCAGCAACTGACTGAGGCACTTGAGAAATGCATTTTGCATATCTGTGTCCCATCCGCTGTGGAAGTCGTTGTAGAGACTTGCATAGAGAGGAATCTTTGTAAAGCTGACTGGCAGTGACCCCGGTATGCTCTCGTTTATTCTATACAAAATCTCACAGTTGACATGTTCTATATTAGGAGCATTCCACAAATCTAATTGCTTCGAGAATCTGCTTTCCCATAGTTTTTGAGCCTGTGATGTATTAGTTTCGTGTGAACATCTTAATAATATCTGGAATGTGTCGTCAGCATGCGAGTCTAATATCAGTTCGAAATTCACACTGTTTATCAACGTATAGATATCACGTAAACAATTATTTCGCAAAGCACTGTTATCAATTGACATGTGGTAGTTCAGCACCCTCTCTATTAAGGGCTCCAAGCAAGCCAATGGTGTTTTCGTCACTATCGATAAGGACTGAATTACGGCACCACGTTCATTGTCTGAGTCCAAAATTGCACAAGAACAGCTCATGATGCTTAATTCTGAAAATTGGTCTTCGATATCCAAACGACGCTTCAGAGGAGAACATGTGTATTGTTCTTTAGAATTATCCCAATATAGCTTTACTTGAGTAAAATCCGGTTGGTAGGTCCTATTCTCAATCCCTTGCGGTATGAGTAAACTGGGTAATATCATTTGAGGTGTCCTTCCATCTTTACTGGTAAAGGTTTCATATTGCGGTAGCCCGTCGATTCTCTCGGGATATTGACCTATAATTTGGGGTCCCTTTTCGTTATCAAACTCTGTGGCAATAACACCGATGGTATTCATATAATTCATCAAGTAATTTCAGTCAAGTTATTCGTCTCTTGTCCGTCATAAGATAGGCTGACTTAAAGGCTAGGATCGACTATAACTTCCTTATATACTAGCTACCAGATGCTACACGTATTATATATATACAAATGTTTGTTATTGAACAAAAATCTAGTTCGAGAGATACTTGGTGGTAATAATATGATCTAGGTCATGTCACTCAAGAGCTTTTGTCAATGTTTCATATAGGTAAAATACTGTGGCATTCGCTGGTATGGCTCTGATCAAAGTGATTTCTAAACCTCTATAGAAACCTGGAATACCATGCTTTCCAATTATTTCTCGGAATGCCCTTGATAATGAGATATGCTGTGTTTGCATAACAGATTTGATTGTATCGCATGGAAATATGCTTGCATTAAATGCTAGTCCAGCACATGCACCGCTAGTAAGCAACTGCCAAGGTTTTGTATCCACTGGCTCGCCTTTTGACTTGTTACTACGCTGAAAATAATCCTTCGTAATCTCATATGTCGCGAACCATGCCACACCGCCTATGCTCTCTCGTAAAAAGGTTCCAGACTGCCCTTGCCAAAGTCCTGAAAAGCCTTTGGTTAGTAGTACATGTTTCACTGTCGATATTATAGATGTGTGGCCAATTGTGCCATATTGTAATGCTTTAAGATTCGATACCTGTAACTGACATTTCACTAGTTCTACTGGGGTTAATACAACACTGGCACACGAACCTGCTACGGCAGCTGCGACGAGTATCTGTTGTAAAGGTGTTATTGATGTGTGTTTGTCCAGTATTTTCAGAGATTGGTTATATGAAACGAAAAGCGCAGCATTTTCCATTGCTGCTCCCATAATCGGTGAAGCAATGCCCTGAAAGAATCCTCGAAAGATTCCTTCATTCATGTAGGTATATTTGATGCATGATAATGTAGTTGGAAAAACTGCACGGCCTTGTGTTTGTAATCGTACTTTTATTGTATCAAAGGGATACTCAATTATTTTCCCGCAAGCTCCAGCTATTGAACCGTTCAGTATGTCACGTAAAGCATGTCCAAGAGCTGTTGTACCTTGTTTTTCCTCGGGCATCCTATCCATTATACAACGAGCCAAACTTGAAGACACGAATACAAACTGAATTAGCGTTGTTAAGTAAGACTGAATGTAAAGTGGCAAATAAGCATCGGTCGAGTATCTGTAATCGCAAAATTGTGTTGAAGATCTACGAATTTGAAGCTACTTTATTTCAAATTCGATGTAGTATTACTCATCGATTTCAAGATACGATGATTCAATGGATTGAATACCTGAAAATAAAAAGCTGCAATCAGTAATAAAGCTATATCCTTGGACAGAGTATATATCAGGAGACTAATGGCACAGAGTTTAGTATCCAGAGCGCAACCTTAGTACTCGATTCGTGTGAGGACATCGATTAGTACTCTACTTGATTTGGCTGTTGCTAGATCATGGCCACATTCAAAGAGTTTGATTGAATACCATGAGCCAGCAAAGTAGCTCTTTCATAAACCATGAGGTAGAGCGGTTGCGAATTTTACATTGCTTGATGTTGGTGTATGGATGGCTTAGTATCGGTCCAATGTGGAGATTGATGGTACTGAGATAGTATTACTTCAGGTTATTTGAAACGCTCATTTGGTCGACAACTATCGTACTGATTATAGTTGACTAAGGAATTGAAGCAGGATATTCAAATTTAACTTTTTGCTCTCAGACAACTTCCGAACGTCTTGTTGGATTGGCCTTAATTTATGGTAAAAAACTACTTGGAGATGATTCTACTAGACGACTATGGTTATTACATGTTATTTCTCTTATTCTTCGACGGACTTCTGAGTGCGTCACTAATGTAGCTACAAGTAAAACAGATTTGAATCTCTACATATCTATGGGTATTGAAATTGAGCTTCTCCGTAAGTACCGTACGTTCAGCCATACAATGCAACAAGGAAGATCTTATCTGGTAGTTGAAGGTAATGTGATAAGGTCCAACATTTCCACATTCAAGAAGCCGTATTCCGCGATAGTTTAATGGTCAGAATGGGCGCTTGTCGCGCGCCAGATCGGGGTTCAATTCCCCGTCGCGGAGTTTTTTTTTGTGAGAGAACTTCATATCAAAACGTAGCAGAGTGAATAAAGGTATATATTATGTGCATATGGTGGCATATCTTACCTCATGAATCAAATAATACTGTTGTCAACTGGTAAAGTCAAAACGCTTCACACTTTATTATAATTATTTTGGGCGTTATTGATATTGCTCAGAATATCAATAATGTCAGTTAGTTCATGTACAACGAAATCAAGTAAATCTTTATTATTCTCTCTCAAATGCCCATTGTATTGATTTGACAATAGAACAGTTGTGCAGCCAGCATCGCGACCACTTTTCATATCATCGTACGAATCGCCAATCATCATTAGCATAGAAGGCGGTATATCTGTCAATTTTGATATATGAAAGAGTGGATCTGGAAAGGGTTTGGCTGGTCGAAATTCCCTTGTGATTATGGCATCGAATTTGGCGAATTCCTCCGGAACAAAGCGCTGCAGGAGGCTATTCACAGGTTTTATAACATTTCTAGTGCAGATGGATTTTTTGATGTTATGCTGGGTAAGATAGCTCAAAAGTTCAACTAAGCCATTTTGCGGCACCATTTGCTGCATAGCTTTATACTCGACCTCTTCTATCAAACTATGCGCTTTTTCTCGTTGGCTTATTGATGGCATTCTATCAATGAACGTCAAAATATCCATTGAGTTATCTTTTAAGCCAATGGCACTTCTCATAGCAGGAAACATCCATTGCTGGGGAAGACACAAGGTACCGTCCATGTCAAATATGACACCTTTTATGAGTCTTGCGTTATTCATTCGTATTTCCCCTCTAACTTTATCGGCAACTAGAAACGAAAATTGGTGCGATTGATTCCAGTATTCAATTAGTCCACATCTCTCGAAGGTGGCAAAATCGATACTGATCAGGCTCAAGATTGGTCTTTCTTCTATGTATAATATACTAATTTTATGTCTATTTTGTTTAACTCTAACGAAATCTAAAAGACAAATTCCATGAGATTTTAAGGTGATATAAAGCAGTTCTGTCAAAAGGGCCTTTCCGAGGTAGGGATAAGTATCAAGAGAGGTTTGAGATGAATTCTGCAAACCATTTCCAGAACCAAGAGGATTTTGAGAACAATCCTTTTGCAAGCCAGGTTCCTGCAAATGATTCGGAACAAGAAAGTGGCGGTCTCGAGGATCAAATACCAGATGATAACGCTGAAAGTCACGCATATAAAGGAATTGAGAACTCCAGTGTGATTGAACCTGAAGGCTCAATGAAATGTGCAGATTCTTCTAATGGAGAAGTTGCCAACGATGTTGCCAAAGGTATTACTGACCCATTAGAAAAATATAAGGATCCAAATCTCATTCCTGAAAGACTCCCAAAAAAAAAATATGACCTAGTAATAAAAGTCTTGAGTATAGAACGAATAGGGACTTTTACATCCAAGAAAGAAAATCCTAATATCATTATGGATGTATCTACAAATCTCCCGACTTTCAGACGAAAAACGTTCAAGAAAATCAGAAAAACCATGAATGAGCTGCGACAATTGCATAAGTTTTTACGTCACACCATCATAGAGTCCTTCGTTCCTGCAGTCCCGGCTTCTTATACAAGTTTTGGAATCAGTAATAACCATGATTATGATCAAATGTTAGAAAATATTCAGAATTGGTTCAACAGAATATGTAAAGATCCTTTGATAATACGTTCTGAAGAAATTGCATTCTTCTTTGAGAGTGATTACAGTACATATACTCCGATTGGCAAAGCTAAACAACCAGTTTCAGGAATAATGCGTAAGACATTGAAACAATTGGCACCACCTTTTGATGAAGTGACAGACTTGGCAGAATTCAGACCTTTGGTGAAATCCATTTATCAGCGGTGTCAAATGATTCATGAAAAGATGGGTAAAATGAACAAGCTCAGGAAGCACATGATGCAAGAGCAAGCTACCTTCGGTAAGCAGTTTTCTGAGTTGGATAATAGCAACAAATTGTACACCAAGTTTGGTAAAATTTTGACGACCATGGGAGATATCGAGAGTATCATGGTAACAATGGATATGGCCACGTTGGATGATTATTTGGGACTGATTTCTAACGATGCATATTCAGTGAAGGAGGCTCTGACGAACCGGCATCTGGTCATGAGAGAATTGGTTCAAGCACAGCAGCAGACGAAATACAAGCAAGAACAAGCAAGAAAAATGAGAAGCAGAAGGGATGTGAGTCCTTTGAAAATTGATGAAGCGCTGATGCAATTGAAGGAAGCCACGCAGGTCGAGCAAAGCCTTACAACAAGGCTGCGGCGAATTACCGCTAATATGCTCACTGAAAGACAAGAGTGGCTGCTCTGGTATGAGGCCACGATCTCGGAAAGTTTGAAACGGTACACATTGCGCCAAATCGAGTACGAGCGTAAGAAGCTCGCGCTGCTGGAGCGCATTCGGGTTGACGTGCGGCGGGCCGATTCTCGAGGCGGTCTCTCAAGGCTTGGCAGAGACTCCCTCAAATGGCGTGACCTAGAAAGCTCTCAAAATATGGCGGGTGACAGCTGGACAGGGGACCAGCGGCACTATACCCAAGATGAGTTGGACAGGTTTACGCACACCGAGTTTGATAATTTGCTGAACCAAGAAGAGGGCACTGGCGAAGTCGATACCGTACCCACAGAAGACGCGGAGCCCACGGAGCTTGTGGAGCCTGACGAGAACAGCTTGTTAGTAGACGCGCGGAACGCTGCAATGATGCTAGGCCAGACGACATTTTGAGTAGACGGGAAGCAGCTGCAGAAGCAGTTCAACGTGTGCGCCGGCAGGGTTCGAACCCGCGAAGATTACTGCGGTTCCGTCTCGTTTTCGAAAAGAAAACGCTCCCCTGAAAGACACTCGAGTCAAAAAAATATATCTGACTCGGTGTGGTTTCTCGTTCAACGTGACTTGAATATCGTGCAAAATGATGTGATTTATCGTACACAATTATATGAAAATTTTTTCATGGGAAGCTTGAAAAATTTCACATATTCTCATAATATGTGGCCGATTAAGGTAAGCTCATGGTATCAAGTTTTATTCATATATAAGTGAATTGAATACACTGAAAATTTGAATTAGGTTTTATACGTGAGAGAGCCTTTTGAAATTGTTTAGAACAAGTTTTAGCAGTATTGTAGAGCTTGGATAGGTCTTCTTCTGTGTTTATTTGTGTTTGAGGTTTTGCACTTTTATTCACTGTAATCGATTCAACTTTATTTCTGTTGAAGTGGCCACAAGCAAACACACAAGGAATCGCCCAACATGGTTGCCTTCACAGTTGACCAGATGCGTCTGCTGATGGACAAAGTTACAAATGTGCGTAACATGTCCGTCATTGCACACGTCGACCACGGTAAGTCTACTTTGACGGACTCCTTGGTTCAGAAAGCCGGTATTATCTCCGCTGCCAAGGCTGGTGAGGCCCGTTTCATGGACACCAGAAAGGACGAGCAGGAGAGAGGTATCACTATCAAGTCCACTGCCATTTCCCTGTTTACTGAGATGTCTGACGAGGACGTGAAGGAGATCAAGCAGAAGAGTGACGGTAACGCCTTTTTGGTCAACTTAATCGACTCCCCAGGTCACGTCGACTTCTCTTCAGAAGTCACTGCCGCTTTGCGTGTCACTGACGGTGCTCTAGTTGTTGTCGACACCATCGAAGGTGTCTGTGTCCAGACCGAGACCGTATTGAGACAGGCCTTGGGTGAGAGAATCAAGCCCGTTGTCTGTATCAACAAGGTTGACAGAGCTTTGCTAGAATTGCAAGTCTCCAAGGAGGATTTGTACCAAACCTTTGCCAGAACCGTTGAGTCCGTTAACGTCATCATCTCCACTTACGCCGACGAAGGTTTGGGTGATGTTCAAGTATACCCATCGAAGGGTACCGTCGCTTTCGGTTCCGGTCTTCACGGTTGGGCCTTCACCATCCGTCAATTCGCCAAGAGATACGCCAAGAAGTTCGGTGTTGACCAGGAGAAAATGATGGAGAGATTGTGGGGTGACTCGTTCTTCAACCCAAAGACGAAGAAGTGGACTACTAAGGACACTGACGCTGACGGAAAGACCTTGGAAAGAGCCTTCAACATGTTCGTTTTGGACCCAATCTTCAGATTGTTCAATGCTATCATGAACTTCAAGAAGGAGGAGATTCCAGTCTTGTTGGAGAAATTGGAAATTACCTTGAAGGCAGATGAGAAGGAGTTGGAAGGCAAGGCTTTGTTGAAGGTTGTGATGAGAAAGTTCCTACCTGCTGCTGATGCCTTGATGGAAATGATCGTCATGCACTTGCCATCTCCCGTAACAGCTCAAGCCTACAGAGCTGAGCAATTATACGAAGGTCCTTCCGACGATGCTCACTGTTTGGCCATTAAGAAGTGTGACCCAACTGCCGACTTGATGTTGTACGTCTCTAAGATGGTGCCAACATCTGACAAGGGTAGATTCTACGCTTTCGGTAGAGTTTTTGCCGGTACCGTTAAGTCTGGTCAAAAATTGAGAATCCAAGGTCCTAACTACACTCCAGGTAAGAAGGATGACTTGTTCATCAAGGCCATTCAAAGAGTTGTCTTGATGATGGGAAGATTCGTTGAGCCAATCGACGACTGTCCAGCTGGTAATATTATCGGTTTAGTCGGTATTGACCAGTTTTTGTTGAAGACTGGTACTTTGACTACCTCTGAGACTGCCCACAACATGAAGGTCATGAAGTTCTCCGTCTCTCCAGTTGTCCAAGTCGCTGTTGAGGTTAAGAACGCCAACGACCTGCCAAAATTGGTCGAGGGTTTGAAGAGACTGTCTAAGTCTGACCCTTGTGTCTTGACATATATTTCCGAGTCCGGTGAGCATATCGTTGCTGGTACCGGTGAATTGCATTTGGAAATCTGTTTGCAAGATCTAGAGAATGACCACGCTGGTATCCCATTGAAGATTTCTCCTCCTGTTGTTGCTTACAGAGAAACAGTTGAGGGTGTTTCTTCTCAAACCGCTCTATCCAAGTCTCCTAACAAGCATAACAGAATCTACTTGACTGCTGAGCCAATCGATGAAGAGGTTTCTTTGGCCATTGAGAACGGTACCATCAACCCAAGAGATGATTTCAAGGCTCGTGCCAGAATCATGGCTGACGAGTTTGGCTGGGATGTCACTGACGCCAGAAAGATCTGGTGTTTCGGTCCAGATGGAAATGGTCCAAACTTGGTTATCGACCAAACTAAGGCCGTGCAGTATCTAAATGAAATCAAGGACTCCGTTGTTGCGGCTTTCCAATGGGCTTCCAAGGAGGGTCCAATCTTCGGGGAGCAAATGAGATCCGTCAGAATCAACATTTTGGATGTCACCTTGCACGCTGATGCTATCCACAGAGGTGGTGGTCAAATCATTCCAACTATGAGAAGAGCTACTTACGCCGGTTTCTTGTTGGCTGAGCCAAAGATCCAGGAACCTGTTTTCTTGGTTGAGATCCAATGTCCTGAGCAAGCAGTCGGTGGTATCTACTCTGTGTTGAACAAGAAGAGAGGTCAAGTTGTTTCTGAGGAGCAAAGACCAGGTACTCCATTGTTTACCGTAAAGGCTCACTTGCCAGTTAACGAATCTTTCGGTTTCACTGGTGAGTTGAGACAAGCCACTGGTGGTCAAGCTTTCCCACAAATGGTGTTCGACCATTGGGCTACTTTGGGCTCTGACCCATTGGACCCAACCACCAAGGCTGGTGAGATTGTTTTGGCAGCCCGTAAAAGACACGGTATGAAGGAGCAAGTGCCAGGCTGGCAAGAGTACTACGACAAATTGTAAGCTAGCCATAATGGAAAATAAACTTCCACAAATAAGAATGATTTTAATTCAATAATCGATGTGTCTTTAATTTAAACTTAATTTCTAAGTTCTAACTCTTGAAATATCTGGTTTAGTCGTCGAAATGGAAACATGAAATCATTCCTTTGAGGAATAGCCATTATGAGTAGTATCAATATGTCGCATTGCTTCTAGTATTGTGTTCTGTAAATTAATATAGTTATATGATATAGTATAAAACTTGACAATTTTTTAAATGATTTGTCAAAAATCTCAACGTTGCTGAGTTATAAACATTCATCTCTATAGTATCATCTGTGCTGGAGATCAGATAACTCGAATCTCGTGCATTTGCCGATGATTTGATATATTTTTATACAAGAATGCCTAATGAGTTACCGGATGATCTCAAAGGGTTGTTTATTGCATGGCTTGACGAGTTAATAGAAGGTTTATCGCCAAAACAAGAACAATTGAAGCTAACATATACTAGAGCACGTACTAATTTGGCAGAGGAGCCAGGCCCTTTTAATTCTACTAAGCAACTGCGCAAAGTCAGAGGCATTGGGGATACGATTGTACGTCGTTTGACTAGTAAACTTGAAATTTACTGTAAAGATAATGATATTCTAAATAGCACATCTCCTTCAAAAAAAACCAACACAAGGTCTGTTGGTACTACAAAATTACGGCTTACTTCGAATACGGACTATGAAGACGTAGAAGATGGATCCCCGATAAAGAAAAAAAGGAAGTATATACCCAAGAAGAGGTCTGGAGGTTATGCTATTTTATTGGCACTCTTAGAAATGAAGCCGATGGGGCGTCAATTGTCTAAAGATGAAATAATTAAGGTTGCCCAAAAATACACTGACAGTAGTTTGCAACCAAATTTTGCGACAAAAGAGTTTTATAGCAGCTGGAATGCAATAAACTCCCTATTGAAACACGGACTGGTACTGGAAGAAGGAAGGAGTAAGAGATACTGTCTCAGTGAGACGGGAATTGAATTTTCGGAAACTTTGAAAAAGGCAGATGGCATCATTTTTGCCTCGGACTTGAAATCTGATGAGCCAAAACCGATCAAAGAAGCTTTTCCTGATATTAGTACAAACCTGTCAAGTCTCTTGGAACAAAACAATCATTTAGAGGGCTCGAATCAGTCGAAGGAGAATGATTCCATATTGGACACCAGTTTCTCATACACAAGTACTCCACAAAAGAATCACGCATTGTCATATCCCAATGTCATATATAATGATAATACAGATGAAAACTCGTTGAAATCCTCACCTACTAAGTTTAATTCTGGTGGTTCGAAAATAACAGATCACATTCTGATGCGTAAACGTTGGCACGGTAATAACTATGAAGTGTGGTCGCCTGGAAGTTATGAAATTCTGCCCATCATTGACCATAGAGAAGTTAAGTCATCAAGTAACAGAGATTTTTTTTCAAATGGACTGGCCAACCGTGATATCAAATCTGAGGTAAGACAACTGGCCTTGGGAGATATAATTTGGGTTGCGAAAAACAAAGTTACTGGGTACTTGTGCGTACTAAATACAATAATTGAAAGAAAAAGGTTGGATGATTTGGCTATGAGTATAAAAGATAATAGGTTCATGGAGCAGAAAAATAGGCTTGAAAAATCTGGGTGCTCTCATATTTACTACCTGATTGAGGATACTGTCTCGCCACAGGTAGGCCAAATGGCTGAGGCCTTGAAAACAGCTTTTTGGATGATTTTGATATATTATAGATTTTCGCTGATAAAGACTGTTAATGCCGATGAGACCATTGAGAAGTTGGCTGCTCTAGACAGTGTTGTTAAAGATTCTTACAAGAAAAAGAACCTACTAGTTATTTATCCAAACGATGTAGACTCCAGGGACACTTATTTGGAGTTACTGAAATTGTTTAAAGATGAATTTGAACAAAATAAGCACCTAGAATGTTGTTATAGTTTGGATTGCTTCCAAGAGGTTATGGGCAAGAATGAATCCAAGACAATTGCTGAATTGACTATATACATTCTAATGATGATTAAGGGTGTATCTTTAGAGAAAGCTGTCGCAATTCAGTCTCATTTCCCAACTTTAAATCACATTTTATGTGCATACAGAGACTGTAAGGAAGTACAGGATGCCAAACTATTGATGTACAATAAGTTGGGAAATGCTGTCGGTGCAAAGAAGATTTCAAAAGCGTTATCCGTAAAGATTGCGGAAACTTTCATGAGATTTTAATCCGTTCTGACTTTGTAATATGAATATTTAAAATATATACTTAAAATGCTGAGGTTAAGTGAAACTTGCACGAATCCTACGCGATGAGCTTAGAGGTTTAGGGCAATCAGTGATAGTTTCGGTATACATAGTTGACATCGATGCCGTTCTTGAAAACTTGATTAATCTCCTCGAGTGTTAAACCCTTAACCTCAGGAAACCAAAAATAAACGAATACCCAGGACATGCAACAAATAAAGCTGAATATCAAAAATGTACAGCTGACTCCAAGTTTGGTCACCATGGATAAAAAGCTAGCTGACACGATAGTGTTAGTGATCCAGTTGGTGCAGGAAAAACAGGACGCCCCGAGAGATCTCTGCTCCATTGGCAAAAATTCAACACAGGTCCATGGGACAGTGCCTAATGCCGAGGCATAGGCGGCAACGTAAAGCAAAATTGAAATAACTATTGTTGTGAAATTTCCGCTTTTCAAGCCTGAACTTGCAGATACTAAAGCCAAAGGCATTACCCATAGCGTGTATAATAGCATTGATCTTCGTCCGATGTTGTCTACAACCAATATGGCAAATATTGTAAAGAAGAAGTTAGTCGCTGCAATACACATTGCAGGTATGAGTGGTGATTCTGTTCCTAGTCTCTTGAAGATAATAGTTGCGTAGTACATCAAAGCATTGAAACCGGATAATTGTTGGAAAGCCATTAAGGTACATCCGATGACCAAACCACGAATTGTATGAGATATTTTTGGTTTCTTATAAGTTGATGCAACGTTTGGAAGTAAAGCCTGTGATTCTTCCGCAACTAAATCGTGAGCCAACGCCTGAATTTTACGAGATACTTGCAAATGAGTGGCTGTTGGATAAACGGCTTGTAAAGATCTATGAGCGTCGTCATACTCGCCTTGTGTAATGTACCAACGCGGACTCTCAGGAAATATTATGAGTGCACAGCAATAAAGTAACGAAGGAGGAAACCCTAATGCAAACAGAATACGCCAGGATTGATCACGATTTGAGAGGGTAAAGGCAGCGAAATACGCTAGGCACTGACCTGCTGTCACTGAAAGGGTATAGCAAGACAAAATGGCTCCACGAATTTTAGTAGGCGCTAGTTCACTCAACAATAATGGAGTGCATTGTGAAGCTGCTCCGATGGCGATACCAACAGACAAACGGGCCAAAGCGAGACTTGAGAGAGAAGTGGCAAGTGCCAACCAAACAGATGAGCCAGTAAATATCAATCCACTCCATAAAAGTGTCGTACGACGCCCATACTGGTTTGCGGTGCGCCCAGCAATGAGTGACCCGAATAGAGCTCCCATCGCAGTTGAGGAAGCGATGAGAGAACGATCAGTATCGGATATTATCGTTCTCGCTATATCTCCAGGTTTGAGGGCCAACAGGACACCAGCAACCACTCCCGTATCGTAACCGGATAACAAGCCACCTAGTAAAGCACCAATGAGTAGAACTATCGAAGCTCCTGGCCACCAATTGGGTTGATTCTCGATGTCCTCAGTTTGTTGAGATAGTACCTCATGTTCTATATTATTAGCACACAATCGAGTAACATGCTCACAGTGCATCTTCAGCTCCTTTGAAGGAGCGTTATAGATACATCATTTAGATCAACGTTTGTCAACCTATATAGATCGTAATGTTAAAAGGTTCTTTTATTCAAGACTCACTTAGCCCCACACAATAGCAAGTGAATAAGTAAAACAGCTGCTCAATCGGGCTACTAAAGGTCCTTAAGACGTGAACAACAGTTTGAACCTCGAATAATGTCGTTGAAGGGGTTTGGGAAAGCGGTGGTGCGTGCGCCTCAATCATTCCGCCAAAAGTTTAATATGGGTGAACAATCATCGGACCCTGTATATGAAGATGCAGAAAGAAGGTTTAAAGAACTCGAACAAGAGACCAAGAAGCTTAGTGATGAATCTAAGAGGTATCACACAGCAGTTGACGGGATGCTGTCGCATCAGATTGGATTTTCTAAAGCTATGGCCGAGATATTTAGGCCTATCAGTGGTAAAATGAGTGACCCTAATGCTGCGGTTCCCGAAGATAATCCTCAAGGTATCGAGGCTACTGAACAATACAGTGCGGTTGTAGCTGAATTACAAAATACCCTAAAACCTGATTTGGCGCTTATTGCTGAAAAGGTAGTTGGTCCTTGTCAGGAATTGTTGAAGATCATCGCTTATATTCGCAAAATGTCAACCAAACGTCAACACAAGAAGCTCGACTATGATCGTAAGCTGAACACATACTCCAAATATGAAAACAAGAAGGAGCCCACCCCAAAAGATGAAGAAAGGATGATTAAGGCTCAGGTCGAGATGGAAACTGCGCAGCAAGAATATGATTATTATAATGAACTACTGAAAACTCAGTTGCCTATCCTTTTTGGACTCGAGGCCCAATTCGTGCAGCCATTGTTTGTATCATTCTATTATATGCAACTGAACATTTTCTACACGCTTTACAGCCGTTTCCAAGAGATGAAGATTCCTTATTTCAATCTGGACAGCGATATTGTTGAAGCATTTATGGCAAAACGTGGTAATGTCGAAGAATTAACTGATGCGTTGACTATCACACATTTCAAGATTGGTTATTCTAAGGCCAAGCTTGAGATGACAAGACGTCGTTTTGGTGCAGATGGTTCGCCTGGCGCCTCGACGACACCTACATCACCAGGCTATCCTGGTACACCTGGTTATTCTGCAGGAACGCCAGGTTATGGTGCCGCTACTCCGGGATACGCAACTAGCACACCAGGCTTCAACACTACGTCTCCTGGTGTCAATGTCAACTCCCCTGGTTACCCTGCATCTGCTGGCTACAGTGCAGGCTCTCCTGGTTTTACTTCGCCATCCCAAGGATATGGTGCTCAGCCTGGCCAAGATTATAAAGCATCGTATCAGCCTGCCGCTGCTGCCGCTCCAACACCAGGAACTCCTGCCCCTCCCTATTACAACCCAGCCACTGAAACAGTGACGGCACTTTATGACTACCAGGCACAAGCAGCTGGCGACCTCAGTTTTCCAGCCGGTGCAGTAATTGAGGTTGTACAACGGACGCAAGATACTAACGAGTGGTGGACAGGTCGTTACAATGGGCAACAAGGTGTATTCCCAGGGAACTATGTGAGGCTAAACTAAGGACTTTGGTCAAACTCGAGAAGTGACTAAGGATAAAACGGATTTGATATAATCTAGGGACTGTAGCTCTAGCTCGAATTTTTATATGAAGTTGATTCAAATTTTAGTGTTACCGCGGTCTTAGATAATTACAGACATTTTACCAGCTCTTTCGAAAGTAGAGTTGATATTTATTTAGTGACAAGAACTCCCAAGGTAGTACTATAAGCTAGATAGTCTCTATCTAACATTGAAACCTGGTGTAAAAATATCTTAGTCCAAAATTGCGCTAACGGCATGATTTTACTATTCTTTATGGCTCTGCCATGCTCTTGATTAGCGTTGGTTTCGGTAAAAACTGGAGGGCGCGGTGAATGATATCTTACTAGTTCACATAGACCTTAATGGATCATAAGTATAATGCTGAAATTATCGAGGCCCTAATAAATATGTATAGCATATATGGTTCCTCTTATAGTTGTCATTACGCAAATATATTCATTATCTGGATAACTGTATAATACTGCACCAATGTCATAGTGGACAGTATTTCCAGTATGGTTGGTTAATCTCGGGCATCAATTAACTGATAATTAGACGCTAAACAGTTTACGGTAAATGAAAGTTGATAGTTTGGGCAGCGCGTATTGGTCTAGTAATTAACAATTTCATCTCGTAAGTAATTCAACATTATTCGTGAATTTCATTCGATACAGAATGCTCTGGGTTGATCTGAGAAGTACAAGAAAATTCAGGCAGAGTAACAGATTGAAGGTATAGTAAACGTCGTGATTTCATTCTTCTCTTGATCACTTCCAGATTATCACGAGATTTGATAACCCATATCTAGTTCTTCGAATGGTTCCCATGGACGCAAATCCAATTTGATTCGTGGTACAATGCAAAGAGATCAGCTCTATCATGAATTGGCTTGTTGAAATGAATATACTGGCTAGGGTTCCCGTTCAAAATGGTCCGTGGTGGAGAGAGGAGAGAGAGAGGGAAAGGGTTATAGACTTGATATTTACAAAAATTCTTTGGCCTTTCTTGCATAGGCATGGCAGTCCCTCAACCATTGCCTATACTCACCAATGGATCCAATCTTCTCACCGTAGTAGTCGGGAACCGGGTTACTAAAGCTCTGCGACGAAGCGTCTACCCTATTCTTAATGATCCGTTGCAGAAACTCGCGGTTTTTGTCGTTGAAGGAGACCATCTTGGAGCGGCCTGCAGCTGCCTTAAAGATCTGGGACCCAAGCAACGGTCCTAGAAGATAGCCTAGCGCACCGGACGCCAGCAGAGCCGCAGAAACCACGACCAAGGGATCAAACCCCAATATCATTTGTGTAGGGTCGATTTCCATCGTCGACAAATACGCCCACGACGCATTGGCACCCAGAAACGCTGTTAGCGCAGAAGATGCAACGTTGAACCGTCTTTGGCGCTTTTTCAGTGCAAAATATTCCGTCCAGCTGAATTCCTGGCTCCGTATTGGGCCGTTGCTGGTAGACTGCAATCTTGATCCGCAGGACACCAAACGCGTCCCGACGAGGCCTCTAGACCATTGAGTCCTACTTGTTCTGAGCATCTGATATTCTTGTCCTCCTGGCCGTAGATATAGTCCAGCTAAACACAGGTTTGTCGTGGCTATATGTGCTGTGCAGTGAGTGTTGAGATATAAAGATGCCAAATAAGTAAAGTTCAGTATATAATAATTAAAGGTCCTGGAGGTATACCAACAGAGAGATTGATAAAACGAAGAAGCATGTTACTCAGGAGCTTACAGGTCAACCAACCCAAGATAATCACTGTGTTTTCAGCCACCAAGGTTCTTAAGCCTCATTGGAGTGGAAGCGCGGAGGTCCCGGACAACGAGGACGGGATTCCGAAGTTTAAGTTTGAAAACCGCAGCAATTTCCCAACTAGAGAGCAATTGCAGTACATGGTAGCCACGGATGCGGGTCTGGTCGCCAAGCAGTTTCCGAACCTAAAATTGGGCAATCCGCCGTATAACAAGAGTCTGCAGGAGTGCGCTGAGCTCGGCTGGTGGAGGCCTCACCACGCACTGTACGTGGACTGGGAGGGCAAGCGTATGCGTATTGAGAGCACTAAGTGAGCGAGTCGCCATTGGTTCGGTGTAGGTTTCTGGTCGGATCAATCTCCTTCGGGAGTTTTATGCATATTTTTCTGTGGGATCCGTTACAGATCGCTCGAACCCGCGTGTCCAATCTTGTAGAGCCACCAACTGCTGTCCTAGCCACCCTCGCGACCTCTCTTAGGTGCAGTGGGCGCCTGGAATACGCGTTACCGGCACTCAGGCTGGTCCTTGTAGTGCTCATCGGCAGTGGTTTATATGCAAATTTTAACATATAAAAGTTGTTCAACAGTTGTAGGTAACCCATCTCGCCAGACTGAAGCCAACAGCTGGACAGTACTGCAACCCAAAGCACAACGTCGCCCAGGATGTCGAAGCCCATCAATACTCAGAGCAAGCCCAAGTCATCGATGAAGATCGATGACGCACCTACGCCGCACAACACGCCTGCGAGTGTCTTGCAAACGAGTTACTTGAAGGACGCCAAACCTGCAGAAGAACGGTTCCGCACGATCAGCGAGGAAGATCTGCAGAGCGCACTGAGCCAGCAGCAGCAGCCCTTGCTGCTACAAAGCATCCAGGAGAAGCTGGGGTCCTTGGTTGGCCAGGACAGCGGGTACGTGGCTTCGTTGCCGGAAGACGCACAGCGGCGCTTACGTACGCTGCAGGCCCTGCAAACGCAGCTCTTTGCGATCGAGAAGGACTTTCAGGTGGAGCTGTTTGAACTGGAACACAAGTACTTGGAGAAGTACGCGCCTCTGCATGCGAAGCGGGCTGGAATTGTGCGCGGCGAGGTCGACCCGGAGGACGAGACTGAGGGCGAGTCTAAGGACGAGTCCAAGCATAACTCCACTGCGGATGAATCAAACAAGAACGGAGATGACAGCACCAGTAAGGGCATCCCTGCGTTTTGGCTGACCGCTTTGGAAAATCTGCCCATCGTGCGCGACACAATCACACCCCGGGATGCTTCCGTACTTGCACATCTCACAGACCTGCGTCTAGAGTACCTGACGACGGGCGTGCCCGGCTTCCGGTTGATTTTCGAGTTCTCACCCAACGAATACTTCACGAATACCAGCTTGACCAAGACCTACTACTACCAAACCGAGCTCGGTTACTCGGGCGATTTCGTGTACGACCACGCCGATGGTACAACCATCTCCTGGACCTCGAATGCGACGAACGCGACCGTGGAGGTCGAGACTCGCAAACAGCGCAATAAGACCACGAAGCAAGTGCGAACTGTAGAAAAACTGACACCGGTCGAATCCTTCTTCAACTTCTTCGACCCGCCACGCCTCCCAGACGCTGCCCAAGATCAAGATGCTGATGAAGATGGTGAGGAAGACGACGAGGAAGAACTCGCAGAACTCGAAGAGCGTTTGGCCTTAGATTATTCCATCGGGGAGCAACTCAAGGATAAGCTCATCCCAAGGGCAGTCGACTGGTTCACCGGCGCAGCACTCGCCTTCGACTACGATGTAGAGGATGAAGATGACGAGGACGATGAAGATGACGAGGACGAAGACGAAGAGGAGGACGAGTTTGCCCAAGAGGAGCAGGCGCCCGAGTGTAAGCAGAGTTAAGGGTCCGGTATATAAAGGGAGATGAGATGGAGGGGAATGCATGAGACGGTAACCCATTAACAACCAGAACCAAGTACGAACAGGAATGATAAGTGAAGGTCTATCTTATGCAGAAGCAGCCGAGGCTGGTGCGGAACGTTTAGATGTAGGTCCCGAGGACGTGGTGGAGTTGCCCGAGCTTGAGCAGCAGCCCGTTGGCGAATCTCAGGCGGAGCGCGATAACGATGCTGGCCATGGCGACGGCCGTGGCGACGACGGTCGCAGCCAAGGCCGTGGCGCCGGGTCGGTGCGTGTAGGCAGTCAGGGATTGTCGCGCGAGATCGGGGAGCCTACCAGTCTGGCGTCCGAGTCGCAAGGGGCCGCAGATGCCACGGCAGCACCGCTCTCGTATGCCGAGGCTGCCGAGGCTGGCGCTGAGAAGCTGGACGTGGGGCCCGATGACGTTGTGGAGCTCGATGAGCTTGAGACGCCCGAGGATCTCGCGGAATCGCCAGATCTCGTTGAACACCCCGTGCCTGAGCGCCTCGCAGCGCTCTCGCCCCTACCACAGCACGGATCGCCTCAGGAGCCAGCAGAGATGCCCAAAAGCTACGCTGAGGCCGCACAGGACGGTGCAAAGAAACTCGATGTGCACTCAGATGACGTTGTTGAGCTCGACGAGCTGATCGACGAAAAGAAGGCCGAGCCTTCTTCCACGGCCTCAGGCTTCTTCGCACATCTCTCATCTTACCCTCTCACCTCCTCTATGCTATCCCACATCCCGGGCCCGGTCATCGGGCTCGGTGCTTGCATCCGCAGGCTACTTGCGCCCGTGGCTAGTGCTGTCAACGCCCTAACGAACGGGTACCTACGCTCAGCATTGCACATTGCAGACTCGTTCTTCGAACTCTGGATTCTGCAGAACGGAATCGACAAGTTCGCAGCCCAGTACCACGAGCACAAGCTTGGAGCCTGGGTCCTCGTCTTCGTTTGGCAATGGTACGTTAATATGGCTTGGAGCATGCTTCCAAGAGCTATAAAGGGCACGGTTTCCTCGCAGCTATCGAGTGCTCGCGAATCTCTACAGAAGGTTAAGGGTCACTACGTGAAACCTGCTTGCGATGGAGTCTCTTCCATGTACAGGTCAAACTTAAGGCAATCTGATAGTGTACCACATGCTGTAGTGGCTACTGGGATTGCATTGGGCCACAATGGGCTCCAACGTCTAAGACCACGTTCTGAGTAAGCAACTGGTCATACCTCTAGGTATTAAGTAAAGGTTAATATGTGTCTCTCTTCTATGTTATTATATTAATTCAACTCAACCAACCTAAGGACAATGACCAACGACGAACACCAGGGCACCAAGAGCCGGCTCTCAGGCTGGGTAAGACGTATTATGCAGCCCGGGGAGCGTGGCGAGCGAAGCGATAGGGGTGAGCGTTCTGAGCGGTCTGAACGTCTAGATCATCGAGTTGCGCATCACTCCAATGCACAGCCATCCAGGAGATCTTCTCACGCTTCACGCAGTACTGCTACATCGCAGGCCACGTCCTCGTCAATTAAGCCCATGTACGGCGACAAATCACCCACACCGCAGGCCGATGATAATGCGAGCACTGCACCACTGTTCTCTCTCGTGTCCGATACCTCAGTGAAATCCTCCACCTTCTCAGACGCACACTCCTTGCAATCGACACGCCCCACAGTACTCTCCTCGAGAACTTTGGAGACCAATTCAAGCACAGCCCCGATCCCACCAGCGAGCATCCTCGATAGAGCTCGCCAGGCTCCTTCGGTTTCGAGTTTGAAGCATTCGGCGCTCTCCCGGCGCGATAGTAGCACCACCGTGACATCTGTTGTCACCTTAAAGTCGTGATTCCACATAGCAGTTCTCGTATGTATTCGCTTTATAGTTGTGTATCAGTTTCATAATGGCAGGACCATTTGTCTTCGATGTCTATGTCGCACATGCTTACGAGTGACTCTAACGTACACCGAGCCAAGGTAAATCATAATGCCAACAATGCAGAGCATTAATTTCTTGCTGATTCTATTCTTTCCACCAACTTTAGTACGTGAGTTCTCTAGACCTGAGTTCCGCGTAAATGGTATCTGTAAGTTTGGCTGCGATCTTCTCATCTTCCACTTCATGAAATCGTCAGCCTCTAATGCAATTGTTTCGCCAAATTCCCGTGAGAGTAATTTTTGGATCTCTTTTGCGTAGTCTAGAGTGTCCTCTGTTGGGTCATTATCAACATTATTCGAATTATGAGACCAATGGAACTCGTTCGTGGTCATTTCCAGTATGTCGACATTACCGCTAGCATCGCCGTTCAAGGCACCGATACCTAAGAATCTTTCCTTACTGGCCCTCGCTTTTGGTATTAATACAGGTTCATGAGTGTGATATAGTTCTATCCAATAATCTCCCTCGCTATGGTATTTTATATCGATCTTCAAGAACGGTACAGTCTCAAAATAAATCAACCTCAATTCAGTGATATCACCTTGCATCACAGTCTTTCTCAACTTTAGTGGCATTTGTGTTAATTTGATCGATGTCGATTTTAAATTATCACTCTTCAGGTCATAATGATTGTGCTCTGGATTCAAGTTCAGAATTACGTCTAAGAATGGTACCTCAGGTGAACTCCAGGAATTGACGTTTGCGAATGTATCCAGTATTAATGACAGTCCAGGTAAATTCTTCGGTAGCCCCATCATTTCATGGTTATCCATCAAGAGACCCTGAGATTGTATCCTGGTTTGCTCACGAGCGTATCCTGATCTAATTTGATCGAAGTTCATGAAGGAGTTATCTGATGTTACTGTAAGACACAAACCATCACCAACCACACTGCCTTTTGGTCTCGGTGAAATGCGAAATTTTAGTATCACCTCAAAATCTCGAATGATATTGTCACCTGCACCATTTGAGAGTAGTACGCCATACGAATTGGGTGTTCCCGCGCTTGTTAGTCTCATTTGTGCATGGTTTCTGATTTGGACTCCTCCGCTAACATGCCAGAAATTATTGATCTTGTCCAAAAACGGCACGCATAAGCTCATATCGTTGTTCTTGACTCTATGCAATTTTGTAGGCCCATGATCATCAGGGATCAACGACGGTGCAATATCACTTTGGCTGATTCTGCGTGACAACAGTCTCATCAATAAAAAAGAAGCGAAAACGACGGCTGCCACGAGTCCCCGAGCCGTAGTTTGCCGCATTGGCAAATTCTCTGCAATTATAGCAGCTATTAATGGGTTTTTTGGTAGGAAAATGCTCGCAATTCTCAAGTCTTGTATGTAGTGGTATTTTTATCGATCATCAATATTTATGGTACTTAAGATACAATAGATGATCAAAATATTGATAAATAAATTCCTAACAATATAGTCCTCAATCAACCGGAACATACCAGCGCTGGACTGAGCTTTTTTGGTCAAAAAAACGTCTAATAATGTCAGTATCTCCCACACCTCGTTGTATAATAGTCAGGCATGGCCAGACTGAATGGTCGAAATCTGGGCATTACACTGGAAGTACGGACCTGCCCTTGACTGCGTTTGGCGAATCCCAAATGATCCGCACCGGCCAAGTCGTGTTTGCCAACAAGTTTGTAGATCCAAACCATATCACATATGTGTTCACTTCGCCTCGTCAGCGCGCCCGCCGGACTGTAGAGCTGGTCCTTCGCGACCTAAGTGCGGAGCAGAAGGCCAAGGTTCGTGTAATCGTGGATGAGGATCTTCGTGAATGGGAATATGGTGACTACGAGGGTCTATTGACCAAGGAAATCGTTGAGTTACGCAAGAGCCGTGGTCTAGATAAAGAAAGGCCTTGGAACATATGGCGCGACGGCTGTGAAAACGGTGAATCGACTTACGAGTTTGGCTTGCGTCTCTCGCGGGCCATTGCACGAATTCAAGAGCTGCATAGACAACATATGTCTCAAGGTATTCCTTCAGACATCATGGTTTTTGCTCATGGTCATGCATTGAGGTACTTTGCAGGTCTGTGGTTCAAAATGGGCAAAACGAAATCTTGCGAGGAACCTTGGGAAATTGAGAAACCGATTACTTGTGATCACCCAGAGCTGGTACCAGACATTAGGCTGCAAGAGTACCGTTACTTAGATGAGAATCCAAATTTTTTGCTTGATGCCGGCGGCATGGGTGTCCTTTCGTATGCCCATCATAATATTGAAGAGCCTTCATTAGCATTAGCTGGTGCCTTTGTGTGTCCACCTGAAGAAGAATCTCAACATGGTGGGGTTTGATCGTTAGGATATCAATATAAGTTACAATGACTACATACAATACGTAAAGAACTTTGATAAAGAACAAATAATGCTTCCATGGCGAATGTTGGTGTGTATATTGGAGAATCATTCACAGTACAGTAATAGTGGTGAATCGAATCCAATACCATGGTTGATATTGACGTTTGAGAAAACATGAGAAAATAATTTGTTGATTCTCCCAGTGCAAAGATGGTATCTTAATTTTGATTGGTTTTGAGACCTCCCGCAGTCTTATTTATGTTTGAACAAAACTATGGTAATTTCATCAAAAAAAATGGTAGTGCGGAAAAATACGATGCGGTTATGTCATTGTCATTGCAACCTTCACGTTGCAATATAAAATCGAAAAGCTTCATAAAATTCGTATGGCAATTGCAAATGAAGATTAGCATGGCAAATGCAAAAAAGATAGGCTTCGTAGACATGTCCCTTTTCCAAGTCGATAAGCTTAATAGAATACAAACTGGGCAGAACCAGATGTGACAGTAACAGTGCAACCGTCAGAACCGGACCCAGAGAAGACACCGTTTTCATAGGAGCATGAGCCAACAACGTTGGAGCCGGGAGTACCAACAATTTTAACGTTGTAGTTTGGTGGAGTCTTGTTGTTTGGATTTGGGATGATTGACAAATAAGTGTTACCGTTAGTGTAACCGGCACCAAGGACCACTGGAGCCCAGTTACCAACACCAGAGCCATCAGAACCCCAGATGCAACCATCCTCGACAGATACGCCAGCATTATTGACGTAAAATTGTGCGGATGTCTTCTTGCCTTGCCAGGTGTAGTACGAGTCCTCGTTTATGACAGTGATTGGCTGACTCTGGCCAGCATCAACCCAAGTTGGGATAACCATACTTTCAGAACCTGGGTAGTCGGTTTGGCAAATTGCGATACCTTGACCAACTTGGTTAACGGCTTCGGCAGAACCATGACCAGCAGTGCATAGGGAGTCAAAAGCGGTGTTGGAACGGTACAAGAAACCGTCCTTACACAATAGACCGCCAACAGATCTACCGTCCGATGGCTGGTTAGAAGGCCATTGGGTCTTTGCGGAGCCCGGAGCACATGCGTAAGAGCAATAGTAGCCGTCTTTGCATTCCGTGGCGGTGTTACCGTTTAGGTCCATGACAGAAGCCCAACCATTGTTGCCGACCCAATCTAGGGCAATAGCACCATAGTTGGAGGGAAACTCAGAGCAAGGGATGGTTCCGTCTTGGAAGGAGCCGCCGTTGGAGGAGCCCGCGTTGGTTTGAGCTGGGGAAGAGGATTGCTTACTGGAGGTAGCTGGAGCCAAAGTAGTGGCAGCGTTGGTCTGAACGTTATTCTGGACGACGTTGTTCTGGACAACGTTTGGCTGCGCAGCTTCAGTGGCAGCTGGAGTGATGACGTTGCCGAACTGGTCGACAACCTCGACCACAGTGACAATATCACGTTTGTCGTGATGGTGGTGCACAGCTTGCGCTGGGGCAGCTGCAGCAGCGCCGGCTGTTGCGGCGACAAGGAGGGCGGTAGCAAACTTCATGGTGAGTAAATATGTCAGCGGGGGTATAGGCGCTAGCTGTTTCAAAGGAATGTAACAAGTTAGGAGTAGAACAGTGGCTGGCGGCTTAAAGCTACGCTTGGAGAGAAAGGAATGACTGAGTTGGACGTTAAAGGTCTCTCGACAAAATAGCTGATACTGTAAAGTTGTGGTATGTGGATTCCGAATCACCAAAGCAACTTAAGACATATAAACAAAACAAGCAAACCTTATTTTGCCACTGGGAGATCCAATGTTCTCTAAGATTTATATACTGGCGGCCTGAGTCGAAAATTTTCATTGGTGTTTCACACCAGATCAAAAAGTCGCGCGTCCATTTTCCCCATATGGGCATGTAATAGCCGAGCCTACATTCGCCTATCTTGCAGCAGTACACCGCCAGCTTCAAGATCGTTTCTGCTTTTTTTCCAGATCTCCAGAAACTTTACACAAAAAGCCAAAATCAAACTACTCTTGGACGGCTCACAATTATCGCCCGTGCACCCAGAACGCATTTTGGTCGTACATCTCATATGTAGTAGCATCAGCGGTAATGTGGTGTCCTGTCGTCTAGAGAGAGTAGGGTTGTCCAGTGTCCACCCGGAGTGCCGTTTACGGAGAGCATATTGTAGTCATGTATGCCTCAACGAATGCCATTACGCCGAGCCTCGCTTGCAAAGACTACGCTGTCAGCGAGGAGTCTGGACTTGTGAGACTCAATAGGATAGCCATCTCGGTAAAAGTCCTTGCCTAGCAATGGCAGAGTAGGCATGAAACCGGGATATGGCGGGGATATGGTGTAAGTCTAGGCCCCATTTGTCGTAGGGGAATTAACTCGAAGTCATGTTGTGGGCTTGGACCTTCCAAGTTGGTATAAGTCGTTTAGTGTAGTAAGCATCAGGTAAGTTGATAGATGTGTAAAATGGAAATACTAAAGGAGCTGATTCACAGAATGAGTATTTTTCCAGGACTCACTTGAGGCCGCCGGGGCCGCCAGGATGTAGTAGCTCGTAGCGAGCCAAGTTTTTGTGTAAAAAAAAAGTCTCACTCTGAGCTGAAAGAGATGCTATTTTAGGGCTGTAATGCCGAAGGCCTCGATGATGATGTGTATGCGGACAGCATCACATGCCTGTGGAAGCTGCACAAGCCCCAAAATTATCTGGCTGGAACCGTCATGTGCCTGAAACCTCTTGCAACGTCTTGCTCGTAAGTTGGAGTGTAGTGTAGGCGGTGGGAATTCAATAAGTGGGAAATGCTGTGATATTGGCTGACGATTAGATCCTGAGACAGTTTCCGATATTGCAAATGCGCACAAGTGTGTCATTCGCGACGCTGCCTTCCCCGTCTCAATTGAAGAATCGTGTTATTTTAATATCACGTGATGCGTATAACGCTGGCGCTCCGGGCGCCAACAAACGGTCTAGCCAGATAGCGTTTGGCAGCGCGAGATTTATGACTATCGTGAGCTGGAACAGATAATTGGGCGTTTATATATTGCTTGAACTGATGGGCAAAAGCTGCCTTCCCAAGTCCCTAAAAAAATCAAGTCAAAAGTTCAACAACATCGCTACTTGGCAAACTGCGGACTGCGAAGACATACCCAGTTTCTTCGACGGTCTACCGTAAATTGTAAATAAATTTTGCGACCGAGTTGCAACAATCCTCTTGCGTGCAAAAACGGAGCTTCCATTGATCGTGAAGGCAATTAGGTCGTGGTAAGCCAATGCCTGGATCTTATGTCTTGTCACGTGATACCGAATCTCTGCCACAGGAGTAAAGACTGGTTGATACATGTTGAAATTTTGAGATATTCACGATCTGAGCCAGCTTTAGGGTTTGCGTTCGAGATAAAACTGGTCGTTGACAGTCTCGTTTGAAGAACAGGCATTCTGCCCCTCCCTCTTGAGTGATGTTCAAGCAAATATCTCAGATTGGGAAAAATTTGTCGGAGGAGCTACAGAAAGGCCTTTCAGATGAACTTTTAGATCAAGATAGCAGTACAATTGTACGCGAAAACTCACCACAAGCACAAAATCCTGAAAACGCTTCTGATGGATTACAGCTCAAGCTTAAAAAACTAGCTAAGTATGAGGCCAAATATCCGTTGCTACTACAGGCCTATCGACAAGAAAAACAACGGTTGGAAAAGTGCAATGCGAGATGGTCAGCTTTGGAAAGAGTACTCGTAGAATATACGCCGATTGGAACGCTTGGTTCCCTATTAAGTGAGAACTCTGATAAGAATGTCGAAACAGAAACCCCATTAGATTCCCTTGTTACATTTTTCCAAGGCACCAATACCAAAATGGACATGTTGAACGCTGAAATCAAACGCTTATCGGCCCTGAATAAAGAACAACAATCAGAGCTTCGAGACACGAAAGCAAAACTAAAAATTGTGGAAACTGAACAAAATCCTGAGTCCCCAGTGAAAACTAATGAAGAATTGAGAACCGAGTCTAGTATATCAGATGATGGAAGTGATTCACATGCTTCTACCAGGATACATCAACAGCTCTCTCTCGTCAAAGAGAAGGATCACTTGAATCGAGTGGATAAAGTGAGTGCCGATGAAACCCAAAATGTGAGGCCATCTGATACACCTGAGGTCGACAAATCAAGTCTCAGCATTAATCCTGAAAAATCTGATGTGGCCCTGGAACTTCCAGAATCCGCAAAGGAGGATTTGATTCATCTCAAAAAGCAACTAAAAGCCAAAGAACATGAGCTTGAGGAAGTGAGAGATATGTTGAGAGAAGTAGGTAATGAATTGGTGGAAACAAAAAATTACATCAAAGAACTCAAAGAAAAAAAAAGTGTTGACAAGAATACACTTGAAAGACTTAATGAACTTCAAAACCAGCTCAAATCTATAAAGAAGGAGCATGGCATAACTAAAGATGAATTGAATGCTAAATCGAAGGAGTTAGACGGTGCTAATAGGCATGTGGCTCAAAAAGACAAGACCATTAATTATATGGAAAAGCAGGTTAAGGATATGACCGCAAGAGAGCAGCAATTACTCGCCAACTTAAAGACAGCGAAATCGGAGAAAGCAATGATCAACGACAAGTTGATAGCCGCTCAAATTGATGTCAAAAAGCTCACTAAGCAACTGTCTGACAAAGAAGCAGATCTAATGGAACATCTAAGGGAAAATGGTAAACTAACAGAAAGAATGAATATTTTGCAAGAAAAGTTAAATTCGTTCAGCGATATGAAGTCGAACTCCAATGATATTGTAAGCTCTTTTAAAAGACAAATAGAGGAGCAAAATCTAAAACTTAGAGAGTCTAGCAAAAGGATAATGTCAATGGAAGGAGAACTAAACGACTATGTTGCAATCGTACGCGAGCGAAATAAGGAACTTGATACGATGAAAAGATTATTGTCTGAAAAAGACTTTCATAAAGACAACGATATGACAAGTTATCGTGACAAAATAAAAACCCTAACCGAGTCCAATCAAGGTCTTGAGTTAAAAGCATCGATGCTTGAATCCAAGATGTTGAAGGAATCCAATCACTGGAAACAGATTAATAATCAGATGCAATTAAAAATTGATGACTTAACCATTGAGAAGAACTCCCTGGTAGCAAAACTTGGAGAACTGGAGGGTATGATCAAATTCAATGAAAAAGATGGTCAGCAGCGTTCGCAAAGCGGAACAGAGGATGAAGATACAAAGCAATTACATCTTATGATAAAAGAGCTGAAAAAGAATCTGCTGAGAGCTGATCAAAGAATCAAGGACTTACAAATGAACAACGACTCTCTTGCGTCCTCTAACAACGATCTTACTAGTAAATTGGATCGTATGACGAAAAACTTCAAAAGTATGAGTAATAAACTAAATTTGGCATTGAAAAAAAATTACGAAACTCCCAGTGTTAATAGCAATAATCTGGGCATTACCAGTAATAGTTCCAACGGTGGAACACCATGGCCTAGCAGGTCGAACAGCATAGCTTCAGAACTCAACAGCATGAGCGAAAAAGAATCCGAAAATGACGGAATTGAAAAGATTGCATACATTAAGAATGTTCTTCTAGGATTTATGGAGCATAGAGATCAGAGGTCACAGCTATTACCGGTAGTGTCCATGTTACTGCATCTTGATAATGCAGAAGAACGAAAATTCTTGATGGCCCTCAAGTGATAAACTATTGGTTTACATATATCTGACTATGTAGAATATATCAAACCTACGCTGATGTTTATTGCAATGAAAAATCTCGGCTTTTAAACTAAAGATACTCTTTGTCATTGGCACATTGTGCCACAGTCCATTGATCCTCTCCTATTATCTCGTTAATTTTTAGTCCTAATGATACTGTCTTATCCGTGGAGTCGTGTTCCAGTATAATCCCCCCTGTTTTGGGCCCATCAATCCAGCTCTTAACTGCCTCTAATATTTCTGGTTCTTTTTCAGGATTCGAATTTAATTGCCAGTCGTTTGAGTCATGGTCCCATAAGACGGCTCTTAAATTAAATTGTCTTGTGATAGCTCTTACCCTATTATCGATTGCACCATACGGGGGTCTGAACCATCTCGGTATCTGTCCTGTAGTGGCGTTCATTGCCCAAATCGACCATTCGATTTGAGCTACAATTTGTTCATTAGTCAATGTTGGTAGAGCAAGATGAGACCAAGTGTGCGTACCTACAAGGTGACCTTTATCTTTGACTTGCCGAAAAATATCAGGTAATTGAACCGTATTATAACCTAGTAGGAAGAAAGTCGTCCTCTGCCTCAAATTTTCTAGCAAACGAGGTGTAGAAGTGGAAGGACCATCATCAAAAGTTTGAGATAATCTTGCACATGTAAAAACATCATCTTGTTCAACACAGTGATGACAATCGAAAGAGCACGATTCTCTGGGATTAATATAACAATTTTCTGTCGAGTAGGGCTGATAATCAGGAACTTTAGACAAGTCAATATGGCTCAAAGGTATGTAAGGAGGGTTCTCGAGTCCAGGCCATGCACTCAGGCCAGTTATATCTTTCAGCCATTGTGGGAAAGGAAGTGGCTCAGCTGTTACAACAGCGGTACTTAAAATAGTTAATTGCAATGCCACCGTCCAAAACATAAATAAAATATTTTATGAAAATTTGAGATTGTCAATCTTAGACGATTAAGGGCAGTGTCCAACTCTAGTCATAATCCACCATTTTTATACGACATTTTAACAGATATCTTATCATCAACTTTGTGAAATAAGCTACAATACAGTAAGGTATATGACCTTCTGTCTATGGCACAATAACGGGCTATCTTTGTGGAATAGTGACATTTAATATCATATCACATGATACATGATGAATAAACTTTGATCATGTGACACAAATTATGATGCAGTCGGTAGTCTAACATTAATTGCCATGGACATCGTTCATGCTGCTTGAGCTTCGACCACACTGCGGCAGGCTCAATGCACCCCTTCAGTTTTCTTATCGTACTTAGTAAACTTTTATTCAGAGTTGCGCCATATATACATATATGCGAATGATAAGTAGTCGGATCAATGGAGGTAATGTACCACGTTTTACGTTTCCTCCAAGATAAGATAAGAGGAATCCATTCATCCACGAGGGTTCATCACACAAACAAAACTTCAAGTAAAGCGTCGTTGACAGCCTCTACAATATATATAAAGCACCTGTTTGCTATGATGTGAACGGCCTGGTCTTTGAAAGCTATCGACCACTCTTATCATGCACTCACAATTATCTAAACAGCTAACCAAAACAATCTCTAAAACTTTGACCAGGTATTCGGTGCTAAATCATCAGCAAACTGGCGTAATAGGCTCCAATAGCGCGTATAGACGTGCAGCAAACAAGCCTACAATAATCTGCACAGATAGTGACGAAGTTGAAACCGTTGCAGGCCATATTAGAGCATAGCCGCAAGCTCAAGTTATGCATGCAGTTTATATTCTATAGTGTTATGTTTTAATAAAGAAATATAGCATATCTACGTCAATATATTCGTTTTTCGATACACAACAATCCAAGGAGCTCTGCCAAGCTTGTTGCATCTGAAATTGAAACTTTCAAGCTGAGATGAACACGCTGCCCAGTACAAGAATGTACATTTTGCGTTTTGAGAGAAGCGCAAAAGGCAATGACAACTAATGTGCCCACACAACCTTTAGTACTGGACAAGCGAGCAGCTCAGTTACAGAAATTTGACGGTATAAGGGCATCGTGCCCGAAACACCAGCGCACACAGTTTGCAAATAATAAGCAGAAATATGAAATCTAGACGTACACTCTACTCACATATATTTGAGTAGGACTGTAAAATTTACCGTACGGAACACCATTACCGGCGAACCATGCATCATTACATAAGCTCACACCGCCCAGTTAATGCTAAACGTTCCATAAGGTATTGAATATCGGCAGTAGTTGCTTATATTACGAGAACCCCAAACATTAGGCACTACGAATTGCTAGTTCCATTGGACCCCATAGTTTGGCTGACTGCAGGCCACGGGCCTCATTTTACATCTGCATAAAAAACGCAAATCTATGCGGCATTGTGCAACTGGTCCAAGACATGGCAGAAGGTTCGAAGTTCTCGATCTGCATGAATTAGCTTCCGAGGGTGGCTGGTGGTAAGTTTAGTCCTTCGTCTTCGGCTCCATGACAGGAAATCCTTACATTACATGTGTTATTTCTATTGATAAAAGAAAGGAACCATGTGACCTGAAATAAGACAGTTGGAACACCGATACTCGGAGATCATAGTTCTCCGAGCCCGGATTTAAGGCTTTTGGGGATTTGCTGGCATGACAAAATTCCTCCTATGTGATTGGCGGAGCTCCTCTAAACTTCCTTTGGCGCCTAATGAATACATTGGTCCGATCGAAAAAAGCCAATAGGAGCAAAGACCGCCCACTTGTAAAACCGCAGAAAAAAAGAGTCGTTTATAAGAAGAGTTTAGTGTTGCAATAGTGTGACTTTCAAGTTTGCTAGTCTATCTCAACAGACAGTTAAAGGCTTGCTAGATAAGACAAGTAAGATAGAGCTCTAAGTGAAGTGAGTTATAGCGTATTTGTTAGACTCTAGAAAGTTGGTTTCAAGGAAGAGCGGATTTTTTGCCTTATCTGCCCTATCAAAAGTACACAGTAACCGCTTCCCCGAAAGCCTCGAATCCAGTGTGACAGCAAATACTCGCAATGCTTAGCGCACGCACAGCAATTGCCAGAAGTTCTGTAGCCAATTGCGGTCGCCGTGGCTTGGCTACAGCGACTCAGGGTACAGGCACTTTGACGCGTGATTCAAAAGTCCACCAAAATCTGCTTGAAGAACACTCATACATTAACTACAAGCAGAATCTCGAGTACGTTGATATTGTCAGAAAGCGGTTGAATAGACCTCTAACTTATGCTGAGAAGATTCTTTACGGCCATCTCGACGATCCTCACAACCAAGAGATTGAGCGTGGTATCTCTTATTTGAAGCTAAGGCCAGACCGTGTCGCTTGCCAGGATGCTACTGCTCAGATGGCCATTCTTCAATTCATGTCCGCTGGCCTTCCAGCTGTTGCCAAGCCCGTTACCGTCCACTGTGATCATTTGATCCAAGCTCAATTGGGTGGCGAGAAGGATTTGAAAAGAGCCATAGATTTGAATAAGGAAGTTTACGACTTCTTGGCTACTGCCACTGCCAAATATAATATGGGTTTCTGGAAACCTGGTTCTGGTATCATTCACCAGATTGTGCTTGAAAATTATGCCTACCCTGGTGCCTTAATCATCGGTACTGATTCACACACCCCTAACGCAGGTGGTTTAGGCCAATTAGCTATTGGTGTTGGTGGCGCTGATGCTGTAGATGTTATGTCGGACTTACCTTGGGAATTGAAGGCCCCCAAGATCCTTGGTGTCAAGCTTACTGGCAGAATGAATGGTTGGACCTCTCCTAAAGATATCATTTTGAAATTGGCAGGTATAACAACTGTCAAGGGTGGTACTGGAAAGATCGTCGAATACTTTGGCGATGGTGTCGATACTTTTTCAGCTACCGGTATGGGTACAATCTGTAACATGGGTGCAGAAATTGGTGCTACCACTTCCGTTTTCCCATTCAACGAATCGATGGTGAAATATCTAAATGCCACTAAAAGAAACCAGATCGCAGAGTTCTCGAAATTATACCATAACGACCTACTATCTGCTGACAAAGGCGCCGAGTACGATGAAGTCATAGAAATCAACCTGTCTGAATTGGAGCCATACGTCAATGGCCCATTTACCCCCGATCTAGCTACACCTATCTCTAAATTGAAAGATGTCGCTGTGAAGAACGATTGGCCTTTAGAGGTTAAGGTAGGACTTATTGGTTCATGTACCAATTCCTCTTACGAGGATATGTCAAGGTCTGCCTCTATAGTTAGGGATGCTGCTTCGCATGGGTTGAAATCGAAGTCCATTTTTACTGTTACTCCCGGTTCTGAACAAATTAGAGCTACAATCGAAAGAGACCATCAATTACAAACATTCAAAGATTTTGGAGGTATTGTTCTAGCAAACGCTTGTGGCCCCTGTATTGGGCAATGGGATAGACAAGATATAAAGAAGGGTGACAAGAACACAATTGTTTCGTCTTACAATAGAAACTTTACATCGAGAAACGATGGTAATCCTCAAACTCACTCTTTCGTTGCCTCTCCAGAAATTGTCACCGCAATGGCAATTGCAGGCGACTTGAGGTTCAATCCTTTGACCGACAAATTGAAAGACAAAGATGGTAAGGAATTCAAATTGAAGCCACCTACTGGAGACGGTTTACCTACCAAGGGTTATGATCCCGGTGAGAATACCTACCAAGCGCCACCTCAGGACCGTTCTGGTGTCAATGTTGCAGTTTCACCAACATCGGACCGTCTACAGTTGCTAGATGCATTCAAACCTTGGGATGGTAAGGATGCTACCAACATGCCCATTTTGATCAAGGCTTTAGGCAAAACAACCACAGACCATATTTCCATGGCTGGTCCTTGGTTGAAATATAGAGGTCATTTGGAGAACATCTCCAATAACTATATGATAGGTGCCATCAATGCTGAAAACAAAAAAGCCAATTCTGTAAAGAATGTCTACACTGGTGAATACAAAGGAGTTCCAGATACTGCAAGGGACTACAGAAATCAAGGCATCAAATGGGTTGTTATCGGTGATGAGAATTTCGGAGAAGGTTCATCCCGTGAGCATGCTGCGCTAGAGCCTAGATTTTTGGGTGGTTTTGCTATCATCACAAAGTCTTTTGCAAGAATCCACGAAACCAACTTGAAGAAACAGGGTCTACTACCACTGAACTTCAAAAACCCTGCGGATTATGATAAGATTTCTCCAGATGACAAGATTGACATTTTGGGTCTCAAAAATCTAGCCCCAGGACAAGATCTCACCATGAAAGTACATCCAGCAAATGGCAGTGAAGCGTTCGATGTCCCATTGACTCATACGTTCAACGAAGAGCAAATTGAATGGTTCAAATATGGTTCGGCGTTGAACAAAATCAAGGCTGACAAGCAATGATAGCCTCGATTCATCCCGTTTTGAGACGGAAATGCTATAAAAGCGAATTATTAAAACTTATTTAACAAAAGGGTAACAGCAATTAGCCTTCAGTATTCAATACTGTATTTAGGACGTCTACGATCTCTTGATGTTCCAATGCTATTCCTTATTGCGTTTATCGATCAAAACTTTTATTAATCGTTGCGTTTTTTATTTAATAAGTATATATATATATATATATATACATACACTTGCACGTCTTGCGAATACCTTAATTTATGAACATTACCTGAAATCTTGAAGATGTTCTTTTCGTGAATTATGCATAGTTCCTCAATCTGGGGAGCAGTTACAATTGCTTTGTATTACTGTATAATTGGCTCGTTCGGAGTGCGATTTTTGGCTAAATTATAACCTAATAAATTCGAGTTGCGGGTTATATATATTATTTTCCTATATAAAAATATATCTCGGATTTTTAAAAATGAATCCTCACCCTAAAGTAAAATTAGCACTTTTCACCTGCTTTGTCCAAGGCAACCGACCTCGTCCATATTAATGGATTTCCTAAGTTATCCAAGGTAAAATTGCTCACTGATTAGGCGATAGTCTCGTTTACTTTGCGCTTGTTAGCGACTTCAGTGATTACTGATGGTAATTGAATCCTCAACATGCTTATATGGCTTTAGACCATACCCAGACAACCATACAAATGCGCTAAACCCGTGCTTTTTGGCACTGACTCATGCGGTATGCTCTACAGTTTTTCTGATATGGGGACTTTTCCAGCTCCTTTCATTACTGGAAATTAAAATTACTAGAGAAAATCTCTACACTCCAAGGCTGAGCAAAAAGCATAGCTATCATTTATGTTTTATGTTATCACAAATTGTTGTTGTCGGTTTGCAATTGTTCGTCACATCAATTGCGCCGCATACTCCAACTGTCTCTAAGATGTTGTATAGCATCAACTTGATATATTTGACTGCCATATCAGTACCGATACAATACCTGCAATTCTACAAAAGTACATGTTGCGTTGCTAGTCAATTATTTTACTTCTTGTTTCAGATTCTGTTTTTGACATACTCTTTGGCTCAAAGGTTTATGCACAATGGAGATGATTACAATATCATACCCGGTACACTCGGTGGTGCTCTTGAGCTGCTGCTACTCATAAATTCCATTAATTTATTGGTATACGAGGTTGCGTATTACCAGTGTGATCCTCAGCTGCTTGCCTACTATTATAAGAATAATAAAAGGATTGAAAACAACGCCATCTCTAATATAGCTTTCTTTTGGATGAATCCGTTTATTACAGAAACTTACCGCAACAAAAAACTTAAAGACCCAAATCATTTGCCCCATCCTCCGGTCAACTCTGACATTAGGAAAATGTGCATCACTCTGCGGAGCTATTGGGAACAAGAAAAATGGACAGACAGAAAGTCCCTCTTATTGGCATTATGGAAGACATTTGGAAAAACAGTTGTAATTGCTATGGTCTATGAAACTACCAGAGATATTCTCACAGTTCTAGAACCCCAATTTTTGAGGCTATTTATCAATTATTTTGATCCGAAACCCGGTGCCAAGTATCCTCCTTTGAACGGACTTTTTATTGCGTTTTCATTATTTCTCACCAACTTTCTCTCGGTCTTCCTCAATAATCAGTTTTATATATATATCTTTGAGGCCGGTTTAGGTTCAAGAGGTACAGTCATGGCCATGGTTTATCAAAAGTTTCTGAGACTTTCAGAGGCTGCGCGAAGCGATTCATCTGGCGGCGACATAATAAATCTAATGTCTGTCGATGCTCTGAGAGTTCAAAGGTTTTTTGAGAACTCCCAAAATTTTGTTGGGGCTCCCATACAGATAGTGATTGTATTATTTTCACTTTATGTATTGCTCGGTAAATCAGCTTTGGTGGGCCTTGCTATAATGGTAATCATGTTACCAGTTAACACTTTTCTTTCGAGAAAGGTCAAAAATCTCTCGAAAACACAAATGACTTACAAAGATACTCGAATTCGCACAATCTCTGAAATTCTCAATTCAATACGATCAATCAAATTATATGCATGGGAGAAGCCAATGCTTGAAAAAATTTATCATGTTAGGAATGATCTGGAGTTAAGAAATCTGAAAAAGGTTTCCATTGTGAGTAGCTTTATATTCTTAGCATGGAATTTGGTACCGTTACTAGTAAGCTGCTCAACCTTTGCAATTTATTCCTTTGTCACCGACGTCCCTTTAACTCCAGATATCATATTTCCTGCTTTAGCATTATTCAATATCTTGAACAGTGCCATCTCAACCATCCCTAGTTTGATAAGTAGTGTTATTGAGACCACCATATCGTTAGACAGACTCAGAAATTTTCTACTCAACGAAGAGATAAACACAGATTGGATTGAGTATCAAGTACCAATCATAGGCGAAAATCTTCCTCTCGTTGAGATTCAGAATGCTTCTTTTTTGTGGAGGTCCAAAAGAAATATGGAAACAATAACTAGCCATTTGGATGAAGAAGCTGCAATATCATCTGTTTCGATAGCACTTCGAAGTATTAGTACTTTCATTGCACCAGAAGGTGAATTGACCTGTATCGTAGGCAGGGTTGGATCCGGGAAATCTACTCTTCTCAAAGCAATTATGGGTAGATTTCCAATCGTGGCTGGAAAAAATAGAGCCAATCCAAAAATGATTTTGCGTACAAACTCAATGTCTTATTGTTCACAAGAAGCTTGGATAATGAATGCTTCTGTTAAAGATAATATATTATTTGGATACAAATTTGATGAATCATATTATATGAGAACACTAAAAGCTTGCCAGCTTCTACCTGATCTGGAAATTCTTCCTGATGGTGATGAGACCATTGTTGGCGAAAAGGGAGTTTCTTTGTCAGGAGGTCAAAAAGCCCGCCTGGCGTTAGCTAGAGCGGTATACGCAAGAACAGATCTGTACCTTCTTGATGATGTATTATCGGCCGTTGATGCGTCTGTCAGTAAGAAACTGATTGATATGGTCTTGAACAAAGAAACTGGTCTCTTGAAAGATAAGACGGTTATTTTGGCTACTAACAACATCCCAATCCTAAAGCACTCGAAATATATATATATATTGGATAAAGGTGAGATTATCGGAAGCGGATCATATCAAGAGTTGATCAATAGCGCAGATCAAGAGTTAATCAAAAAAGTACTGAAAGATTATGATACTGAAAATCAACCGACTTTAGAGAGTGAAATAAGTTCGAACGAAAAGCAAGTCAGTGTAGCTGTTGACCAAAAAAATATTATACAATTATCTGATTCAAGTTCAGAGAGGGCATTATTATTGGGTGAAGATGATGAGTTAGGGAGTTCATTGAGAAGAGCTTCGCTTGCAACCTTGAAACCCATCAAATTCATTGAAACGTCTAATATCAAAAAAAAAACAGAACAAGAAGCGGAAAAGACAGCTGAAGGCAGAGTAAAAACTAAGGTCTATATTACATATGTGAAAGCATGTGGATTGACAGGTGTTCTACTCTTCTTTTTGTTCATGATCATGACGAAGGTCACCGATCTGGCAGAAAATTTTTGGTTAAAATACTGGTCAGAATCTAATGAAGAAAATGAATCCAACAAACATGTCATGAAATACGTTGGGGTGTATATAGCCATTGGCTTATTATCTGCGATATTCAGCAATTTGAGAAGTGTAATTATGATGCTGTTCTGCTGTTTGAGAGGATCTCAGAAACTTCACGATCGCATGGTCGTCTCGGTAATTCGAAGTCCAATGAAGTTCTTCGAGTCAACACCTATTGGCCGCATAGTCAACAGGTTTTCCTCGGATGTAGATGCTTTGGATACTACATTACAACACGTCTTTTCAATGTTTTTTAGAGCGATTCTCGATTACATTATAACATTACTCTTGGTTAGTTACAACATGCCTTGGTTCTTTGTTATCAATTGCCTGCTTTTGGTACTATACTTCTATTACCAAGCCTATTATATGACGGTTTCTCGAGAACTCAAAAGACTTACTAGCGTAACATACTCACCGATATTGTCATTAATGAGTGAAACTTTGGCCGGTAATATTACAATAGCAGCTTATGGCCATATTCCAAGATTTGAGTTTTTGAACTTTGAGCGCGTTCAGTATAACATCAACTGTTTCTTTGCTTATAGATCATCGAATAGATGGTTATCAATCCGACTCCAGGTAATTGGAGCAGCAATAGTTTTGGCTACTGCAATTTTAGCATTAGCCACTGCTGGTACAAGGAGACAGCTCTCAGCTGGAATGGTTGGTTTGCTAATGAGCTATTCACTGCAAGTCACAAACGCTCTAACAGTAATTGTTCGCTCTTCTGTATTGATCGAGAATAGTGTCGTATCAGTGGAAAGAATCTCAGAGTATTGCGAATTACCATCTGAAGCTCCCGAACATATTGAAGGCTCACTCATTCCTAAGGATTGGCCCTCTCATGGTTCTATTGAGTTTCAAAATTATTCTACAAGCTATAAAGCGGAATATGAGCCTGTACTGAAGAATATTAGCTTTAATGTCAAACCTGGTCAGAAAGTTGGAATTGTGGGGCGCACAGGGGCAGGCAAATCCACTTTGTCTATGAGTTTATTCCGGCTTCTTGAGGCAACCAGTGGAACTATCAAAATTGATGGTATCGATATTTCGAAAATTGGATTGACTGATTTACGTAGTCACCTGGCAATTATTCCACAAGATGCACAGGCATTCGAGGGAACCGTGAAATACAATTTGGATCCCTTTGATAGATATACAACGTCCGAGATAATTGCAGCGATTGATTTGGCGCATTTAAGAGAGCATATTGTATCAATTTCGAACGTGTCATCTCGAGATCAAATCCAACATATTTCTGATGAAGAAATACTTGAAACAAAAATATTAGAGAATGGCAGCAATATATCTGCGGGACAGCGGCAACTGTTATGTTTAGCCCGATCATTATTGAGCTCTTCGAAAGTTTTAGTCCTTGATGAGGCTACAGCTGCAGTAGACATGAACACAGATAAAATAGTTCAAAACACTATAAGAAAGGAGTTCAAAGATAGAACCATTTTGACAATAGCTCACCGCATTGATACAATTATGGATTCCGATATGATATTGGTTCTCGACCAAGGTATAGTCAAAGAGTATGATACACCAGAGAATCTGTTATCAGATAAGCGAACAATGTTTTATGATCTGTGCTTGAAGGGAGGTTACGTTAAATAGTTGAAAATTCTTTTGAACTTTATTACCTAGTAGATATTACTCTGCCTCTATGAAAGGAGACTCTCATGAGCGTTTCTTGTTACCGTTAAGCTTTGCCTGTCTGCATAAAATTAAACGCTCCGATTGGGTATAGAATTAGGTGAGGTAATATTCGTGAAGTGAATGAAAATTAAGATTAAAGTAACCATATTTTGATGATGGATGATAAAATGTTGAGGTCAAGATCAAATATTCTTTGAGTCAGCGTATGCCGTTTACAATACTATAATACCGATATGTACTAATTATTCTGATGACCGTCAATGGACACTTACCGTGATCGATAATAAGAATCTGTAACTAGTAGAGTATTGAATAAGGGCGACTGCTAATGAATGAGGACGATGAATCAGATATGTAGGTCAGAATCCATTGCGTTGAAGTTTATCTGATATTGATTCAAAATTCAAATATAAAGAAAATTAAGCTTCTGTACAAAAGGGAGAGGAACATACTTCGAAGGCTCTCATCCAAAATGAGGCATTACATATTTGATTGTATTGATTTAATTTACTGTCCAGTTGACATTGTATTACATTTCATAATGATCTTTCACTTTTCAATATAACATTTGGCTTCATTACCGGGGTACAATAGCATTTGAATTATTTATAACTGTTAATTCGTGTAATATATGTAGGCCATATTGAAGTTTTCCATAATCCAGGGTAAGTGCAATCTTGCGTAGGCCAATGTAGAATGATGACCGCAACACCACCAAAAGCTCAGATGAGATCATATCTAACAGAGCATGTTATAGTGTTTGGAGAAACTGTCACCCTACCGCTATTATATATGAATGGTAATCGCTCGGGATCCTTTTTGCTAATTTATCTTTAATTATGTAGTATTTCTTTAATTATGTAGTATTTTTATACATGGATAACCTCACGAAGTGAATTGTAAGCTTGTTAGTTACCTTCTCCCCCAAAAAACGACAATCTCATCTGTAATTGACAATCTGAATGTTTTTTTAATCTGTGGTAGTTAGTAGGCATTGAACTTCTCTATGGCATCGTCAAATCCCTGGTCCCATTCCCACATAAATTGACTATCACCTTTTTCAGTGATATATATGGCGCGCTTGTAGAATTTCCAGGACAGCCACCTTCCAATTCTAGAATTGTCAAACTGCGCATATTGTTGAATGTCAGCAATGGTTTGCCTTAGTGCATCCTCATATCTCCAGTGCTCCATTTTGTCACCACCTTTGTCTTTCCAGTAGTTGGCATGCTGATTTATCAAATTGTTTATTTTTCCTTCATCCACAGTAAAGCTGCCAGTAGGCCTTCTTGGAATGGCATTTTCATTTGTCATTGGCACAAATCCCCATTCACCACCATCGCCATGCTGAAACTGTAAAGTCCAAAAGAAAAAACCAAAACTAGAATTTTGCTTGAATACATTTGTCTGTGCCTGGCCAAATGATTTGACCAAGGTATTACGATCGCCAGATGTTTTTTGCCACGTCTGGGTATCTAAGACACATGAATACTCGCCAACTACAAAATCAGCGGTGTCTTTAGGTAGAGAAGCAGTAGATGGTAGCTCATTTATCAGTGTTTGAGCATCTTTTTGCTTGTCCTTCGCATCAAAGCAACGATAAATATGGGAATCTATGACACAGTTTGATTGACGGTTAATACTTTTGAGCCAGTCAGCAAATTGTTGGGGCCACCAGCCATCAGGGATTAGAACGGTAACGCTAGAGTCAATTCCTTGTATAGCCTTCAATGCCCTAGAGTAATAATCTTTTTCTTTCTTTCCGTCTGAATCAAACTCTGGCTCGTTGACAACTTCAACACCGATGACATTATCATTAGGTGAAGCAGCATCTGAGACTATGAATGGTAACACCTTGTTAATTATTGCGTCTTGATAACCACTGTTTGAAAAGAAAGTTGCGGTTGCGTTTGGAAAGCCACTATGATCACCTGTATTAGCACCTCCTGGTACGGCATGTAAATCAATAATTACTCCAAGATTGAATGAGTTGGCCTTGGCAATCAAGTTTTTCAAATAGTTCCAGGGTTGCGCTTTGCCATAGACTCCAGCTAATGGTTCGAATGGTAGGCCGGACAAGAACTGCCCATTATTAACATGCCAGTATCCAACTGGAATTCTCAAGGCCGTGACGTTAGCTGTATTTTTCAGCCAATTCCAATCAATCTTATTAATATAGTCCTGGTAATGGTTCTTTAATAATTCGCTTACATTCTCAATGTTCGAGGCAGCTAATTCATTCGAAACCGCCTCGAACTCAGTGTTTCCGCCTTTGGTGAATAAATCATCGTAAATGTACTTCTCTAATACAAATAAAGAACCAAGGTTGACACCATAATTATATCTCCCCCTCAAAATCGTCTTCCGAGGATAAACTACAGTATTTGTCCTAATTTCAGTCCCTACCACTGAATTATTATTTAGTGAAACACTTCTTGAAAGGTCAGGTTTTTTTTCAGCGTTGGAGAGGCTTTGTGTCATTTGCGGATAATTGGGTATAATTCGGGTTTTATGTGAAATGATCTTTCCTGAGTTTAGGAGAGATTTGATGTTTTATAGAGTTAATCGGGAGCCTTAGCAATATTTAGAGCTCTCGAAATATATTCTTATAGCAATATTCAGCACTTCTATGATACCATGTAACCCCAAAAATAGTTTTAAGCATTGGAATGAGAAATCTAGGAGAGTAAGCGTATTTGTATAGCTTCTATTCTTTTGTGAACTTTAGCGCAAAGGTAACAAACAGTAAGCAATAAAACGCTGCACACAAAAAAAAAATCTCTCTTGCACAAAAATCCTATTATGCTGTAAACTTTCAACTGTTCTCAAAGTCTGTGGTTTAACGTAGTTGAGTGAGAAAATATGCAAGTTCGTTGTAATCATGCATGAGTTGATTTGTAATTAATGCCAGCCAAGTCACACATGTAATATGAGCTGTGTTAAAGGCCATACTTCCAAACTCAAACCTATGCCATCAATAAAATCCACATTAATCTCGTACTCAAATTAAGCTAGGCCAAGTAGCAGTCAGATGTAATTATTTGTGTTTGATCTGGGTCGCGTCAAAGGCAAACAAAACAATTTTTACTGAATCAAAGTTCAAAATGAAAGATGAAAAAATTGGCAGCGCCAAAATCACGAGATTTCAACTGTGCGTTAGATTGTTAGACTTAGCACTATCTGAGCTATACTTTTTTAGTTTGCCACCTTGTAGTATCGCAAATTCGGTTCTGGAATTTTAGGTTGATAGAGTCGAACCAGTTTACGCTAATTACGAACTTCAGTGTCCAAATCCGTTTATATCAATCATTTTACTCTTTGAGTATTTGGGGTCTAACTTTCAAGTCTTATGATCTTATAGTGCATTCGATTGACTATAAGATCGATCCTGTGGAAAAAGTCACTATTTATAAGGTCAGCAAGGTCAATAGTTATGGCGAATTGTGATCTGGTTCAGTCAGGGACCGAAATTTCTGACAACCCACAGACGGAGAAAGTTAATAGCAAACCTCAAAATGATGCTCAAAGCATACTTGAGACAAAATCTTTTCACAAAGATAATGCTATCACTACATATATGTCTCCTGATTCAGTTAGTGGCAAGCACTGTCTATCAAAAGACGTGCACCTGGACTGTAATTCTTCGTGTCTGAAAAACAGCGGTGGACTATCAAGACAGGATAATAACAATTCCAGTCTAACTTCGATTCCGTATCTTAATGTACGTGAATCTCTCGAGGCAACATTCAACAAAGGCAGAACGCAAGATAACGCTCTGGAGCCTACTAGCAGCATACCCAGTCGCAAATTTACTCCAGTAGCTTCACCTCATGTTAATTCCGATTCAAATCAAAAAACACCTACTGAGAATTTGGCAAGTCTCTCACGTGAAAATTGTGGTAATGATCCGACTACGACATATGAACAATCGATGGCTGCTGAAATTAGTAGCACTCACCTGACAGATCAAGATCAAGCCAATTTAGTGGTACCGACAAAACCCGAACCCAAAAGTGGTACTGCGAGACGGATAACCAAGAGAAAATATTCTAAAAATGGATGCACAGAGTGCAAACGACGGAGAATGAAGTGTGATGAGTCAAAGCCTAGTTGCTGGCAGTGTAGTCGATTGAATCGCAGTTGTGTTTATTTGAAGACTTCACAATCCTACAATAAAAAAGCAAAAACGTCACATAAGGAGCAAAATGGAGAAGATCAGAAGTCACTTTTCAGTGAACCACTAAAAGATACTTCACACGTTTTCGATAAAGTAGTTTCTTGTAACAACACTAGTGTGATATCTCCTACTGTTGGTCAAAACTCCTCACGCTCTCCTAGCCACGTTAACACCCATAACTCAGTTTCAAATCTTCCCAATTTATTCAGCGCGGAAACTGGCATCACGTTACCATCGATGCCACAAGAACAACAGATATCAAATTTTCAATCAAACCTTTATGTCGATGAGTCGTCGGCTGGTCAATCGGCTAATATAGGCAATTGTGACGCCAATCTGCTCATGCAAAATCTCAATGACATAGTCAATATGAAACTTCATGACTCTTTTCTCTTGAATAATGATGAGCTTGATGCATTAAATTTACCGGACCTCGATATCCCTGAATTAATGCCGAGCAACTCGTCATCGACAAACTCCGTGCCAATTTCATTCTTAGTTAACAACATCATTACATTTAACACCAAGTTATCAACATTCAGATTAGGTGGTATTCATGATCAATATATGAAGTGTTTTTATTACGATTGTTTGGACAGTATAGCACCATTCTTCCAAGATCAAGGTAATCCTCTACGAGATATTCTTTTATCATTTGCGAAAAACGAGTCGTATTTATTATCAGCAATATTAGCAATTGGGGCTTCTATATCTTACAGACAAACAGAGCAACTCGAAGACGAACGAAATTATTGTGCATATCTATCGCACTGCTTGACACTACTTGAGGAGCAATTCAGTAACGAAGCCAATGTTTTAACTAAAATCGAGCCTATTATCTTGACAGTAATTATCCTGGCCTGGGATTGTATATATACCATGAACTCACAATGGCGTACACACCTGCAAGGTGTTACAGACCTATTAAAGAAGATCACATCAGGAAATTCTTCGAAAGTTTTGAATGTTGCTAAATGCTGGTTCAAAGTTATGGAAACATTTGCGAGCATCAGCACCGTAATGGGTGGAGCATTGGTTGATGAGGCTGATATCGATATCATATTTGACCCATATGATGCTCAGTACCTTGATTCCCTGAGATTTCTCAACATAATGACTCCTGTTAATGAATTTAATTTGATTAGAGGCCATAGGGAAGATTTTGATTTTGTGATAAGAGACGTTATCAAAGCATTAAATGGCATCAGAAGTACACAAAAGAATTACTACTCGCAAGAGGAAAGTGGGATTTTCAATAAGAATATTGATTACCTGATATGGTCCCCTGAAACTACTGTACAGGACCTTTCGGCGAGCAAAGAGAGCTCCCTCTCTTTTTTCAAAACTCAGAAGATCTTAGCTCAGATCGATCGGCAATTGGAATACGAATTTTTCAACAAGACTGGTGTAATACCAAGAACTAGCTCTTCGCATCCGCGCAATGGGCATATTGATGATAATGCCATTGACCTTGTAACATTGCGCAGTGGCGAAGAGATTGCGATCAGCTGGTACGATATTTCACACCAAACCCAGGTTTTGTCATTTTTACTTATCGTTCTGCTCAAACTTTTAGGCATACCTAAAGAGTCGATCATTATACAGGAAGTCGTACGAAAAATCATGTCTTACTTCAAGTTTCTGGACAGTGATAATCCGCCAAAAAACCTCCGTACCTGTTATAGTAACTTTGCGGTCCTAATCGCCGGTTTAAACGCTATTGATGAAGAAACCAGAAATATGGTCAGGATGTACTACAAATTGAATGGTGATCGTTTTCGGAGATTAACAGAGCACAATTTAAATCGCTTGGAAAAAGTGTGGTACGGCATCCAAGATGAAGATGATGAGGAACGTTTCAATTCTGAAGATGATGAAAACGAATCTGAAAACATTTCTTCAAGGAAGAATAGTGATCCCAGGACAATCAATGACGCTCGTGTTCGAAATGGGTCACAGGCAATTGGTGAAAATAGCTATAGCCAACATCAAGAATCACCGGAAGACGGTACTGCTGAACATTTCGGTGACAGCAATCTGCGGCGTCGTCATTCGCGTGACATCGGTAGAATTTCATCTAAAAATTGCGATAGACATCCAGCTTCGACAAGCTCAAGTCCCAAAGATAAATCCATTACTCAGACTATGAAGCGAAAGGGTAGCAAGAATAACAGACTAATGGAACAGGATGTGTTAACATGGTAAGTAGCATTACATAACGTAGCTGCAAGCATTTGAAAATAATCAAAGAAACTCAATGAATTCGGGTCCATCAAAGATTCGTGTTATGTAGGTGCTCAATATTGCTGCTGAGCAGTTTCATCTGCCAAGTAGTCTGATTCCAGCTTGCATAAGTTGATACTAAGTAACAATCGTTTCAGTTCACGCCCATAGCTTAGTGATAAATATTACCACGCAAAGTGGATGGAACCTAGATAATATTACTAAAGTTGATACTAACAATACAATATGAAACAATGAAAATAATATGGTTGACTATGTTTACAGATTCTCATAAAGCCATGTCATGATTATCTTATGATTAACAATTATAGAAAGGTTGCATAGTAATTGGTATTCTGATTAATAAAAACATAACTATTGCAACCATCAAGACGAAATTCCAGTTGCCATATTCATGCATATGATATATCATCGAAAGTTAAAACGTACTCAGAGTAATCAAAATATAATAAAGCAAGGTAAAATGCTAAATAATAGCCGGTGTCGTATCATGGATCTGCGCAGGTTTATGCCGGCCACTTTGAAAACTCTTAAGCAGTTTGTTAAGGAAAGTAGGTGCTTGCACTTCACTAGGGTATCCGCATCAATTTGTAAGCGCAAAAGTAACGCATAATTCAAAACTCAAATAGCACCATGGCCTCCTTTCAACAACATAATGGTAAAATGGAGTGGGATGTCGACCATCTCTTCTTAATGATATGGTTCACTGTTTAGTGAATTTTAATTTTTGTAATGATCATGATCTGAAAACTTTGGGGAAAAAGCTCTATAAATTTTAGATCAGATGATTATTAAGATGAACTTGAACTGCAAAAAAAAATTACGCGATTCAGAAAATTAAAGATGTCAGTGATTTGTATTGAGGATAAATCACAAAATCCTTGAAAAAAAATTAATAGAGAAACAAACGGGGATAGCAGATTTGGATGCTTTCGGCATGTAACTTTGATAATCAGACACTTGCCTTCTTAGCCTTTTTTGCCTTCTTGCTCTTGATGGTTGGAGAAGAAGCAGAAGGAGACATGGTCTTCTCTGTTGCCAAGGTGTTTGTGGTGTTAGAGTATGGCATTTCTGAAGCGACGCCGGCGCTTGTAAAGTTGTAACCCAATTTTTCCACAGAAACACCTAATAGGAAGAAGCCATAGATCGCAGGCAAGAAACACAAGACCAACAAGTCAATGATACCATAGAAGATCTCGCCAGAGTCCGGTTGCAAGACATTAGCACCATCGGATAGCGCAAAAGCAACAGGGTAACCGACCAACCATAGAGGGGTGAGAGTCCACACGAAGATGGTGAATAGCTTGTAAAGCTTGCTCTTGTCCTCTCTGGCCAAGATCGCCTTTCTGGTGGTGGTCATCAAACTGGAAAGAACCACGATAGCGGCGAAGGTTCCGAATACCCAGTAACCCCATTTGTAAGTGGAGTGAATTTGGGAAGCAATCAAGAAGCAGACGGAGAAAGTGCAAGTCATGCCGATGTTGAAGACGATGTGCCACAAAGGAGTGCTACCCAACATGGACAATTGAAGAACGGGCCATGGGAGAGCCAAAAACCAACCAATGAATCTAGCGTAGAAGATCTGTCTGACACCTGGGCCTCTCTCGTCGGAGGGCTTGCCCTTTCTGACGTGGTTGTACTTGGCCCTCACTGGAGACCAACCCAAGTTAGAAGCCATGGTGAAGTAGGCGATGGACATGAAAAGTGTGGGAGCAATGCCTGTGTAGTAGACGAAACGCTCGTCGGCTGGCTTGCGGAACATGAGGAGAGTGTACACAATGGCAAAGAACATGAACACACAGAAGACGGAAAACAGCCAGTCAGACCCGCGGTTCGTGATGTGAAAGTCTGTTCCGGTAGGAGGATTGATTCTGATGGCTTGGTTGCCACCTCTTTTCATAAGCTCCACAAATTGAGACATTGTTGCCTGTGTGTATCAGTTGTTGCTGCCTGTTGTGCGCTGCTCGCTACCTTTTCTACAACCAAAGAGCAAGACCAAAAACCGAGAAGAACAGGATTTCGGAGCCAGGAAGGAATTGACACTTGCAAAGACGAGACGAAAACAACCTATCCCATCCAGACTTTTCTCTCTCCTTATATATGGTGCACCAAAACTCTCGCAAATGGCAGTCTTCCGATTCCGCTAACGCATTACTACGAGCGGGCCAGTAAAAACAGTGGTGCTACCCGTACTCCGGTCGTACCTGGAGTTTTTGTGCGGCTCGCTCGATAGTGTCGCTCCCCAGAACGCCACGCAGCTGCTGTTCGCTTTGGGTAACTGCATCAAGTTAGGCATCCGAGTTTTCTTTGCAAACAAAAGTCGCTCACCTTGGAGCATTTACTGCTTTGGGGTATGTGAGTAAACATGGCCGCTAGATTCGGTATTGTTAGTGTCATTTTCTGGGAGCATACTTCCCTCAGAGGCATCTCGAGCTTGTTGCGGCTCGTACGGAGATGGGCGGGCATTTGTCAACAACACCGAGCACCGGTCGAGGAAAAACCAAAACACCTAAACACCGCATCGGGAAACCATGAAACTGCCCGAGCATGCTGACACATACGAGCATTCAGGTACACCCTATCACCACGTACAGGTGTGGCCAAGCTTCGTACCGCGTGGAGTTGTTGTTGTTGTTCGCCATCAAAATGGGAGCTGCGGCTGTAGGCATATGCTCTTCTTGAAGAGTTCTGTTTACATGTTGCGAGCCAGCGCTGGTGTGTGGGCGGTAGCAGTCAGTGCACAAACGACAAAGCTGCGCGCGATCGCAGCGCGCCGCAGCGCGCCGCAGCAGAGCGCAAGTTTCGCGGGTATGATCACGTGACTGCAACCGGCTCTCTCGCGGTAGTCTTGCGCACTTCGCCGCCGCGACGAGGTGCATGCCCGGAGCAGATATGTGGTCACGTGGACGCGTGACGTGTCACGTGATCTCAGCGGAGCGCCTGCTTGCACATTCTTTGTTGTGCGAGGGTGTGCGTGTGCATCCTGTTCCCCTTTATGGGCTCTACTCGTTTCGCTCTCTCGGTGCCCGATTCACGGAACACCGCCAGGCCCTCCTTTCCCGCATGCCTTCTCCAAATGTCGCACCACACCCGGGCACGTGCTATGAAACCTCAGCATGTGGTGTCCGAGTGGCCTGCTGCACCCGGACACCGGACCCTCGCGGCAAGGCGATGTGTATGCGCACTTTAGGCGCTCCCACCGACATGAGCGGGCCTATGAGCTGCTCCATTAGGGAGGGTGATACACAGTATAGGGAGGAAGATGTAATAGGGGGAGGCACTCTGGGAGCCTGCTATTGTGGCAGATTAGTAACTTCTGACGAGCTTGCTATTTTTGTTTACATTGGTGGGTAGTTAGCTCCCTTGTAATATATTACATGAGTTTCCAGATTCTTTCTTTCTGAGATACCACCGACAGCGTGGGTAGTCCTTAGTTTGTCGATGTGGCGCGCAGGCGCTTAGGAGACACGCGTTTGCCTGGGCTGGGGCTCATTGCGTCCAGCAAATGAGATCCTGACGTAGGCTGTGGATTAGTAAATGTACAGTAACAACAGTCGGTAGCTATAAACCCGACACGCTTGAGCTATTACGAAGTTACTGAGCCGCCCTGTCTCCCAAACGGACTGAACTAGCGCTAACGGCGGTAAATCTTGGCGTTACTAATGATTGTCTAAAGCATATTTAGGGGTCAAATAGTTCTACGCTGTTCTTTTTTGGCTAGGAAAAGCACGCGTCAATTACTGGTTCGAGCGCCTTCCAGGGCGCATTTGTGTGTCTTCTCCTGTTTTTCTGGGTCATTTTTTCGTGTGTAAAGTTTTTTTTCTTTGTGGCGAAGACTCCCCAAATTTCCGAGAGGGGCACGAGTTTTTGAAAGGATATATAAAGGGCAAATGTTAGTGGCAAAATGAGCACAAATGTAAGCTGATGTGTTTTGTAAAGCTGTTCTCTCTTTTGCTTGGAAAGAAGAACTCAGGACCACAACTCCGAATAATATAGACACATATAAAAATGCCAAAGGTTGCCATTATCATCTACACTTTGTACGGCCACACCGCCACCGTCGCTGAGGCCGAGAAGAAGGGTATTGAGGCCGCTGGTGGTCACGCCGACATCTTCCAGGTCCAAGAGACTTTGTCTCCAGAGGTCGTCAAGGCCTTGGGCGGTGCTCCAAAGCCAGACTACCCAATTGCCACCCAGGACACTTTGACTGAGTACGACGCCTTCTTGTTCGGTATTCCAACCAGATTCGGTAACTTCCCAGCTCAATGGAAGGCCTTCTGGGACAGAACCGGTGGCTTGTGGGCCAAGGGTGCCTTGCACGGTAAGGCCGCTGGTGCCTTCGTCTCCACCGGTACCGGTGGTGGTAACGAGGCTACCATCATCAACGCCTTGTCCACTTTGGCTCACCATGGTATCATCTTCGTCCCATTGGGTTACAAGAACGCTTTCCAGGAGTTGACCAACTTGGAGGAGATCCACGGTGGTTCCCCATGGGGTGCTGGTACCATTGCTGGTGCCGACGGTTCCAGATCCCCATCTGCCTTGGAATTGAAGATCCACGAAATCCAAGGTAAGACCTTCTTCGAGACTGTTAAGAAGTTCTAAGCTTACCAAAACAATAAAATATAGCTTTTGTAACTATTTCTTCTAACTGGCGTTTCTTGAAGATGAAATTTTCAAAACATCATAGCATTTATAGAGTCTGAAGCCTAGGGAACATGCATCCATGACTCTCTACATGTGACTCGTGATTCCCTCATGGCTGGGTCTGTGCTATGCTGTTGGTAATTTATTGTCCGCCAGACGTCTCATATATAATATCTATATATAAATACTGCAGATATTCTCCATCTTTCACAAACTTAAGCAAAAAAGTTCTTTTTCTCCTTTGGCGAACTTTACATTTAATGGTATTTTCGTAATCAGGTTTAAGACATTGAAGGTCTGTTTGTTACATGAGAGAGGGAGAAATACTCACCTAATCAACTTGTTTTATTCATCTTGGAAGCAAACCAACGAAAATCTGAAAGCTTAATTCATGGCCCATATCAAGCTTGGCCCACATTATAGCTTTGCGAGACTTGCATCTCATTCTTCGATTGATCCTCAAACTGGATCAACCTTTACGTTATAATATTTGCTTGTATGTTCAGAGCGTGGCAAAGGTACCTTCAAAATAAATCCGATCCACAAGATTTGGTAGAAGATATTATCACCTCCAACTTCGAAAATGTATTAGAGAATTCTTCAGCTGTTCATAAGATATACCAGTTTCAATCCAGAGGCATCACAAGTAATTCCGTTCTTGCAATTGATGAATATAGCACAAATTCATTTCTTTTATCTGGAAGTAATGACGGTACAGCTTCACTTTACGAGGTCCAAGGCCAGCAGTCCAAGGGGCTTACAAAAGTTGTTACAGCGGCAAAGCATCATGATTATCAAATTTCGGCCCTAGATTGGTATCCTGGCGATAATGGACTCTTTGTCACCGGTAGTAATGACATGACAGTTAAATTATGGGATACCAATAAATTCACACCTGTATGGACCTGGGCATTCGAGGGTAAGATAAGGCAATTGCACTGTCACGTTAACAATGATCTTGTGTTGGTTACGCATGACAAAGGTCTTCGTTTGATCGATATGAAGACAATGAATAGCATTTTGACGCTGCCGATTGCGGAGGAGCCATATTCTGGTAAGTTCAATCAGCATTTAAGTTTTGAGAATTTCTTAGCCACGGGGGACGCTAGAGGTCACCTGCAAATTTGGGATTTGCGCAATCTTGCCAAGCCGCTATATATCAAGGAGGAATTCGCTCATAAGGGTAGACCATGTATTGATTTAGTCTGGAATGACCATGGCACTAGTGTGGCAACTTTAGGCTTGGATAATAATTGTGTTATATGGAATCCCTGGGAACAACAACACCAGCGACCGCAGAAGTTACGTCAAGCGCCGATGACAATGCCAAACGTCAGTTTATCTTTGAGGGATTCTCTAGGAAAGCCTCAGTTATTTCAGAAAGATCGTACTTATCAAAGACTTGCATGGTTGCACAACAAGTATCTGTTTGTGAATAACGACTTGTGTGAGGTGCAAGTGTTTGACACTTCACTTTACGAGATGAAAGCATTGTCCCGATTTCAAGCCGCCTATCCCACAGGTCCCACTTCCTACATTCAATTTACTGGTATGGCTATTCGCTCACCTTTCAAGAAGGGTGATCACAACGCAATCACAGGTACAGCAAAAGTTTACCTTGGCGGTTCTCTTGATTCAAGAGGTGTTATATTGGAGTATCTGTAAGATTCATGAATCGATATGCAAACGAACCACAAGGGTACTAGAGCGTTAGGAGCAGCGTGGTCAATAGAAGCTATTAACTCTGCCCTCATTGCAAGAGGATACGAAACGTCACCGGAAGGGATGAGTGTCACGCCTAAGTTTTGAAAAATCTAATCAAGTTCTCATACTAGTTCTAGCTTTCTAGAGTAACTCCTGTACACAAATAACATATATGGTTAAGTTATTAAGACCTTGAATAATTTTGTAGTGATGTCTCTCGAGACACAGTTTTGGATTTTGAGTCTGGGGCATAAAGATACGTTAGTAGTGAAAATCTACTCACTGTTTCTACCACAAATAGTGGACTCTGATGTTGTTGTCATTATACATTAAAGTGCCTAAAACGTTGAAGAGCCCTATCCACTAGTCGTATTGTCAATGACATTGATATGTGTTATGTGTAATCAAGATTAAATTCATGTTTAGTTCCTCAATTATTCAACAGAGACGAATTACAATGCGGTTATATAAACAAAATAGAAAAGATTTAGATCTTAACAGCATATATCGGATTCGATAAATTCCTAACATCAAATGCTCTTGAGAACTCTTGTAGACTCTTGTAGACTCTTAAAACTCTTTTCGCTCATCTATTAGAATGAAATCTGTACACATTTAAGCTTGTCACTGTGCACGTTAGTCATTGTGACCTATCCCAAAGTATTAAAATTACAAGCTTAATGAATGATAGTTTATAAATAAGTAAATCTTGAGGCAGAGGCATACCACCTGCAGCAACCTTTCAAGCTGGACGCTTTTTGAGGAACCAGAGGTGTTCCTAGTGTGTTGCGTAAGCAGCGCTGCTTTTATAAGAGTTAAAGCGAAACGAAATTTCAAGCAACAGTTGTCGAAATCTTTTGATTTAGGGAGGCGGACTTAGCCCGCAAAAGTCATAGCGGCCACTTATATTCCGCATATCATAGATTACTGTCATTCAGCTAGCCTCTATCCGCTAGCGCAACCTTTAGTATTGCCAAGTAAACACAAACATAACACTATAGGGTCCTTGATTCAGAGTCAAGATATTAACCCTGAAGATCGACCCCAATTCAGTGCTTTTTAGTTTGTTCTGGTGTTGATTACTGTTGATAAGATTAGGCTACGGTTACTTGCTTCCCGGTGGGCACTTATAACGATTACTGTGCGTTAGGTCCATGGCCAGATCCCCTACACGCCCCAAAGAACGCGAAAATCTTTTCTTTTGACGTTAGTTCCTGAGCTATTACAGTAGAGTATTGAGACGTTATTTGCTCCGTTACTTTTGATACTCATTAAGTTTCACAACTGTATCCAAACTTCAAAGGCTGAGATTAGAGCAACGTATAACAAAGCGCAACCTTGGCGAGTGACGAGTTCAAATATTTCACATCGCACTTAATACTTCGATTTAGAAGAACCCCGCTAACAATCAAAAGCCTTTAAAAATGTCTTCAAGAGAAAACCATGGTTTTGACCACGGAGTTGATAACAGTGATAATCGTACTCTAGGAGAACAGAAAACCACCCCAGAAGATGATATGGGCCCTTCTATATCTATGGCAGTTGAAGCTGATGATCACGATACTTTCAATAAATCTACCTTCAATCTCAAAAGGACAAGGTCGATGGGGCTGTTAGACGAATTTATTGACCCTACCAAGAAACTACTCGGCAGAGATGCAGACGACAGAGATGGAGTGCATGTCAAAGACTTTAACGATGATAATGATTATGACGATAACGAGAACGAATATTATAATAGTAACGATAACGAAACTGATTCCGAAGAGGATGTGAATTACAGAAGATTACACTCTGCTTCTGTATCACCCCCACCGGCCGACACAGATGCACTTTTCATTCCACAGGATGATAATGATGTAGTGGAAGAACCTAAAACACACGTAGATTATCTTTCACACCACTGGAAAGAATCGGAAATATCAGGATCGTGGAAGTATATTAAGTTAAAAAAAAAGAAAAGAGACATTGATGTTGTTAATACTGCAAGGCTAGAAAATGCTTCTTGGCGTACCTGGGCTAAAGCTCGCAATCATTTGAAGACAGTCTCACCCGAAGTAGTCAACTGGTCTAAAGACTCAGATGTAACTTGGCTTTATGGCCCCATAATGAGGGACGAGAGTAATGATGGGCCTGGTGAAGAAGATATGGAATTGGAAAGAGGTTACGGGTCTGACGATGACACTTATAGAAGAGTTGGTACTTCAACTAGTAATAATTGTCGGTCTTCTAATCGTGAGAGTTTTTCAACTGTCAAAATTGGTAAGAAGGACTCCAAAGCGGAGACTAACCGCAAAACACCCAAACCAATCTTAAAGAAACGTACCATGGAAGAAATCATAGAGGAAAATGCTCTATGGAGACTGAACGAAGCACGGAAGCATATCAACGAAATGAGACATGCATCAGTTATCATGGACCCTACGGGCAAGAAACCAGTTCACGATGATTTTGATGCATTGGCGGCTCGAGTTAATGCGCAGTATTACGCAAGTTCGAAAAGGGATGACACAGCAACCCACTACAATTCAAAATATTCAAATAATTTGAATGCTGACGAGAATAGCAATACTCTGACAAGGGTAAAAAGCCATGAAGATTCATATGCAAACACTAGTTTGATTGGAGAAGCCAAAAAATCTACTCATAATGAAATCGCAAATGTCAAAAATGACATAGTTTCTCTTAAGTTCCATCACATAAGCGCAAACAACTCTTCAGATTCCGATGATAATAGCACAAAATCAAATGAGAGCTCATTATCGGAACATTACAGTAGGGATAAACGAGGGTTACTACACTCGCCGTATATGTCTTCAAAAACGGAAGACTTTAGAAATTCACCCATTTTATTGTCCATTCTCGCTTCTTCAAAATCGAGCAAGTCAAACAAAGACAGACACATTCATTTCAATGATAGGGTAGAGCAGTGCATGGCTATTAAAGAGTCACAGGATGAATCTAGAAGTCCATCAGATCAAAATTACAATCAAAGAGGATACTTTAGTGGCTTCGAACCAGGCTATAGTCATTCCGATAGCGAGTACGAAACGGATTCTGAAGATGACGAAGACGAAAATTCAGGTGGATTATTTATAAGTGCTAGATTCAACAGGAAAAACGATTCAGGTCCATATTCGCCTGTTACAGACACGACCTCAATAGGATCGTCACTTCAATCAAGAACATCAGTACGCCCTATAATAAAACTGCTTCCTGCTACAACTTTGAACTACGGTACTGACGATGACTCCGACAAAAGTGACACCAGCTATTATGGTAATGCCGTCTCACACAATGTGAACACGTCTCGCGGTTATGATTACATATATGACTACAATACTGTCTACACTGGCGATACGTCCAACTTTTTTCCTGTCGATAACTGCGATATCGTCGATGTTCCTGAGGGTATTGATTTGAACTCCGCTATAGCAGAGGATAATAGCTCGACATTTGAGCTACCTCTCTTAAGTTCCACCATGTCCCGTGACATAAATGACGAGAATGTAGCCCATGATGGATTTGTCGGCAAGAATACACACCATCTACATCCTGTCAAGTCGCCAGCGGAAGAAAGAACAGGACCGCCAGGCTCGAGCGTGACTTTCTATACGGGCAGTGACGAGGGCAGTGAAGATGAATTCATAGAAGACTCAAGAATATCAAGTAGTAGCTCTGAATCTGGCTCTTTTGAAGAGGATGATAACAAAGATACAGGCTTATCTTTAAGGCGCACTGTTTCATTAGGTAAACCTAATACACAGCTTTCATTCGAGTCATTACAAAATGCATCTCACCAAGTCAGCCCTGCACCTGTCATACCGCATAACTTCATTACTGGTAAACCTCATAACGAATTATCGGACGCCGAACGCCCATCTAACACAGGTTCTCGCAGTTCACTAAGACGAAACCACTCTTCCAATAACTTTATCTTTACCTCTGATAGTGAAGATGAGAAGACTAACGATGGGCCACGCGGCAGTCGCGGGACCTTTTTGGATACCGCGGACCAAAATACGCACACAAGCACTACTGTCCAACCTATTCCGAGACGACCACCTCCTCAAAGGCGCCAGTCTTCGGGCTTGATCAATACTAAAGTCTCATCTCCGGAATGCAACAAGGCATTCAGACGCATTGGCAGCAGCAGCCCAACAGCGGGACTTGAAACAAATGAAGTGAAGGGGTTTTTTGCGCCTAGGAATGATTCAGTGAAGTCGGTGATTACAAAAAATAAAGCAATTATTACACCTGAGCATGCCAAAAGCACGACTAGATCCGAAGACAAACCTTAAGAACTTGACATATTTTTGGCTATTTTCAACGCGCTCACCCATGGTAGGCAACGTTACCAGTTTTCATGAAACAAGAGAGTACAATTCCTTCAAGTTCGTGGCCTTGCGCATTTATTCAGCTATTTATGGCTTTGCAATTGATCAAGGTTTGAATGTTTGATTACCACCTCATCAACTTACATTTGCAATCATGATAACATGATTTCAGTGTTTAGCAGCAAATCTAAATATTCATTATGTACGTGATAGTTCAACTACCTTTTTATGCATTATTCTTAATGTTGACCTGAAGAAGTATCACAATATAGTCAGTAGAGTCACTCACGTGATCATGCTATTATCCAAGTATCATTGTAATTGTAAGCTAATGAAAGAGATTTGACTGATGAACCCAATAATAATTAAGGCGACATTGATGTTGCCGCAGAAAGTATAGAATAATCGAGGACTCAATTGAAGATCTGGATTACTCATGAAATAGAGAGTAGAGCCGCCCTGATTCGCTGAGATTTAATATATCGACTTGATAACCTCAAATTATAATATCCCTAGGTCTTGAGTCTACACATTGAATACCAAAAGTCAGGATAACAGGTTTTGTGAGATATATGGACTTGAGGTGTTATCATAAACCATAAGATACTATTTACATGTCAGAGAGAATTGCGGATTCGAATGGTGACCCATACAACTCATCAAACTCGGATACACAAACAAACATGGTTTCTTCTTCTATCGCGAATAATGAGATATCTGTAAAACCGGACGACTTGAGTATGTCTGAATTGGACGTGAGAAGTGTTTCAAGCAAGCCTAGTACAGAGTCATTATTCTTTGGCCGCCAGAGTATGGAGTTTTCACAAGTTTCGGGTAGACATGACCAAAAACTATTTGACTTCCACAATGGTAGACATAGTGGATCGAAGGATTTTTCACCATTAGGTAATAACTCAATCTATGAAATTGTTATGAATACGAGGCGGAAAAATTGGTTAAACGCACCTACTTCTTATGATATACCACCAGTTTCGTTGACGAAAAATCAAATCAATTCAAACTGGCGGAAGGAAGTATACGATTATGTGAAAAACATTAAACCTGAATACGGTACCTTCGAAAGTATGAACAATATCAAAAGCATCAACAGAAGAGAAAATCTAAAGAAACTGGAAGACTATGAGGTCGAGAAGAATTTGCACAGCGAGGACCGTTTGGCTGCTGATGAAGCAAGATCCCAGAAGTGGAAAGAGGATAAAACCATGCTTGAAATACCTGAATTATTTTTTGAGGATCATTTCCAGCTCGGCAATCCGCGTACATTCCAAGAGATAGTGAAGGGCTTGGACACTGATTTGTTCAACATGGATCTGATGAAGAAAAATCAAAAGGAAGTGAGTTTCACAGTGATCAATCAAAATCTGAGCGCTAATTTGGAAAATGTAGAGGATTTGCTCGTCAGCGAAATATCAAGATCTTCGCATAAGTTTTTCATTGCTTTGGCTGAAGTTGATGAAATCGAACATAAAATTAAGACGACGGTCAGCGAATTGAAAGCTTTAGACCAAAGACTTCAAGAATTTGATGTGGCCAGAATAAATCGAAAAATACACTATTTTCAATCATTACTGAGGAGGAAAAATGTCGAAAAATTCGAGCAAGGACTACTTCAAGTACAGCTCATAACGCAAAAAGTCGACGAGTGTAAAGACCAATACTTTAAGAATAATTATAATTTTTGTTTGGACTTGATAAACTCCATCGATATACTGATACATGGTGGCATTCTTCAAGATAAAAATGTCTCAAATTGGACAGAGAAGTGGCCATACAAACTTCTTGACCTGAAAGCAGTACCTGCCTTGGCAAGTACTAGGGAATATCTGACCAACATGAAAATTGAAATCGGGGGCCATTTCTCACTTCAATTATGCGACATATTGCTTGATGACTTGACTATATTCTGTACGAGTATTCCCAGAAGTGTAACACTGGAAAGGCTCCAGAAAGGAAAACCTGATCGGTCGACCAATCATTTCGATAAAAAATCACGAGAAAGGGTCATAGAAATTATAGGGCAGTTGATCAGATGTGAAGAACTGCCTAGTGCAATTAGCGTTTATCAAGACAAATGTATTGCGACGTTAAAATCAATCGTGAAGAAATATTTGCCTCAAGAACCAGTAGTTGACACCCCAGCCACGGGCGATCCACAAGTAATCGATCATAGCCTATTGACAGGATCCCAAACTAGTGGTTCAAAACTCTCACAGATGATCCGGGAACAAACGGTGGAAGAATTCCAGAAAATGATAGAAGCCATTTTCACTCATTCTTGCGAAGCGCTTAGAAGATTGTATTGCCATCAAAAATTACTTTTAGATATCTCTTTAAATGAGTTAGAAAGTTTTAGTGACACTAATGAAAACCAGCATAATATGATTACCCAACTCGATATTCTGCCAACAATCACTGAAATTATCAGAATAGTCCAGCTGAGAACAGGTAAAATCATAGCGGTTCGTCGAGACATAAATGCATCACTCTCTTGCGAAGCGTTCTTGAAATTATATTACATCTGCGTCTTATTTATTCAAGAGTGCGAAGCATTGAGTGGCGAGTTTTTGACAAAATATCTCAGCGATGTCCTGGCATTCCAGATCAAAAATTATCTGGTCAGTAAGGAGACCAGAGATTACAACGAGCTAAGAAAGCTTCTTTCACATGAGCACTGGGTTCCATACGTAGTTGCTCCCTCTTCACAGAACGATGTTAATGCAATATTTGCTAGTATTGATATAGATCCGTTGGAGTGGACATCGATAGCGAATGTAACACCTGAAACAGAAGACGCCCCTGATAATGCCGATGAGAATGATGTCTCCACGAGCCCTTGCAACGAAAAAGAAGGAACTGCTACGGTAGGCCATAGAAAGTCTGTTGTTGTCGGTAATAAGACTTTTGTTGCAAGTGAGACATTACTGTGTGCGATTGGAAAACTCAAAGAGCTCATGATACTCGCAGTAAATTTACCTTCGATCTACCTTCCACTACTCGAAAAACTCAGTTTCAACCTGCTGACCTTTTTCAATGATACCACTATGGATCATGTTAATAAAGATGGTTCCACTGAACGGCGGACTAATCGCAATCTCTCCATCGTTGGAGAGTCAATAGATTGCATGACAGAGTTTGTTTCGGTAGTACAGAGTTTTTTCCAGAGATTATCAAACTCAACGAAAGACTTCAGGGTTTACGATGCTGCCAAATATCAAGCACTCTTAGAGCAATACCAGTCATCTTCACAAACCATACATCTAGGTAACGCACCACCTATTCCAACGTGAGATGGTAAGATATTATAGAGTTTCAACGAACTTATATACTTGAAGGAATTAAGATAACAGAAGTAAAATACAACTGATAAATATCAAGATATACTTATAGTGTAGACGTTGCGTTCAGATAGCAATAAAACTCAAGTTAACTCAGTTGTTTTATGAGAGATGGTATCTAATAGTCCTTAATCATCACTATTAACGACAATCATAATTTTTTATAGAAAATGCACAAGTTGAAAGCAGATATTATCTTGCAATAATAACGGCAATGTGGTTGGGTAAACTTCGTGGCTACGGACAAAAAAAGTGTAAACAAGGGACCAGAAGCCTAAGCGCCGAGGCCAATAATCGCTTTCAAAGGCAATAAACAGAAGCTTGATCGAGACACTGAATATTTGGACTAAGTAAGATTTCTAGTTTGAGACCGTTATCTGGATACGTTACCTCATTCCTCTGGTAGCTACATGTCCGATCACGAACGTTTTCAGGAAACTACAGACCATGAAAATACCAACCATGCCACAACATCCGTAGAGGAGGCTGTTTTGAGGTATGTCGGTGTAGTAGATAATGATATTGAGAAATCTGGCAAGAAAAACGATCGAGATCAGAAAAGCAAGAAGCGGAAATATAAGTCCAGAAGAACTAATGACGATTTATCGATTTATTTGAGCCAGGGAGATTACTCCGATTCTCATGAGAATTCTAAAGAGGATGGCAATGATTTTGAACATAATAGTGACGATGGGAGTAACCGTAAAAAATCAAAGGTGTTTCCGGAAGACGGAAATATTACCAAGGTAGATCCAGAATTGGCAAACATAGATCAAATGGAGTCCGATGGCGAGCATGACGTACAAGAAAAAGGACACATCTTTTCTCTCAAAGGAAACCAACATGCACATAAAATCTCGGATAATGAACAGACAAATAATAGCAACCACAGCAGTCCTTCAGAGCAAACACAGAGCAACGTAGACTTAGTACAGCGAGCTATTATGGAAACCAATGCACTCACACAAAATCCCGAATTTCAGAAATATTTTAATACCGAAGGCGATCTCCATTCTCTTGACGTAAATCTCCGAGGCTTATCGAAGACTGATAAAGATGAAGAATACTTTAGTGGTGATCAAGCTAAGAGCGTTACCCTAAATAACAGAAAAGAGAGAAAAAAACCGAAACGAGTCACTGCTTCAACAATATCAGATATTCCCTTTGATGCGAAAAGCTCCAGATTGCTAAAATCAGAGGCAGCTAAAGAAGCAGCAGCTTCAGGTGTTAGAACATCGTCTTTGGGTAAAACTTTTAGTGAAGAAGAGGAAATAGTGATAGACGCATATATCGAGAGTTATAGACAGAGCAAAAACTTCTCGGACCAAGAGTTACGACAAAGGGTATGGAGCAATGAGGGGAGAAAAGACAAATTTTGGATCGATTTATGTAAAGTTCTGCCAGATCGAACTAGATCATCATTATATAAGCATGTTCGCAGAAGATACCACATCTTTGAGCAACGTGGAAAATGGACAAAAGAAGAAGACGAAGAACTGGCTAAACTTTGTGCGGTAAAAGAAGGGCAGTGGGCCGAAATTGGAAAAATGCTAGGAAGGATGCCTGAGGATGTTCGCGATAGGTACAGGAATTACATCAAATGCGGGTCCAAAAGAACTGCACAGAAGTGGTCAGCAGAGGAAGAAGAGCGTCTCATGAACGTCATCAACGAAATGCTCGAGGAAGCTAATGAATATGCCGCCAAAGAAGCTAATGATGAGAACGAAGTTGAAATCATGAACCACAATCATCCTTCATTTAAGGACATCATCAATTGGACATTAGTAAGTGAACGCATGGGTGGTACAAGATCTAGGATTCAATGTCGATATAAGTGGAACAGGCTTGTAGAGAAAGAAGCATTGGAAAGAATAAATGCAATAACTTTAGAGGAGAAGCTGTGGCTTTGTGACAAATTGAAAATAATGGGCTTTGTTAAGCCGAATCAAATAAATTGGGATGAAATTGCAACTCTACAAATCAAGGATGGAAATAAATGGAAAGGAAACGAATTAAAGTTATGTTATGACCAGATGAAACTATCCGTTGCCAATTGGGGACAAAAATCTGTTACTGATATTTGTGACGCTCTCATAACAAAGTACACTCATAGTTTGAAGAATTTAGAGTAAAAATAATATGTATACTATTTCTTGTTCCTAAAATAGCTGGAATATGCGCAACAACCAGAATCCTTACATTTGGAACAATGACATTTCGTAATTTTATTCATACAATTGTGGTTTTCGAACTACATATTCGATAATTTGTAGATCGTCGTGCCTTCTGGTGATATAAACGGACGGTAATAGCTACCATGTATGCCCTCTGTAATATATTACTCGATCAGTATGACATTCTTATGATCTCCTTGAAGAGAACTATATTATATAGTATATAAGATGTAGAAAAGGATTATCTCTCATTGTATAAAGCTTAAAACTTCTTGAATTGCTTGTTGGACTTACCACCAGCAGTGGCAACCTTCAAGACGTTGAATCTCACAGTCTTGGAGATAGGTCTGCATTGACCTACAGTGACGATGTCACCGACCTCAACACGGAAAGCTGGAGAAACGTGCACGGGAACGTTCTTGTGTCTCTTCTCGTATCTGTTGTACTTTGGCACATAGTGTAAGTAATCTCTTCTAATAACGACGGTACGGTGCATCTTGGTGGAAACAACGGTACCGGTCAAGATCTTACCACGAATAGAAATCTCACCAGTGAATGGGCACTTCTTGTCAATGTAGGAGCCCTCAATAGCGGTCTTTGGGGTCTTGAAGCCCAAACCGACGTTCTTGTACCATCTCTTGGTTCTTCTAGAGGTCTTGAACTTTGGGTTAACAAAGATGTGAGGTTGCTGTAAAACAAAGTCAACATGCTACCCGAAAACATTCAGCTCTAAAGAGCCTGAAGGTTTGCAACAAGGAAGCAACAAAGATGACAAAATATGTTAGTAAAATGATTTCTTCAACAGACGGTTTATTTAAACGTGCATTATCCACCATCCGCAGTTTCGCATCCAAAACAACAGCGTGCTAATAGCCATTTAGCATATTAGAGACAAAATCTTGTCAGAAGTAACGTCTAGGTTCCACAATCTTTCAATTATGGACAAAACTGAGGACATGGTGCACGATCACAAGTTTTATGCATACCTTTTGGAAAGCTCTTTCAGATTGAACGGTCAATTCAGTGGACATCTTGCAACTGGTTCGGGTTCACGGTATATGCAAAGCAAATTTCAACAACGACTCTAACAACAATCAGAATCTTTTGAGCTTCAACGTTAGCTCTACCTGAAATTTTACCAATACGTAGCTTGCAAGCTCAGTGATTGCGGACGTTATTGGGGCCTGCTCCAGAGATGTCTCCGTTTTGGAAATGAAAAATTTCAATATACAAGTTTACAAAGTATCTCTGCCTAAGTTAGGCTGAAACCACCAGATCAACAGCACATTTCTGCCTGGAGAGCTACTGCTCTCTGCCTATTTACACAAGAGCTGAGCCTAAGCCTGCGCGGAGATTGAATTTGTTGCGTATGAGTGCCTATGTAAGTTCTCTACATAGGGACACATATGTGTTTTGAAAAATATTTTCCATTTCCCAATATAATTTTTGAAGAAAAAATAAGTGGATGTAAGGATGGAAAGAGTAGCAGTCTCGACAAGAAGCGATATCTTTTAAACCTCGATACTATTGCATCGTTGAACTGCTTTGAATCAGTTACCTAAACTACAATATAACATAGATAGCTAGAATGGATATGGAGTTGTATATAATAACCTATAGGTTACAGGTGATTACAAACAAAATAGCAGACTTATAGGCTTGTATAACCACAAGATGTATATATAAATCCCTACATATTTCATACCGCTTCAGAAAGAATTACATGAAGCATTGGATGATACAGTATCATTGCTGGAATTTTATTTCTTCTTGTTACTTGTAGAGTTTTTAGGTAAATCTTTGGTGAAGGGCAAGAACTCTGGCTCGCCAGGTATGTACTTTCTGAGTTTCTCTGGCACGACCAAGCCATCTTCTGTTTGATAGTTCTCCAAAATACAACACAGAGCTCTCTGAGTGGCAGCTAAAGTCGAGTTCAGACAGTGGACGTATTTCTTTTCTCTGTCGCCCATTTTCTTAATGCCGCATCTAATCTCTAGGTTTCTTGACTGGTAGTCAGTACAGTTGGAACAAGAGACGAGCTCTTTGTACTCATTTTGATAAGGAAACCACGCCTCAAGATCATACTTCTTGGCAGCCGCATTGTTCAATTCACCCGACACGATACCAACCACACGGTAAGGGATGTTCAATGATTGATAAAACTCCTCAGAGTTGGCGATCATACTATCAAACTCTTCCCATGAGTTCTCTGGGTCAGTTATACAAAATTGCTCAATTTTCTCAAAGGCGTGGACACGGAATACACCCCATGCATCCTTACCATGCGAACCAGCTTCCCTTCGGAAACAAGAGGAATACCCAACGTAACGCACTGGTAATTGCTCTTGTGGCTTCTCAAACCATTCGCCACTGTGGTATGCTGAGATAGGCTGTTCAGATGTGGCAATCAAATATTTCTCGTCATCTCCATCAATGACCTTGTAGAGTTCTTCATCAAACTGTGATAGCTGTGCAGTTTTGGACATGACATCTTTATTCATCATCACTGGTGCTTGTAGAGGAATATAGCCCTTAGCGGCTAGAAATGACAAGCCGTAGTTGATTAATGCCTGATTGAGAAAGACACCATAGTTCCTGAAGAAATATCCTCTATGACCGGAGATTTTGACACCACGTTCAGGATCATAGCCATCTAATCTCAATAGTACCTCGTGATGAGACAACTTTGCTGGCGTATTTGTGGCAGAAGCGTTGGATCCGATTTCTGGCAACGAAGTAGGCTTCCAGGTGCGAATTAGTTCATTGTTTTCTTCGTCGTTGGACACAACAACAGTAGGATGAACAATGTTGCCAACCTGGTTTACTTTGTTTCTCAAATCCTGGTCCTCTTTTTGCTCTTTTTCAGTCATCTCTTTCTTAGCTTCAGTAACTTGGTCCTTCTCAGCCAACAACGCACTAGCATCCTCTTTGTTTTTGAACTTCAAGCCAATCTCCTTCTGAATCTTGTTCAGTTTTTTATTGATCTCATCCAGCTCGAATCTGGTTTTCACCCAGTTCTTGTAATCAGCAATAATCTCATCGACAATTTCGACGTTCGCATACCTAGCCTTCTGAGATTGTCTGATCAGTTCGGGATTACCGCCCTTTTCTTCAATGAATTGATTAATATCCAACATCTTGAATGATATCTATCACGTATTTGGAGGACGAATCTTAATCAATAATTGAGATGGAACAGGTCATGTATTAACAGCAGATCAATTAAAAGTTTCAAATTTCAAAATTATTTTTCTTAAAATTGGCTATGGACTGTATATAAAACCTACTAATTGTTGCACTAAGACTATGACAGCTTTAGCTTGTCATTATCCACTTGCCTTTGATTGATATGTTCATCTCTGAAATAATGTAGTGAATATTTTTTGAAGAGAATTTGACGATTCATATCGAGTTATACCATAAATCCTCAAGTTTACATGTCCTTGTCACGAGCTGTATCAGGTACGAGCTGAGGACCTGGCCATAATTTTGGCAACTGCGAGAAATACAGTTCAATCATAAGGGTTACTCACTTGAGGTACCGTTTGAAAGTGATTGCTGATTGCATTTTGTAAAACTCGACAACTGAGTCGTTAACAAAGCAAACAAGAACTACAAGTTTATTAATCATTAACATGCCTTTTAAGGAATTCGGCCATTTTGGTTTTTTGGAAGAAGTCCTAATCAGATCGAATTTCAAAGGAATGAATTGCCTGGTAGTATACCTCTCCACAGTAGTTATGAGTCCTGATTGTTGAAAGGCACTCAGTTTTCTACCATCAGGATTCAATATTAAAAATTTCACATCAATATCCTATAAGCAATCTAGCGATATTTACTTATGTAAAATACCATGATTTGGACCCCAAACCGTCACTTATCGCAATTTTTTTCGGCTTTACTGTAACTCTTCTATTATTAAAGCTTTGGCCGTCATCAAATGATTGTTATCTAGAACGTTAACAAAAACTGACTTGCTACTAACAGGCTCAATAATTGATACAAATCTACGGTGTGTGAATGAAGGTACGCTTACCAGGCGTGGGTTTACCAGTATTCTGGCATGGTATTATATCTATGATATATATATATACTTAAACATGTGATCTTTCAATATTGGCAAGAGTAATATATGTCTCAAGGATAAGATAAAATAACATTGGATCTTTGCGAATAATGATATATATTTGATTCAAGTTGATATAGCCTAAATCCGGGCTTCCAGTGCTTCATAGAGTTTAGATAATGACCAGGCTATGGAACCCATAATCATCACTATCCAGGACAAAAACGTAGTTCACAGTTTGGATTCCTTTACAATCAACCATCGCATCGCGTCTCAGTCCACATCTGTTGTTAATTCACGGATTACTTTTCCAACGAATATAAAGTATATATTTCAGGATGACAACTACGAAGATGCGGAGCTAATGAAATCAAATGAGGATGTTGATAACTTGGTCATAGTGCAGCTAGATGAGCTAGGTATACTAGAAAATGTGGAGATTGTAAGCGACCATTTCGGGCTTCTTGACTATTCAGGATGGTCCCAGCATGCTATCAAGTCTGCGAGGCAACAGTTGAGTGCTATTGTCGATGGTACACAAGACGTTACTAGCCCTCTGAAATCAATTGAATTAGCGACGGAGCAGAAGTCAGTGTGCGATATCGATATTGACGTTGTGACAGAATTTCAGGATGTTCTTCATACGGCACCAAATCTGGAATTAAATGAGCTCATTCAGTTGTACGAAATACAAAATGAACAGCTCAAAAAGCTGATTGATCACTTATGAGTATCAAGGACAGCCCATTCCAAAAGCACTTATATATAAAATCGAGTCATTATCTCAATAAATAAGTACGTATCAATCCAATTGAGTCAAATCTGCAGGCATCGGCTTTATTTTAATCTTATAGTGCTTTTGGATTTCTTTGAATTTGTTCACGTCCCTACTTGTAAGAAAGTTTATAGCAACTCCCTTTCTTCCAAACCTGCCACTTCTTCCAATTCGATGAATGTAACTTTCCAAAATCTCAGGAATGTCATAATTTACAACAAGTGATACCTGCTGAACATCAATTCCACGAGCCCAGACATCTGTGGATACCAAAACCCTGGAATGCCCAGACCTGAAATTCTTCATGATTTTATCCCTCTCTTCTTGTTTCATATCACCATGCATAGAGACAACCGCAAAGTTGGTTTGTTTAAGTTTGTGCGAAAGCCAGTCTACTTTCTTTCGAGTGTTACAAAATATAACGCATTGCGTTATAGTTAGAGAATCGTATAAGTCACATAAAGTGTCAAATTTCCAATCCTCTTTCTCTACGTTGACGTAATATTGTTTGATCCCCTCTAAGGAAACATCTTGTCTTTTCACTAATATTTTCAAAGGATCACTCATGAATTTTTTGGTGACTTCCAAGATCTCTTTGTTCATCGTGGCGCTAACCACTACTACTTGACATGCTTTCGGCAGGGTCTTGAAAATATCGTATATCTGCTGTTTGAAGCCAAGATCATCACTCAATAATTCATCTGCTTCATCAAGAACGAGAACCTGAATATGACGAGTTTGCAGAATATGACGTTTGATCATATCCAATACCCTACCAGGAGTTCCACTAACCACATGACATCCCTTAGATTGTATTTTGCGCAAGTCATCTTTTAAAGTTTTACCTCCAGTTACGGCCATGACTTTCACATCCATGTAATCACCCAAATTTGTAATGACTTGTGAAATTTGCTGAGCAAGTTCTCTAGTAGGCGATAGTACCAGAGCCTGTAAATCCTTTTTCTTCAAATCTATAACTTGGAGCATACCTATCGTAAATGTTGCAGTCTTACCGGTTCCAGATTGGGCTTGCGCAACAACATCTCTTCCCGAAATTATCTGGCTAATGGCTCTGGACTGAATTGCTGATGGCGCTTCGAAACCATATGAATAAATACCACGTAGCAGATCATCTTTCAGGTTCATAGACTCAAAAGTTGGCGTAATTTTCACTTTTGAAGACGTACTAAACTTCAGTTCACTTTGACCTTTTGCATCATATGCCATGACAGCTTATTCGTACTTTGCGTCTATTTATCAGTCTTGTAGGCTTCGCAATTCTAATGCAGGGCTCTTTAAGCTCGCATTTGATCTATCTCGCAATCCATTATATGAACTCAATTTTACAAGTTGATATTAAATTAGAGTATCAAGTGAAATCAGTCAAGCGCTTAGCTACCATATATAGAGCCTTCGGGAACTGCCCTGTAACATGGCAGATCGGAAAAGGATTATTGTATCCATAGGCGGCGGCTATGCATCTGGAATTCACGAACTGCCTTTGCAACTGCAAAATTCTTTTGCATACATGCATCCTAACGCTAAAGTTACACTAATAGATCTCGAAATGCTTTTCTTGGCACACAATGATAAACTTACATATACAAATAAGGACTATGACTTTGACATGGCATATGACCTCTTGACAAGGCATGATGCAAAGACTATTGATACCACAAATTCTGCAGACGATAAAATAGCAATAAAAGAGCAAGTCGAGCTAGTTCTACTGTACGGTTACTACGCTCTTTTCGACGAGCGCATCAATAATCTAGCACAACTGAAAATATATCTAGACTGCGACGCTGACGAGCGATTGGTATCAATAATACGAAGACGTGACCCAAGTTCTAGTATGGAACTCACTTCAATCATTACAGAGTACATGGAGAAGCTACGACCCGAAATGCAAAGATATATCGAACCTACAAAGACGTTCGCAGATATGATTATCCCATCGGCCAACCAAACTGCAGGTTCAAAGATCATAGTCGATGGCATATTACGTATTATTGATGAGTTGCAGGTAAATTCATCAAATTCAAAAGTCAAAGCTCCTGTTTGGGATTATCAACTAGAGGACTTGGAGATCGAAAGAGAGCGTTACTACGATTTATCTTGAAATCTACGCGATAAGAAGTAGTAATATGGATTATCATAGTGATGGATATCATGCTATTTTTTGGTGTGTGGTATCATGACTCCGGAGCAGCAGGAGTCAATCACGTACCATGCAGAGTCTGAGAGTTTGACTCTGATGGTTAGTTTCGAAATCCAACTCAAGGGTATAAGAACAACATGAGATAGACTATTGGATAATGTATCTTAACGAAGAGTTGACAGCTGTCTTCACTTAGTGAGCTTGCTAGGACCCCGATAATTGCCAGTTCCAAGGGTTGTATTGAATTTGATAACCGAACAGAGATTTAGATCAAATTAAGTCCAGTTATGCGAAACATAAACTTCACTTTGATTACAACTAGGTTTAGCTCCACACTCCGAAAGACTGCCTTATATGATCTTCATGTCAGATTGGGTGCCAAAATGGTTCCTTATGCGGGTTACTCAATGCCTATTTTGTATGATGGTCAAACACATATAGAATCTCACAATTGGACGAGAAACAAAGCAGGACTATTTGACGTTTCGCACATGTTACAAAGCCGGCTTACGGGCAGCTACAGCGGGGAACTTTTGGAAAGACTAACGCCCACCGATTTTGACTGTCTTCCCGAGGGCAAAAGTTCAGTATCGGCGCTTTTGAACGAGAATGGCGGAATAGTTGATGACACGGTTATTACCAAGGAGGGATGCAATGACTTCTACATTGTGACCAATGCAGGATGCGCAGACAAAGTGAGAAAGTATTTTCCCGATCAAATTAAGCAAGCGGATTTGCAAGATAAAGATATAAAATGGGAACCTATTCTAGGTAAAGCACTGTTGGCTCTACAAGGTCCCCAAGCATACAATGTCTTGAAGAAAGAATTGAAGGCTGGTGGTGAGCTCTCATCGTTATACTTTAGTGAGAGACGCCAATTTGAATTAACCGATGGAAGTTTAGTTGGAATAGCACGAGGTGGTTACACAGGCGAAGATGGCTTTGAGATATCAATTGATGATGACCGAGCTCTTAATTTTGCTGAGAGTCTTCTGAACAATGATCTCACGAAACCAATTGGTCTGGCTGCAAGGGACAGCTTGAGGATGGAAGCGGGCATGTGTTTATATGGCAATGAACTAAATGAAAATATCACACCTGTGGAGGCGAACTTGAGGTGGATAATCTCTAAATCTAAAAGAAATGCCGATTTGAAAACACCCTTCAACGGCTCAGCGAAAATAATTAATCAACTGCTCAATAAAGATTATGATAAAATCAGAATTGGTTTCCAATATGCTGGCAAAGGGCCCGCAGCGAGAAACGGCTGTAAAATATATTCCAAAGATGGTGAATCTGTTGGTTTTGTTAGTTCTGGCAGTGCCTCACCAAGTTTAAATAATATTAACATCGGACAGGCATATGTCATAAAAAGCTGTTCAAAGATTGGCACTGAGCTCTCGGTCGAAGTTAGAAAGAAAATGTATAAAATCAGAGTCACAAAGATGCCATTCATACCAACGCACTACTACAAAAGAGAGCGGTAAAAAACCGCGGAATACATGAATCGTGATATATTTTGTAAGTAAATACCAACTCTCGACAAAACTCAATCTTCGAACATATCTGCGATAGATTGAATAGAGTACCATTCAAATCTGACAAAATCCAATAAACCGACATGATTAAATCTTTAGTTGAGTGCTCAAATCGATATATATTGCCTTGTATAATAACATAATGTAAATGGTTGACTAATGGTTAAACTTATGAGCAATAGCTAACAATAGATGCCAATTATGTATACTTTTGAGCATTAAATATGAACGATTGTGTGTTGAATCAACATTATGCTGCATGAAGTATATCTAGGACCCAAGTGATGCCTTATAGATCTTTGAGTTTACCATACTTTATAAGAAGAAACTTTCTAAAAGTTACAGTTTAAGTAAACACGGTGAATTCCAAGGGTTGCTGGCAGAAATTCACTGAGTTTTTAACTAGTGCGTCCTATAAATGGCGAAGATAATGTGGCATTGGCTTTCCTGTATCTGTTTCGACGGGCGAGGTTTCTTCAGCAAATATTTTAGTATTTTGAAAAACCTCTGTAATACAAAATTGCTTCCGCAACGACAGAATATAGAGCTATTTAATTCCCCTAAACGCGCTTCTGAAACGTATAAGCGTCTTAGCTAGTGGTTGAATTTCACAGTCCGAATTAGGTACCAGCTACATAACTTTTCGCTGGAAATTAAAGCAGAACATCGAATTATCACATCTGTAATTACAATTAAGATCAACTTCAACGTTGAGGGATATATTGCAAATGGATGCCGGGACCTCAGCTTTGAGAAATGCCAAAAATTCTCGTCCTGGTCCAGCACAGAATGGGGTCAGGACTCAAATGAGAAATAGTTTGCTCAATGAGAGCATGGGAACAATATCCCTGGAATATGAAACACCGATCCAAAGTAAAATGGCCGGCTCTGTTCGTGGCCCAATTTCATCTGCTCAGAATTATAATGGAATGCAATCATATCAACAAACCAATCAACAAATTAATGGTCATCAACACATCGCAAGTAATCAGTATCAACATCCACAACGACCAATAAACGGCCAATACCATCCTCAACAACAAGCGTTCAATAGCAACTACCAAGCACAACAGAAAGCCTGGAATGGACAGCCAATGAACTCGATACAACCAAATCAACACCATCAATATTATAACAATGGGGGCCAAAATTACACTCCACAAGGTAGTGGGTACGCATATCCGCGTAACAATTCCATGCCTGCGGGCCCAAATCAAATACAGAACCCACGTTACAATAGAGCACCTATTATGCAACGACAACAACAACAACAGATGGCGCAAGATTATGTTGAGGACGATGATTTTGATGACGCTTCCAGTAAGAGATCGTATTCGTTAGGCCAAAAATCAATATCCAACTTCTTCAAGGGTAAAGGCCATTCCAAGACATTTGGCAGAGCTATGAGATTTGGAGGCAAAACTGGCAAACCTATTCCTGCTACTGGGGTAGGAGGCAATGGTGGAGGTGGAGGTAGTGGTGATGAAGATGAAGACGAAGCAGTCATGATGTCAGATAATTCAACAATGACATTCAACGACATCAAAACATTAGGAAACAAGGGTGGGGACAAATATGGCTACAGTGGTGATACTGCACCAATAATTCCAACAATATTTACAAAAGGGCATGATAATATGAGTAGTACAGAATACCGTAAGCATATGATGAATCAGAAAAAAATGGCTATGAGTGCTATGGCAAAGCAACAAATTGGCCCAACTCCAGCTCAGACCAATAACGGCCCTCGCTCTATGTCGTTGCAATCAAACTACAACCCTATACACGCAAACTCGCAAATGGTCAACCGAATGCAACCTCCAATGCCTATGCCTCAACATGGAGTGAGATCTAACACTCTTACAACAAGCGTACCGTTTCCTCATAACACGTTTAATTTGAACCCAGCACCTAATCAAAATCGCTACAAAAACCCCTCAATGCCCGCTCAGCATCATGTACAAAACATACCGCCTAATGCACGTAGCAACATGGATCAAAATGGTGTAGGCCAGGGCAGATCGATGTCCCTTACAACAGGACCCACTCAAAATATGAAATCTTACGCTGGTATCTCAGAATCCAACCCAAATAGAATACCTGATATGTACCCGCAGACCGAATCTCTTCAAACGTCTAAACTCCAAAATTCAGTAATTCATCAACCCGATGTTGCAATGAATGTGGACTTAACCAAACCTGTTGTGGAATATAACAGCCGTGCATTAAACTCGTCATTCACTTCTACCAATAGCTCAGGCTCCACAAGTAACTTATTACAAAGTAATCACTCAGCATCTTCAATAAGTACTGAAAGAGACACAGCCACACCTCATATCACATCTCCATTAAAGAATAAGATCGAGAGCTACAATGACAACAGTAAACTCCATGTTCTTAAATTATCAGAAAATCATCAAAGTGATATAATGTCGAAACGAAATGCAGAATCAACCAGACAAGAGGTTGAAAAACTTACGGCAGAGCCCAGGAATTCGCCGAATGATATACGATACCAAACTTCCAAACATAATACGGAAAATGAAGCTCTTCTTCGCGCACAGAATAATGATGAATTCACATTCTATGATCCTCCTTCCTATATGAGACAAGGTCAAAGCAGTTCGGAGAGATCATCTAGACAGAACTCCCCTGAAAAAAATGTCGAAGCTTTTGATGCTTTTGCTGGAAAAGTAGTTGAACCATTGGAAACGATTAGCAAAGAAGATGACGACTATCTTAATTTACGTCCTTCGAGCTTATTGGATACAGGCTTGGAGTCCCTTGCAATTACAGAACAGCTTAAGTCTCAAAATTTTCGGGAACAAAGTATTTCCAGTCCTTCCAGAGTTTCAAATGCCAGAGAATCCTCTGTTACTTTTGCATCTGCAATCAGTGATTTATCTGCCAAAGGCGAATCCAATAACACTCTGACAGGAATGTACAAATTGGAGAATGCCACAGGGTCCAACGTTTATGTTACGGCTCAGGAATTCCAAGGATCGCAGCCTGAAGATGATACTAGGAATAATGCGAGAAATTCATATTCTAATCCTTCAGTGCACACCATCAGAGAGGAATTCGTCGACGAGTCTTCCACAATCACAAATTCAGGTAAGGATATTGACGAAGTTCCTGAAAATGTACCGGCAGAGGCCCCTCAACCACCCACCCACGATATTGATGGTATACCGGATAGCCCTGCTAAAAAACTGCGGCAATCCATAATATCTGCTTCTACGTCATCACCTGTAAGACCTTTGAATCTAGGATCAGCTGCGAAGATAGATAACCGTGGAATATATGAAGGACCCGGAGCAGTTTACCAGCCGATATATGCAGAAGCGGGACATGATACTTCCCAAATGATTGTCATTCCCGAAACTCAACTGAATCTTCTGACAGAGAACAAATCTCTGATGCAAGAAATAACAGTATTATCTAGCGAACTTGCGGAGTCCATACAGAGGGAGATCCATTTAGAAAACAGACTCATGGAGCCGAATGCAGCATATATGCGTGATGACATACAGAACGGCCAGCTTCTAGAAGAAATGGAGGCTAAGTTAAGGTACAAGTCTTCAAGAATTTTGGAGCTTATTCAGCAACTCAACGATGAGAGAATGAAACGTTTCATTGCCGAAGAGCAGTTGGTTTTTCAAAAGGAAGGGAAGCACGCTAACGTACAAGAGTTGATCTACGAAAATACTGAGCTTAAGAGGGCGCTGAAATCAACCAATTCTCCCTGAGTTATTTGGATAGTTTTGAATTAGACAACTGCAAGACAATTGAATATCTACTGAGCCTATTTCTCTGTAGTTGTAATTGATCGATTTTTTTTTTCATTTCGATATTACGGATCTCATAATTTTAAGATTTTTGTGGAAAAATCTAGACGATACTGTAGAAGAATAAAGGATTTTTTTTTTGTGTCAGAGTTCTAATAGATGCGATAAATTCCTGGTGGTCACTAACTTAGGTATATATATGATCAATACCTGATGGAACTTTATCAATATTTAGCTCAAAGAAGATGGGATTTTCGATAAGGAAGCAAATCAAGAATTATGATAGTAAGTACAGACCACGAAATTATCGCTCCAAAGAGTGATCATCCTGGGACACAACAAATGAATAACTTATACCAGATTAGCAGTATAACGAGCTATGAGAATTTCAAAAACAGGTTTTCTCAAAAAGATATGGTCACAGTAATAGAAGACGAGATTTGCACGGTGAAGCACAACGACAAGGTTGTTGCAGTATTGGACGGAAATGTCAAAGAGTACTTATTAAAGGATTGGTGATATAAAGGCCACTCTTGATGTTTAGTATGTGTAAAATTATGATGCGGCTCAAATAGCGACAGGGAAAGAAGGATGATCATGATGATCACTCTTGATGAGATTTCATTTCATACATTTAGGTTAGCCTTATAAATAGAGATTTTATGTATATACTTGATTTATTGGTACGTTAGTTTGGGAATAATTACAACACCATTATATTTTGCAAAAAACCGATGGGAAATGGAGGGCCCAACATGATCTCAAACTGCCGCAGGAGTAGCATCAGGAACACTTTGACCAGAATGCAGCGTCAAGGGCTTGCTTAACATGTGGCCCATTCTTTCTATTTTTGTAGTTAGATAACCTTCTATCTCCTGCGAGTCGATACCTTTCTCGGAGTTTGACCAGTTGAGAGGGATCATAGGCACACGTTCCACGCAATGCAAGATTGGGGCGTGCTCCACTTGAGATATCTTATCTGGATTATTTGTGAGTAAGCGAATGTTGCCGATTCCCAGGTCCATTAATATAGCCTTGCCGAGGGAGAAATCGCGAGAATCCACGGGATGCTTTAACATGAGGTTGGCCTGGACAGTGTCAGCGCCCAGATCTTGCAAGTTGTAAGCCTTTAGTTTTTCGCCCAGGCCAATTCCGCGACCTTCTTGGCGAAGGTAGACGATGACGCCGTGGCCATTTCCACCGCGAATGCCTGAATGTTTCTCATGGTCGCATGCGATGAGTCTGCCAGCGCGGTCGAACTGTTCGCCGCAGTCGCAGCGCGCACTCCAAGCCGTTTCGCCGGTGTAGCACTCTGAGTGGATGCGGACCAAGGTTTCCTTATCTGCGGACCAGGTGGAGCGATCGACCGGCAGCAGCTCGCCGGAGCTCTGGTCAAACTGGAGCTCGCAGCCGAGCCTGTCGTCGCGGTCGGCAACGGTGCGGCCAGGGTACAGTCTGCCGACGTACGCGCCGCGGACCATGCGGTCCTGCTGGGTCTCGCCGGGCCGCTGCTTGAACAGGGAGCGCGAGCGTATGTCCTCGCCAAACACGATCGCCAGATGCTCCTTGTGGTCGCGGTCGTTGGCATACAGATGCAAAAAGATGTCCGGGCCGTGCGTCGTGGGGATCCGTGCACGGGCAACACATTGCACTTCGGGGAGGGCTCCAGCGGTCATATCAGTGAGCGACGGTGGTAGTGGTACAGGGGTCGATGGGCGTGAACCAGTATCTCTCTTGCTTGCGGAGCGAGACAGTCAACTCTCCTAAATCGATACACAGATATATATATATATACGTCTATCTATATATACACATATATGTTGATATTCGATGCAAACGGTCGTGCTCTCTATTACAGCCAGTAAGCAGTACCAGCAGTAGTAGTAGTAATCCGCACTTGATCTTTGTCAGTCAGAGTTTACTTAGTGTCTCGTATTATGTCACTTTTTTTTCCGTTCGGTGTACTTTTTGATCCTTTCATCTCCAAGCACTTAGTAATCCATTATTTCCCTGACCAGAGAGGCTCATGTGGCGGTGAAGGGGCAGCCGGAGAACGGCGTGGAAATAGGAAGAACGCGGAGGTCACGTGAATGCAAAGCGGCGCGGAGGAAGAATAGAAAACCCCGAGAGCGCGCGGGGGCTACCCGGCCTCCCGGAGTTCTGCGCCACGTGCCGGGCGCGCGGCGCGGGATTCTCCGGGCCGCACGTGACTACCGCGCGGGCGGCCGCCGCGTTTGCGAGATGTGCAGGCTTTACATTACATACTGCATAACGAGCGACGCGCCGGCCACGACGCCGCGCCCGGGGCTCGTTCGCGGCTCGTTCGCGGCTCGTTCGCGGCTCGCTGGCGGCTCGCGCGCGGCTCGCTCCCGCTACTGCGAGTTCGCCACCTTGCGCAGCTGCTCGTCGTCCTTGAAGCTCTGGCGCCACCCGCAGATACCGCATCTCAGCTCGTTACCCCAATGCAACGGCACAACCGGTATGAAGTACAGAGTGAAAAACTGTCTGTTCCGCACGGGCTCCACGCTATGGTTGTGGCAATGCGGACAGTACATATTGTGCGGGACGTTGGAGCCCTTGTAGGGCTTATCCCACGAGCGCGCGCCACACAGGATCGGAAGGAACAGAAACATGCCACCTGCGTATGATCTGGTATCCGCTCCTCCAAGCCGTGCAATCTTTTCTTTGTCTCTGTGTCTCTTTTACCTTTTGTTTCCAACACTATAGGGAGCTATTTCTCACCCTGTGAAACACGCACACATAATCACCTGGCTTATGTTACTGTGCATGCCAAGGCGCCACACTATCGGTGGGCGCGGGAGTTGGATGAGTTGGAGTACGGGCTACGTATGACCACTAGACGAGAGCGAGTCGCGCGCTGGATTGGCTGGTGGGCTGGGCACCGATAGCGGCCTTATAATGTTGGGGGGTGGGAGACGAAACTCCGGGCGGCAGATAGCGTTCCGCGGAATGCGAGGGGCGGGAGCAGGGGGTTAGAGCCGCAGAGTGGATTCCGGAACTCCCTTTTGGGCGCCCGCTTTCTCGTTCCGGCCACGGAGCGTCCCGCTCCGGCTCCCGCTCCGAGTCCCGCTCCGACTCCGGCTCCGGCTCCGGCCGGACACGCGTGCGGCGATCCCCTCTCGTTACATAATTAGGCGCATGTGCGCGCGTCACGTAACGCGGGCAGTGTCGACACAACTCGCCGTGCACCCCGCCAAGATGCACGGGCCTGCGCCATTACGAAGCAGGCATGAGCGGAATTTCCGTATCGGGGAAAAACAAGCAGGTGGGGGCGGTGGCACGTACAGATTAGTATAAAAAGGGCAGTCGAGATTCCAGTGATTTGATAATGTAAGATGGCAGAGCTGACCTCATCGGATCTTGTGTTTAGGTAAAAGGCATAGCAAACAGGTAATTAGGAAGCCGCATCTTGAACACGCTGTTGGCCAGGCTGAGCGAAGGCTGACATGACTATGTTACCGTGGGAAATCGGAATCCTGGAGGAGTCCGCGCTGGACAGCGGCGCGCGCGAGCCGGCGGGTTCCTTCTTTGCTGCAAACACGGGCGCGGGCGCGGGCGCGGGCGCCGGCGCCGGCGCAGGTCCGGACAGTGCCGTCCCGGACGCGTACTGGCTCCCGGCGGAGCCGCCCGGCGCGCACGCGCGGGACGCCCTGGCCCTGCAGGCCCGGGCGCTCCCAGACGACTCTGCGGACGCGATTTGGCCCGAGAGCGTGTGGGACCCGACGCCGACCATCGCCGGCGCGGAACCGGACTTCGTGCTCGCCTCCGGCATCTCAATGGCAAACCCCTTGGACGCAGTGCCCCTGCGCCTCGCGTCCTCGGACGCTGACATTGCAAATTTCACCTTGATCTCGCCCCACGTACACTCGCCAACACTCTCGTCCTCGTCCGCGTCGACACCATCGTTCATCCCGCAAGCGACCTCCCAGATACCGCCCGCAAAGAAATCCACGGGAACCACGAAATCAACAGACGCGCGCCTCTCCGCTCGCGGTCTCGCCCGCGTGTTGCAATTGGACTCTACAGAGGAGGCTCTCAAAAGAGAAAGCTTCATACTCGATATATTCAAGAACGAACTGCATTATCCACTCGGTTACAAGACCTGGATCAGGGACACCTCCAAGGCCACTCGAGAAAGACTCTTAAACGAACTCTACGAACGTGTCAAATTTACATACCCAGAATACACTCACGATATCCTCGAAGTCATCGTTAGAAGGGCTACTTATTCCGTCATGCAGAGCAGGCTTCGCAAAGAAAGAAGAGCACGAGTCAGGCGCCGGCCCTAATCAAATAATTTCCCAAGTCTTGTTTCTTTTCATTATTTTTTTCTTTCTTTTCTTCTTTCTTTCCTCCTTCATTATGCCATTTGGCACCAGAAAGACCATAAACCTGCATTTTCCACAAGACATTTCTACAGATTGGAGATTTAGAACCTGGCCCTATACTGAGGTGAACCCAGCTTCAAATTTATTCTCTCTATCTTATTATGCCCTTTAACCATTGTACAAAAACTTTGTTTTTACGGTAACCCATAAAATATAAAATAATCTTTAAAACAGATGATCATCATGCTCCATCGAGACAGTTGACTCTGATAATATACATACGTGGGTCCACCCCACGGCCCTAGGATGTTGTGAAATAATATCCAATAATTAACCATGAATTCAAACTAGGAGTCTATTCTTTTAGATCTAAAATTTGGTGAAAGAGCGCTTCTTGTTCTTCTTCAACTGATTCTTCTTGTAAGTCAGATGTCTCGAAGCGCGCCATCCTGAAGTACTCACTTTGGACTTGTCGTTCTTGACGGAATCGTCACTTTCAGCTTTGCTATCTTCTGCCATCTCCTCACTTTCTAGCTCTCTGCGCTTCAGATCTTCGAGCTTCTGGTTCACAAGGTCATCTTGTAATCTCTTCGCGATACGCAATTCTCTCGCTTCTTCGACTTTACGAAATACATCCTTGCGGATGACGGACTTTGCATTCAAACGTGTACTAGCTCTTAGAGATTTCGCCATTGTATAATTATGTTACTAAGCTGCTTAGCTTGCGATCTCTAACCTTGATGCTGATATTTTGGAAAATTTTCCGATATCTTTTATTCTTCTTTTATTAAAAATTTAATGTATAATTTTTTTGATAACTTTTCGTTAATGCAGATCAACTTTTAGTATTGAATGATAGTGACTATCTATATATGTTAAATGAAGAAGTAGAGGCGTCATCCGCAATGCATTGTAATTTATGATTTCTGAGTCTTGATTAGAAAACCGTTAAAGTTAGTACTCCCGAAGTAATTTTTTCCGAGTTTCATATCCATATTCAGTGGCATGCAAATATTTCCTAGAATATGGAGTCCATCTCTTCTAGAGTTGTCCGATCGTCCTTGAATCGACATTAACGCGCTAGAATGTTAGTGAACAAAGAAAGAATTCACGGAGCATCTTGATTTTGTAGTTCGAAATGTAAAATGGATAATTCTGCTCAAAATACCGTTTATTTACTATTCACTACGTTCATAGCGCGATTTGGCGACTGCTCTTAATAGATAAGAATCTAGATCCTTATCGTCGTCAACTTTGCCCTAGGTTTCAAAAGCCATTTGCTTCAGGCTCATTAGTATTGGTAACCCGTTGAACTTCGTTTGGTTTCGAGCCCTCAACGCTTGGACTATAACCCTGCTTGTTTTCGCCGCTAGTTTTCGGAACTCTATTGGGATGAGAGTACCCTATTGGAGGGATCACTGGTAACAAGACTGGCTGTGCTCCTCTCGGAGCAGATTGAAATCCATTACTCGAAGCTATAGCAGACTGTGTTGCGCTTTCTGCATAGCTTAATAGACTACTCTCGATATATCCGTACGAGGAGGCTCGTGATCTTCGCTCAACAAATTTCGAAGGAATCTTTGTCTGATGAAAACTGTTAATATTTGCGAGATCCGGTCGCTCGGAGTAAAATCCTTTGCCGTTGTGATCTCGATGGGGTGAAAATGAGCTAATGGACTCCATAGGCGGACTTTCGAAAGACATTCGTTGGAGACCATGATTATTGGACTGTTTCGCTCTATAAGTTTGCTGACTAACTTGTGGCAACAAAACCGGCAATTGTCGGTGTGCATGCCATCCTTTCGATGGAAAAGTAATGACCTCAGTTCGATTGACACTATTGGCGTTCCAGTTATTGCTTTCATTGACTCCAAGGGTTGTACCATTCAATTGCGGTAGTACTGAAGATGTTCTTAAATGATGACCATTACTTGTGTCCAGAACTGGGTTGTCATTCGGTGCAGAGCTAAAAACATAAGGAAGACGATTATACGCACCAGGTGTACTGATAGCATTACCGATGGGTGATGAATTATTTCTATATACACCGTTGTCCAAAAAAGAAAAAGGCTTTGGCTCGCTTTTTGCATAATGAGTGTTTGAATCGCATGGCGAATAATCATCCTTATGATTTTCTCTTACATTTGATATCTTGCAGCCGGTATCTGTTTTCATATAAGTTGGAGACACGAGATCACATTCTGGTGGTAATGATTGAGGATATTTATCAGATTTCTGCAGATGTAGATGGTCAATTATCTTTTCAAACACTTCGTGGAAAACACGGACCGTTTCCACAGTATTTGGAGGCCCATATTCAATTAAATGCAGTATCTCCTCTTCCAACGGAGACAATCGATGGTTCATGGCCACCTTGTTCATGATAGATTTTTTCCATACTTGAATATGTGAGCTTATTTGTTTCTTCGTCCTGGTCTCTCCCGTATGATATTTGATGTACATGGAAATAAGTTCGTTTCTACCGTAATTTCTATTTCTGATCTTCATTTTAGCGGTTCCGTTTTTTATTATCAAACGTAATGCATTGGTAAAGGCTCCCTCAAGACCATATGGCCATTTATCGTGGATATACATAAATTTAAGAACCATGTGATTTGGATCATTGCTATTAACATCTCCGTTTGTACCGCGCACATGATGTGTATATTCTGAAACGTCGTCACTAGTTTGAATTTTTTTTACCGCCGCATTTCTTTCATTTGAGATACTATTTCGTTTTAACTCAGAATGATTATTCAATTCTGGTTCTCCCAGTAGTGGAGGCATTTAAGATAATAAGTAAATGCGAGGCTAGAAGGAAATCAGAGTGAGTGGTTAAAGCAACTATTGTTCAATTTCAGAACAATCTTATCTTTCAGACAAAAATCTCGAGATATCGATTGCAAAAGAGTACTTTTCGGGCGCTGACACACTTCAAAATCCTAGCCTATCTTTGGCAATTCTCAAAGGAAAAACTAGTAGAATATCCTAGACCTGGTATGACTCGTTGAATCAATCTATAAGATACAAGAGAACTCTGAGAGTATTTGGCCAGAGATATGATCAACCAAGCAGTATCTACTCTAATCAATAATAACAGAAGCGTAGCTTGTTTGTTTGGATTGCAGATCGGCGACCTTGGATAACTTAATGACCGATATAAACTAAACTCCAAAGATTAGAACTTGACAGCAGATTCCCTTTACAAGTTATAAGTGACAGTGCGCTATGGGGACAGGCACCAAACAGAGTACTATAGAGAAGAGCAGAGTACTGAAAACGGTCAGAGCAGAAGAGCGAAGCAGAGTACGAAATAATAAGCAGAGTACTTGATGGTGAGAATGCACCCAAAAATATAAGAGACAAAATTAGCAGAGTACAAGTGAAGCAGTTGTACGAGTGATAGCAGAGAACCAAGTTCAAAACCAATGAGCAGAGCAGCAATAGAACAGAAAAAGCAAAAATAAGCGTCGTTCGGCGATAGCACCTCAACGTGTGACAAGTTGGCACACAAACAATAAGCAGCTGACAAGCGGTAGCAAGGCTTTTCCACAAATGGACCCCAGAAGAAATATGGCTGAAACAAAACGCTCAGGAAACAGGAGTTGACGCAATAAAAATACAAGAAGATCGGCTCCCACTCTTACTTAGAAGCCTTTGTTGTAACCAATCTTTCGGCAGTCGCAAACCGAGATCCCGCGTCGAATACAAAGCTTGTTTTATGGAGGTAACCTGAGTTTCCAATTGTACTGGGAAATTCTTGCAATAACTTGCTTGATCTTTCAATAATGAAAAAATGCAAAAATTATTGAAAAAAAGGCAAATTGAACGAACTCAGGACAGTATCAGCTTATATTGCCGCAAAGAACGTCTTGGACTAAACCCTTGATTGCTCTATTTTATATTGTGATGGGTAATTTATAGAGCTTCAACAATGGCGATAAATCTGGGCCTGACGGTTACGTGTAATGTTGGCACGCAGACGGTGATGATCTAGTATAGGGGGATGACAAGTATGAGATATAGCTTTTGGCGAGCCAAACGTTTCAAGATGCCCGTATATAGAGCAGCTGAAAGTTCTAGCATGCCCACCTTTATAATTTATAGAATATATTGGGGGAGAGGGGTTGGGGACTTGCAGTTATGTCAAATATCAAAAGTAAAGACTTGGCCAGCTTACAGTCACAAATATGTTGTTGGGTAACTTGACCAAAACAGCTGAACCATTCTCTTGGATCAAAGTAACCCGCGGTGCGGCTGTTGAGCTGTCAATTTGAGAGAATAGGTCTCAAATGTTTATTCAAGGTTTCCTGATTAGGATCTATTGAGCGGTGGGCCATTACACCAGTTATTGCGCGGGCCATACTGCCCGAAAAGCAGTGGGCAAACTACATTCCGAATGGCAGTTACTAGTTAGCAATTGATAATATTTGACTCAAGTTGAAAGAGGACAACGGCCCTATGATGCTCAAACGTCGGTCTTTACAGACCAGCTACGTGCGGCAGGAAAATCTCCAACTCCGTGTTATGCACCGCGCGACACATATGGCATAAGGCCCGAGATCGCAAAAAGTGGATATCCCCCAACATGACTCCGCCCAGCCAGGCTGAGTATCTCGTCTCACTACATTCTCTCAACCTTTTAGTAAGTCTGCTCGTAAATTCCAGTCATACAACCCACTCTATAGCTAAAAATTGGTTAATTTCAGCACGGTATCTTATGCTACTGGCCTCTCCCCTTGCCTTTTCTGTCCAATCCTCGGAGATTACTCAAAAAATTCAACTTCATTTTGACTTTAGTCCGAGCTCTTGATTTTTCGTTGCACCACAATTGGTTATATCACATTAGGTCTTTTCAATAAGGTCATGCGGACTAAATCATCGAATACTCGTGGGTCATGGGATCAACTGAAGTACCGAGGTAATTGATGTGACAGCCATCATCTCATAAAGTCAGCGAGCAGGCGATCATAAGGTCGATGTGAAGTTTTTAATTGAGATCATGGAATGAAAGAGGTCCCAGGAAATAAACTGCACGAACGTTTCCAATGAGTAGTTTTATTGTCGTAGTATACAGGTAGCATATATAAATTTCGAGGATCAATTTTCGTCGTCGTCGTCCAAATACTGTGCGTAGTCTTCCGCAGAAGCAAAAACGGGTAAACCTTTTGACTTTTTCTGTTTCTTTCTAGGTTGCTCTGTATCTTTATCAGAGGTGTTGTCACTTTGCTCATCTTCTTGCAGTGTATTCAATAGAAGATTGTCATCTTCTTCACTGCCATCGTCGACTTGCTGATCCTCAGCATCAGCCAATCCACCATTGTCGAAACTGTAAAACTGGTCATCGTCGCTAGATCCCACATCGCTATCATCTGTTTCCTGAGCCTCGACATCTATTTCACTATCACTAGACATCGAAAAGTCGTCGCTCCCAAAACCTATATCGTCATCCTCGTCGTCGGCCTCTACGTCAGGTTTGGAACGGACTAATGCCTTCCAGATTTCATCTTCATCAAGATCTTCAGATCCTTCCTCTTCGTCAAAATCAGATGAGCGTTTTGTACCGGCTCCCTCTGTACTTCTCAACTTGGTCGTCTTAGTGGTAAAGTACTGATGGAAAAACCTGTCTTCAGGAGACACATCCTCAACTTTCTTCGCTAACCAGTTCTCCATATTAGCAGGTTTAGAACCTTTAGCAACGTCAGTGGCTTTGACAATTACAGAGTTGTTTAGTTGAGATCCACCAAAAAGCGGTTGCATAATCGATTGGCCACGTTGAACAGGCTTTTGTTTAGCATTGCGGTAAACAAAACGATCGAGAAAATGCGATAAAGTGTATAATCCGAGGTCTGGTTTTGTTACATCAGTTACACTATTCTCCACAAATGCATTGATATAAGTTTCTACTGCTGGATGGTAATGGGCCAAAAACAAGCCAAGTTCCCATAACGATGACTTATCGGCATTAGCAAACTTGGGGTCCCTCTTTCGGCTATCGTAAAATTTCTTGCCTTGTTTTTCTTCTACATCAGCCTCTTCATCACCTGAAGCATACTCGTCATCGATAGGAGTGTTGGTCAATAGGTTTCGTATACCTGGAATATTTTGAGTCAATTGTAAGAGTAAATATAGAAAACCTGTAATACTGCCAACGTTTAGCCAATGCATGGAGATCTGCATAATTCTTTTCACGAATGCTTGTACTCTAGCCAGGTTTCCTGCATCATGCTTTAAGGCCTTGTATAGGATGTTTAGATAAACACCTTGTTTTGAGGAATTTAGTAATCTAGGGTCTAATAGACTTTCATAAAGCGTTCTATAATACCGGTCTGGATTGAGGTTGGCTTTCATTGTTACCTGGTGAATCAATGATAATGCTTGAACAGATGTATTAAAGTTCGCAGAATGAGTAATGCGAAAGAGTGTATCAAGGTGAGATTCGTATATTGAGGAGGGTAATTGAGCAAATGGAAATGCACGATTCATACCAGTCAAAATGGCACTGAATAACTTCGAATTCTTTTCACCCAAAATCTCTTCGTCTGACTTATCCAATTTGACCGATTTTCCTCCATTTTTACCCTTCTTGACATTCTTTTTTCTCTTAGCTTCATAACCCTTATGGTTGGACTTGATACCACTGTCTTTGATATTAGATTTGTCTGACGTTATCAAAAATTTTTCAAATAATGTGAAGTAGGTCTTGATGAGCTTATTGGCAATACTATCTTCCGATCTTTTCAGAATGGTTTGGTTGAGAGTAATCACAGAATAATAAGTGGTATGATAATCAGCGTTAGGCTTCAATGCGAGATCTACTATTGCGTCTATAACAACAGATTTCATATTGGGATGCTGTTGCTGAAGCTGTAAAAGTAGATATGATGTTTTGGAGGCTACTTTGGTGTCAATATCACCAAGTTTGTTGACCCCAAGCCTCAGGAGATTAACCTCTTGTTCAGGTTGTTGAATTAAAAGCTCAAAGATATGATTCAAGGTTTGCAATCGTACATGAATGATTGGATCGTGTGAAAGCTTTTCCAGTATTTCCAGTACTTGAAAAAAAAACCTTTTGAGATAATCCTCAAAGTAGAAAACAGCCAACGTCCTCTTATTGAGCATCATTGATAATCTGGGCTGATTCTTGAAATATCTTAATTTTCTGTTAGGTAAAATACCGTTGAGGAAAAGATCTCTGAGCGCATTGATACTTTGTAATGCCGAGTTTCTTGATTTCTTGCTGCAGAAGGAGAGAAGGCTATCCAGTGATTTCATATTATGAAGTGGAGACTCTTGAATTAGCAGCGTAAGCGCGGATATTTTATCGTTGAGCGTACCGCTAGTTAGCATCTGCGACATGAATTTTCGTTGTGAAGAGTCTTTCGAAAATTCATCGTTGAATGCTTTATTGTCCCCTTCTAACGCTAATTTGGCTCTAGCATAAAGTTTATCAATCTGTTCCTGAGTGAGAGGCTCGATATCTTCTGTTTCTGAAAGCTGCGCATCCAAAGGTACTTTGTACCATGGTACGTCACAAGGTATGAGCAACTTATTGGAATCAATCGTGCTTCCTTGAATAGGATGCCCATTATTTACAGTATCACTTTTTGAAGAGTTGTGAGGTGTTAATGCCTTTGCTTCTTTTGCAGAACTAGCTTTCGGACTTTCCTTTGATTTCGTTTTTCCTTCTGCTTCTGTGCGGTCGTCTTTATCAACTTTGGAAAAGCTTCCACTAGATTGTTCGATTGAGTCTGAACTAAGTTGACGATCCATCTCCTTTTCGTCACTCGAAAGGACTTCATGACCAGCGCCATCATCATCATTGATAACGGCGGCGGTTCTGTGATGGTCGAATCCCATCTTTTGCATAAAGTCCTTTAAGTCACCTTTCAAGCCCTCGTCAGCTTCCGAATCTTCCGTGCCCGAGAATTCTTGCTCGCTCTGTTCATCCACGTTGTCAGCGATATCAGCAATCAATTCAACGTCTTCTTGGGAAGCCCCAAGCTCTAAAGCTTCGCGCTGTATGATTTCAATCTTCAACGATTCCTTGGAGTCAGCTGCTGGGGTCTTCGAGTGCGTTTTCGCTACTGCTTTTGAGCTTTTCTGAGCTGCCATTTTACTGGCGATCTTATCCTGCAAGGATGATAAATCTACCCTATCAGGTTTGCCTGCCATACTTTCTGCAGATAACAGCTTTGCTCTGCGTGACAATAGCAGGTTTCTTTACCGCGAGCTAATGCAGATAACCTCATCCCGTCAGTTTGAAAAATTTCAGGCAATCAAATAATTACTGTTGTACACTCGTGCCCGCGCAAAAACGGATATCCAGGGAAAAAGACCACTGATGCTACCAGTCAGCTAAACAGAGAGACGGAGACTTGGGCAAGAGAAAAATAGAAAGGTCACGTGGCTGATTACCCGGATACAGTACTAGGGAAACGCGGTATATTCAGCTGGCGATGCCGACCAAGCAAAGTGTCTTCGTAAACGGCGCTTGTGGTTCTTGCTGCCCTGGTGCTTAATCCATCGTGGCGGTAGCAGTTAACCTTAGTCGCACACAACCTCTACTCTTCCGTTCAACCAAACCTGTTCCGCCCTCCTAGTGTGCTCCGGTATGCCCACCTCTTGGTACCTCTTGGACCTACTGAGTTGAACCTCTCGTTCAGCACTTTTCTTTGTCTACGACATTACTACACTAAAGTGATGCAAAAGAAGTTAGGACTTGTAATGAGCTGCTGAAAACCTCTGCTCATTTTATACATTAGTCCTCGACATTTAGCCGCCCTGCTTTCATCCCTTATTTTCATCCGGGTAATAAAATCGTCATTCGCGATATATCCGCAATAGGCATAGTAGTAACCGCTCCTTCCTTGGAATTCCTGTTCCTGCATCGTATTTTTTTCCGGAAGAAAATTTTTCGATTCGGTTCTTTTTGCTTGATTTAGTCAAGTATTTATAAAGAGATCTAGTTAAGCATAAAAGAGGAGAGAGTATTTAAAGATGTCTTATATCAAGAACAAGATTTTTTCAGTTAGCACGGTTTGGTTGCGGTATACCAGTAAATACCAGCAAAGAGAACAGCCGTCATGTCCACGAAACGTATTGCCAAGGAATTAAACGATCTGGGCAGAGATCCCCCAACGTCGTGTTCTGCGGGGCCGGTAGGAGACGACCTCTTCCACTGGCAGGCGTCGATCATGGGCCCACCGGACTCTCCTTACGCAGGCGGTGTGTTCTTCCTGGATATCCATTTCCCCACGGATTACCCGTTTAAGGCGCCCAAGATCTCGTTCACCACAAAGATATATCACCCCAACATCAACGCCAACGGTAACATATGTCTGGATATTTTGAAAGACCAGTGGTCTCCGGCCTTGACGCTCTCGAAGGTGCTGCTCTCGATCTGCTCCTTGTTGACCGACGCCAACCCTGACGACCCGTTGGTTCCAGAAATCGCGCACCTCTACAAGACCGACAGGGGCAAGTACGAGGCCACCGCTAAGGAGTGGACCAAAAAATATGCTATATGATTTTTCGCATGACAGCCCGCATAGCGGCGGCTAATCAACGCCGACGCAGAATAAAAAGAATCCAGGAAAGCCAGCATATATCCGTTCAACTTTGAACAGCGATCGTAGGGTCGTTTTTTCCAGTCGAGAGTATAACGCAACAGGAGTGCGCTCGAGCGGATAAGGTGCTATCTATTTTTCAGATGCAGATCAGAAAATCCTCCACTTTGGAAATGGCCCACCTTTCTTTGAGAATACTCTCCATTATATAAAATGTATAGAAAATACTTAAGAGTATGCTATGGGTTCCTTGATTTCACATTGTACGTACCACCGCCCCCTCAGGGTGTGCTCCGTATAATTTGCATTGGCTCTAACCAGCTATCTTGATGGTTAAAGTTCATCAATTACGTGACAGCACTAGATAAACAAATGCTAGTTGCTACTGGGCACATTCAACTGAACAAACTGCTACTAGGCAGATCTTGGATCCATCTTCTCTTTGAATTCAGATGAGAAGTATGAGCTTATTGATCATAAATAAAAAAACTCCGCGACGGGGAATTGAACCCCGATCTGGCGCGCGACAAGCGCCCATTCTGACCATTAAACTATCGCGGATTGGAAAGGAAAGAGTAGCACTCACGGTGGGGGTCGAACCCACAATCTTCTGATTAGAAGTCAGACGCGTTGCCATTACGCCACGCGAGCTACTTTTTCTGATGAACACGCGTATTTGAGAGGGATATACTATCATCGTCATCATTTGATTGTTAGTTAATTATTGTCGACACTCACTTCGACATGAAAAGGCCTTAAAGTTACATTAACGGTAACTTGACAGTAAAGATTTAGTACAGTTTCCTGTTCTTTAGGTCCACGAGTTAACTGTTTGCTACAAATGCCTATAGAACCTATCTCGAATTAGAAAATCACTTCAGGTCAATTAGTGTAACAGTTTGAGCTTTAAATTCTTCGAATACATTTCTTAATAGTTCAAAACATTGGTCAGAGATGCGACGCCTTTTAAATAAATGCCGAGTGTGCTTCTCAGATGTATGTCGTATATAATTTTCGTTATAGTTCGTAAATCCTGATAGTCATCTTGCCAAATTATTGCTTATTGAACTCAAGCCCCACACTCGACTCGGAGTGATAGTAATAATATCACCAGGTAAATACAACCCAGGATCCGGAATTTAAGTCGTTAGGCGCAAGGTACAGGATTGGCCTGCATTCTTACGTGAATAAAATTTTATGAAGATTTAGATTTGAAGAAAGTTTACCTTATTATCGACATCTCCAAGAGTTAAGGGATGCCCGACGAGATTCTGCACTCAGTTCCAGTTAGAAATGAATACAAAGTTCCACAAAACCCTGTGGTTCTGTGTCATGGCCTCTCAGGTTTCGATAAACTCATATTTGTTCCTTCCATAAGACATTTGACGAAACTCATATCTAACGGTATTAAAACCCAAGTTTCAGACTATTCTTCGGGCCATGATCTTGATCATGAGGATATGAATTTTGCGAATAACGGCTTACTGGAAGCAGAATACTGGATTGGAATCAAAAAACATTTAGAGTCGAAAGGCTGTAAAGCAATTTTAACTAAGGTCCCAGGATGGGGAAGCATTGAAGAGCGCGCCTTGACCTTGAATGCCGAATTGGAAAAAGCATGCCAAGAAATGTGTGCAAGAGAACATAAATTGTCAATAAAGCTGAATTTAATTGCGCACTCTATGGGAGGTTTGGACTGCCGCTATCTAATCTCTAATATCTCTAAACGTAATTATCAGGTTATCACGTTAACTACCATATGCAGTCCACACAAAGGATCCGAGGTCGCAGATTATATAGTAGAAAACTTTCACAGGATGCAAGAAAAACTGGACATAAATAAGAAGGCATACTTACCCACTTGCTTCTACCAGTTGACGACTTATTTTATGGGTTATTACAACACGATAATTGCTGACGATCCTAATGTCGCCTATTTCTCATACGGTTCTTATTTTAAACCAAAATGGTATAGTTTTTTGAAAGGTACTTGGTCTATAATTGATACGAGGTCTCGTGGCCAGCTAAGTGATGGGTTGGTAACAGTCAAGAGTAGTCATTGGGGTACATACTTAGGCACCCTGCCGAATGTTGATCATTTGGACATAATAAACTGGCAGAATCGCCTGATGAATAAAATTGGACAAAAATTCTTAAATCAGCCTCAGCCTATTGATATTTTGAATTTTTACTTACATATCACGGACGACTTGGCTAGGAGAGGTTATTGAACGTGAGAATTTGTCCATTTCAAAGCTAAATGAGCCCTTAACCTATTAAAGTGTACTGTAAACACTTATAAAACTCATGTACAAACTGACAGTGATACTGCTAGTGCTAAATCTAAAGTTCGTCATTAACATTTATTTCGTCTCCAGAGTTGTGGATCTCCTCCTTTAGTAAGTTGGTGCTACGACTTTCTACCGACTTAATATCATGATTATCACTATCCAACGTATGATGCTCATCCGAAGGTTTCTCGATTTTATTTTGGGTGTCATGCATGACGTTTCCCCCATTCTGCAAATCGGTTGCTAACTGCACATCAGCTTTCGGATCTGAAAGAACAACTCCGTGCACCTCCGACGTGTAAGTGCTGGCCTGCTCAAAAGTTTGAATTGAGATCACAGGATCCTCCAGGTGCTCATCAATATAACTAGTAGTGGGAGTACTACCAACTGTTTCATCTGTTTCGCCCACTTTCGTATCCGTATAGTCCCCTTCCATTACAGGAGAATCGCTACGTCTATGCCCATCAAAGTTAATTTTTTGATCCTGCTCAATATCCGTGGTCGATTCTGACGTTGAGTCAAAATAAGAAAAATCATTCTCATTAGATAAAGGACTGGCAGGATTCTCAAGAACTCCATTCACTTCTGATAAGTTATTTTCATAGACCATTTCTGCTTCTTGGGTTTCATATAGATTACCGTCAGAAAATGGCTCTGAACTACTTATCTCAGACGGAAAGTCTTCGTTTGTTGGCTGAGTAGATGTTTTCTCTTCGTTTACGTTGGGTGATTGAACATCATTATTGGAGTTGTTATTTAGTAGGATATCATTGTCTGCAGCAGGCTCTTTATGATCTTCAGTCACATTTATATCCCCTTCGGTAAATTCCTTATCAGGCATATCATTTCCAATTCGTAAGTTTGAGCTATCGTACTGATCATTTTGATTTGAGATGCCATTGTCTACAACATTGTGTAAAACTTGTTGTTCCGTTCCCTTTTTGTCTTGGGAAATCTCATCATCAACTTCCTGATGATGCAGCTCAAAAAATTCATCAGGATCAGTATGCAAATCTTCATTGCCAGTCTTTTTGATTTGTACATGTGGACCATTAAGGTTTTTCAGGAGGTTATCAATATCACCAAGGTCGATCAAGGCCTCTATTACATGGAGAGTTTCTTCATCTTGAACATGAACCAAAATATCCTCACCTTCATTACGTATCACGATATCTCGGCCAATATTTGGCTCATCAACAAACTCAAAAAGTTCATCTAACTCGATTTCAGGGCTCTCTGGAGCCACCCGCGAGTCAGCACCTTCTAATGTTTGGAAATTTGAAATTTCGGGTACCTTAATATTCTTGTTTATCTTCAGTTCCATCCCACTAGAAGGGTTGCCTCTCAATTGCACTACGGTGAGAAAATTTCCCTCAATATCACACAATTTAGCGGCCCATATGAAATCAGCTTTACTCTCATTCACATCTTCATAGCCAGGCCCCAGAAGCTTCATCGCGATCATACGGTTTAGTGCTTTGGTAATAGCAACATAGATATCACTTGTTGGAGAGTTCCAATTGACTTCTTTATGCTTTCCAGTGAACATGAGTCGATTTCTTTTATCAAGTAGAGCATCTCCCTGAGGTGCCAAGAGATAAAAGTTGTTACCTAGGTACTTTATATCATTTTCCATCACCAGGTCAATCGTATTTGATTTATAATCTGTCAACGAATTTGTCTCTTTCATGCATGTTATGGATATAGCGCTCTTCTTTTCTAAATTGGAGGATAACAAATCTAGAGAACACAGCTCAGGAACTATAATTTGAACCTCGTAATGGCATGTACGAGTTTCTTTAACTGATTGGATCACAACTGGTACTGCTGCTGCACCGCACATGAATTGTAATTCAACAGTTCTGGGGGCACCGGTGATATCACACGTCTCTCCACCTCCAACTAGCTCACTAATATAATATCCAGTATCGTCATAGAGTAGTTGATATTCCCGGTCATTCGGCAGTGGAGACTCCTCAGCGAGAGTGTATGCCAATCGGTTTTGATCATCTCCATGGAACTGTATGAAGTCGGCTCCAACACAAAATTTGTATGTCCAAAACCCCGAAGCATGCAAGTAGCAACCGTGTAACTGTAGTTGTAGTATTTTCATAGCCTTCTGCAGGGCATTTTCCTGCGATGCCAATAAATCTGTCGCATTGATGTTAGCCCCACGACTAGCGTCAAGCTTATTAAACTCGATATGCGGTACATAACATTGAATCTCCTGCCCTAACGTAACCAGATCACCATTTTCCATGACAGTTTTGTTTCCCAATATATTCTCTTTCCAAATGCTGTCTCCAACGTTTCGTACAAGATACTTGAAGCCAGCGTTGCGCTGCTCTATTGGGCGCAAACCTCCCAAGCACAAGACTACACTGGTGAATAATGCCAAAAGTAACGTAAACATCCGTGGCACAATCATATCAGGCAGGAATTGAACATATATTCGTTAAGAGTCCTGGTATACTTAGATTAGCATGTCAAGTTGTACTCATTAGTGATAAAGTATACATATATCTACTTTATTTTCCGTTACTTGAGATATTCACTATATAGTATTTGACAGAGCTTGCGAGAACCTGAGCATTTCAAATCATAAACAAGCCTTACGAGCTAAAATCAGAGATGAGGCCTCCTCATATGCTAATATGTATCATAACTATGGTGTTGAAAGTTTGCGTTGCGGAATGGGAGCTATATCTTGATCGGGATATAACACAAACTCTAATGAGTGTCAATGGAGACCTGGTACAGCCTAGCGTTGACCTTAGCATTGAGAGGCCGGTATGCATTGGCGCTAGGAGTTCTGAAGAGGGCTATGATTTCCCTTGTTTTCACTACGGCCAGCTCTCACAACCTTTGCAGTACGCTTTGGTAGCAGAATGGCGTTCCGACATAATAGTAGGATTGTCATTGATTCGCAACAACAGTTTGAATGGAATTGTACCCATAAGAGACCCGATGCAGATCCCTGAAGGACCGCGTGCTCCAGCAGTTCCTCTGAAGAAAATTACCAAGACTTACGCTGACAAAAAACGTGCCAAAGAAGAGCCTGCTGTTGCTGCCTCACAGTTAGATGAAGATGAGGGGGACAAAGACACCGGATTTTTAACCAAAAACTGGCGTACAATCTTGGCAGGAATAGTAATTTACAGTTTAGTAACCTCTTTTACAGCTAATAGCAATACTCAGTCTGCAGACTGAACACCTTGAAAAATTGTCTCACAGACTTTCAACACGGTATTATTTAGATCTATTTCTATTCTACTAAGTGGATCAGTTAAATATCTCGAGATCAATGTCATATCAACTCACAACTCCGAGGTTTAGAAAAGATTCAAATCTCCAGACAAACATTGCTGGAGAAAGACCTACCAGGCTAAAATGGACAAGTTCAAAATACCTTTGATTGGCAGAGAGATTCCCATCCCGACACTTAGGTCACATCATGGCAGTGTTTCAAGTACAGATGCAAATGAGTACGAAGCCGATATAGTAACAGAAAGACGGGGTCCCCCACCACCTCCACGGTCGAATCCTATCGGTAGAACTACCGCTGCACCAAACCCTTACGCACATATGAAAGCTGCAACTATTACGAATCCTTACAATAGCGACCAACCCGCAAAGCCTAATCGCAGCCCTTTGGCATTGGTAGTTGGGAACAGTCCGAACAACTCTTACGCATTGGCCAACGTCGCCGCTATCAATCCAGCAGACTATCCTGCTGGAGTTAATGTGGTAGTGGATAACATGTATGTATTTACTACAATGCACCATGAAGATGCTGCTCCGGGCTCCATAGGGTTGAACGGGAATCAGCGAACTTGGGGAGGATGGTCACTCGGCGAAAAGGTTAAAGTTCAGTATTATGACATGATTGAAATTCATGGAAAGCTGTCTTATCTAGCTGATGTCGTGGTTGAGATATCTTTCAGATCCAGAGCTAAAGCGGTAAGTACACCTTTTTCATCGGAAGAGTTGAGTGCCCATTTTAGAAAGCGATTTGAAAATCAGATCCTCTCAGCTACTCAGTATTTGATCTTTGAGTTCAAAGGAATAATATTTGATCTACGGATTAGAACAGTTACCGATGTAGATATATCCGAAGTAAACGTATCCAATGTGCAACCAAGCAATAATTTACAGAGTAAAGGCATTCTTCTAGCTAAATCAAATGTGACGTTTGTTAAAGGTAAAGATGGACTTGTTAATATAATCGGCCATGAACACAAAAATACTACACGATCTACGCCCGTGATACGCCCCGACTTCAAATTCGAGGATTTAGGTGTAGGTGGCTTGAACAAAGAATTTACAAAGATATTTAGACGTGCGTTCGCCAGTCGAATATTCCCCCCGGCTGTTATAGAAAAACTAGGCATCTCTCATGTCAAGGGCTTACTTTTATACGGACCTCCAGGTACAGGTAAGACATTAATTGCTAGAAAAATTGGTACCATGTTAGACGCTCAAGAACCAAAGATTGTCAATGGTCCGGAGATACTAAGTAAATTTGTAGGCTCCTCAGAAGAGAATATCAGAAGTCTTTTCAAAGAAGCAGAGGAGGAGTACAGAGCTAGGGGTGATGAGTCTTCACTGCACATCATTATATTTGATGAGCTAGATTCTGTTTTCAAACAAAGAGGCTCACGAGGGGACGGCACTGGTGTAGGTGACAATGTCGTGAATCAGTTATTGGCCAAAATGGATGGTGTGGACCAGTTGAACAATATTTTAGTAATTGGTATGACAAACCGTAAAGACTTGATTGATACGGCATTGCTAAGACCCGGTAGGTTCGAAGTACAAGTTGAGATTCATCTACCCGATGAAGAAGGAAGATTGCAAATTCTCGAAATACAAACGAAGAAGATGAGAGAGAACAATATGTTAGAGAAAGGTATAGATCTCTCAGAACTCGCTGCGCTGACCAAAAACTTTTCAGGAGCAGAAATCGAAGGATTGGTAAAAAGTGCTAGCTCGTTTGCCATTAACAAATCTGTGAATATAAATACGGTATCGAAAACACCCACATCTAAAGATATGGCGAATTTTAAAGTAACAAAGCATGATTTCATGAACGCACTAACTGAAATTCAACCCGCTTTTGGTGTTAATGAGGAAGATTTAAAAACATGTGTAGAGGGTGGCATAATCCTTTACTCTGAAAAAGTGACCGAAATCCTAAAACAGGGGGAGAGGTATTCGAGGCAGGTCAAAGAAAGCACAAAGTCACGTTTGTTGTCTTTATTAGTACATGGTCCTGCGAACTCCGGAAAAACAGCACTTGCTGCAGCCATAGCACTCAAATCTCAATTTCCATTCATCAGAATGATTTCGCCTAACGATATTGCAGGCATGTCTGAATCGGCAAAAATTTCACACATAGATAACTGCTTTCGTGATGCATATAGATCGCCTCTCAATATATTGGTAATAGACTCATTCGAAACTCTGGTTGATTGGGTACCTATCGGCCCTCGATTTTCAAATAATATTTTGCAGGTATTGAAGGTTGCTTTGAAACGCAAGCCTCCTCAAGATCGGCGGTTACTTATTATTACCACAACATCGAACTATCATGTACTAAAACAGATGGACATATTGAGTTGTTTTGATAGCGAATTGAGTGCTCCATTAATTAAGAATCTGGACGAATTTAATAATGTATTGATAGATACTGACTTTCTCAATGATCCGGAGAGAGTGTTTGTGATAAATGAATTGGCTCGCCATGGCGTCATCGAATTTGATGTTGGCATAAAGAGGTTGCTGACCAATATTGAAACTGCTCGTCATGATGAAGACCCAGTTAATGAAATTATCAGGCTAATGCAACAGGCCACATAATTTCATCCTCTTTCTGCTGTACTTTTTATTTCACTCAAATCTTGTAAGCTCATGATTGCGATGCGAAATCTGAAGGTAAATCAACGAGATTTGCTCAATCGATAGAGATAATATTCAATTTTCATTATTATGCACATGTTAAGAATGTATACGTAACTGTATAACGGTAATTAGGATGATTGTATGACCGCGCAAGAATTAGCGCTTAACAAATAGGTCGAAGGAATGCTGCTACGAAAGAACACAAACAATACCAATGCTGGTATGAATCACAAATGATCGTAGGTAAATTTAAGACAAGTTGCAGTTGGTAAATCAAAGCAATGCCAATGCAATAGCAGCGACAGTGCCAAACAAAGTAGTACCAGGGATTATGCTGTTCACTGCATTGTTTGCTTTTTTATCGTTGGAAACAGAAGCAGTAGATGTTTGCGATCTAGAGGATGAAGTAACGGTGGTACGAGATGATCCAGATTCACTACTCGAAGAAGAGCCTGTAGCAGACGCGGACTGCGTAGATGATGATCTGGTCGCCGACGATAATTCAACTGAAGTAGATTTAGCACCATTTTTGCAAACAAACGAATCACCTTGAATTGCACCCTTGCTTTGTAAACGTTTCAAAGGATCGCAGGAGAAGTTTGAGGACGTGGATTCAAAGTTTGCACCACCTCTGACTGATTTTAGAGAATCTAATGGTAGGGAACTGAACTCTCCCGTGAAGACCATGGCGCCACCAACAGTAGCAACTTTTTTGAAGCCATCGATTTGTTGCAAAGCGCTATTGTTGGCTACAACCATAGCTCCTCCGATGGCAGCTAATTTGTCAAAAGACAATTTCGTTAACTGGTCATTAGAAATGACACTAAAAGAACCACCGATACTAGACAAGTTCTTGCATTCGATTGAAGTCATCGAATTGTTTATGAATCCTAGCGAAGCATTAACTGCTGACAAACTCTTGAACGAAACAGAATCAACATCGCTAAGAGTGATGTTGTTGGCCCAAACTAGTTTATCAAAGTTCAAAGCAGCGTTTTTGCCATTGTAGGAGAATTGTAGAGAATCTGAGACTGTACGCACGCTTGAACTGATGTTGGCCAAGTTTCTGTTATTGTTAACGTTGAGAACATTCACTTTGTTTAAAACAGTGAAGGCCTCGATGGACTCCAGTGAGGTATCGGATATTAAAATATTATTTGCTGACCTTAGGTTCGTTGTGAATTGTGATAGAGCCGGTAAAGTAATAAAATTAATTGTGTCTACCTTGGCTAGCGACCCGAAAGAAGCTGAAGTCAGTATTGTCAAACTCCTCATTTCCAGAGTTCCAGTGATTTCTTGCAAAGAATCGGCTGCAAACGTACCCAAGGATGTTGCGTTAAAGATGCTCAAAGAGCCATCTATTTTCTTGACGTTTGCCAAAGCACCGTTACCTAGTGAACCAGTGACGGTCAAGTTTCCAACCACAGTTTCACAAGAGCTGAGCTTGTCTAAGTCGGTTTGAGCAGTTGCCGTAGCATCAGATCCGATACTGCAATGAGACGCAATGGAAGCCGTGGCGACCTTCGTGGGAGATACGCTCGAAGCTGCGACAGCGGCACTGGCGAAAAGGCCGAGACTCAGAGCGGATAATTTCATGATGATATTTGATTAAGCGATAGTTAGGTTTGAGCTGTTAACGATATCCTACAAAAGAACAAGGAATAAACGATACCGGGCAGACCAAGGTTATGAGCAGTTTATATAGATCAGAATTTTTGAGTTCGATGCGATGTCACATATAATTATGTGCCCAAACTAGGAGATCGCAACACAGCCATGTTTGCCATCATTTTTTGCAATAATGAGTTAGCAATAGTGTACCAGGATTATTAGCACCCACTCTGATTGCCTTTCCATGATATTAACGGCAAATTGGCCCTCCCATTTATCATCAGTTCTATGCTGGGCAACATGGCTGGGTAGTATTGCCCATAATTGGGCATCATATGCGTCAATTCAATCACGTGACAACTATATTTGATTGCTCAAATTGTATCTCCGTAGTCCCCCCACTCATGGCACTAGAATGATTCGGGCTTGGGAGGCTTTTTATCGATAATCACTGTGAGTATCTTCTCGTAGATTAGTGGGCCTAATCGTTACATCGCAAAAAGTTTTGACGTTTTGGTTTGTCTGAAGCTTTTGACAGGAGTGCTTCACGTAAAATCAACTGCATTCTGAAACTTACGCTGTCCTTTCATGTGGGGTTTTCAATATGGTGAGAGTGTTGGTATAATCAAGTATAGTATAACAAACTTTGTCCCAATGACACTTTTCTTTCGATTTGCATTGTCACTTATTGATCAGAAACAAAACATAAAAAATAGTCTGAGTTTGTCGATCCGGCCTTTAAGCCAAGTATATATATATGTATCATCTCTACATTTAGGACAAGATTAGGAGTATTTCGTAACTACCAGGAATCCTCAATGCTAACGGACTAATCAGTTTCAATTCACCTAGAACAATCGTACATTTCTGCACCATCGTTATCTCTAATTTGTTTTGAACATGCCAGAAGGTACTCAATGAAACAATAAACCAAAGCCTCTTAAGATGATTGCAATATACGAGATATCTTTTTTACTCATCGCAGGTCCATATGGCGGTTGCCAAAGTTTGTGACTTGGGCCTAGCAGAAATATCTGTCCTTTTGAGTTTTCTCTGCAAACTAGAAGATAACTTTGAAACCGCTTTCAAATGGGCCTGTAATCAAACTGTCAGCGAGGCCTAACCGTACATACTACGAAACTCAGATATTTTGGGTCATATGGGGATCTGGCTGCCCTCTATAGATGTAATAGCGACGCGGTCACGTGATGAGCTTTTCTCAATATGCCAACGCATTCTACTCACTGTTGGACCTGAAATCAGTCTGATCTAACATACTCTTATTTAGCTTGTAACTATTTGGCTTTCCAGGTTAACTTCGTTCTTTTCTAGATCAACCTGTATACACTAATAGCGGCTCGCAATCATTTATGTATAGCCTGTTGAAATCCAGGTAAATGCATACCAAATCCTTTGCACTCAAAAGAACCAAAAAGTCCAATGATGGAATTGCAAAAGTCTAGCACTAGTATACACGATGAGTTAGCTATATATATATTACTTATCCACTATCAGATAACTCCGACTTTGGTTTATCATGTGACATGAATGTAAATGCTGTGCTTAGTCAAATATAAGTAGAGAAAGAAAGAAAAGAATCAGTCCTAAAAACGTTCGCAAGGGAAACCTGCTGGTTAAGAAGTTCACTTAAGTTCCAAGAAAGTAAGCTCATATAAAGGCTTTGACCTGTAATTTAGGCAATACAAGTCTGAAGGAAGTCACCCCTGCAAGCAGCAAACCTTGGACTGGATTAAAATGAGTGGACGAAAGAGCACCGCGGCTTCTTTGCTTTTGCGACAGTACCGTGAACTTACTGATCCTAGAAAGGCGATTCCATCATTTCATATAGAACTGGACGATGACTCGAACATATTTGTATGGAACATAGGTGTTATGGTGCTCAACGAGGATTCCATTTACCATGGGGGGTTCTACAAGGCGCAAATGAGATTTCCGGAGGATTATCCGTTTTCGCCGCCCCATTTCAGATTCACTCCAGCGATCTATCACCCAAATGTGTATCGCGATGGGAGATTGTGTATATCCATTTTGCATCAGAGTGGCGATCCTATGACAGATGAACCCGATGCTGAGACATGGTCTCCCGTTCAGACCGTCGAGAGCGTCCTGATCTCTATAGTTTCCCTATTGGAGGATCCAAATATCTCCTCACCGGCAAATGTTGATGCTGCTGTCGACTACAGAAAGAACCCGGAACAATACCGCCAGCGTGTACGTATGGAAGTCGAGAGGTCTAAGCAGGATATTCCACCAGGCTTCGAAATGCCTTCTTCTCATTCGGCAGCCTATTTGTCACAACTCAATAACGACAAGCTAAGAGAAGATGAGGAAACTCAGAAGATGGCTGACAATTTTTGGTACGATAGCGATCTCGAAGACGATGACGAGACAGTCGATGATGATTTGTACAATTATAATGGGTACGGCAAGGACAGCCGGTATCGCCACCATCACAATGGTTTGGGCCGCATGGGCGCTGGCGCTGACGGTGACGAGGAAGAAGAAAGTGACGTTGAGTTTGAAGATGATAGCATTGACAACGATAGCGTCATGGACAGAAAACAGCCTTCTAAGACAGAAGACGAAAGTGAAGACGTGGAAGAGATAGTTGGAAAATGAATCATTGACAGCTTGCATATTCACGTCTATCACAAATCAAATGTCATTATCATTCATCATAATTTGCACATCGAGTAACCATACCCATAATGCTTCAATAGCACGGGAATACAAAATACAGCGTCGGAGTGCTCTAATGTTTCTAATGGTTAAAGCAGTATATCTTCTTGGTGTCCACGTAATGCGGCGGAGCACAGGCGTAGTCTCCAGGCTATTGATCTTTTTACATAACATAAGGTATACGAATATAAATAAAGTCATGTTTGCAGCACGAATGGGTGTCAAATTCAATGCCCAAAATTAATTCTTTAGTAATGATCATAATCAGCGCTTCATCGACTACTTTGGTATTGATTAGACGACTATATCATAGCGTAAGTACCGCGACTCTGTGAGAAGTGTTAGTTTTGTATCACGTGATTACAGACGCCAAAACCTCTTCTTCAATTCATCTCAATAAGCCATATCCAAGATCAGTGCTATAAACAAGATAAAAAGACATTGCCCTTCGATAGTATAGCTGGCATCGGCAAGCAGTACCTGTGGTGTGGTTAGTACTGTTGCTGGAGTATATTGTAGAAATTAAGTTTGAGCGTGGCCTCGAGAGTTGACTTAGCTACGAAACCTCCGATGGTGTCACCTGTGAGAGTCTCTCAAAGATCACCATTGAAGGAGACTGATGCTAACACTAAGGTAAGATCAAGCAATCTCGGTGGGATTACTGGAGTCAGTCTTGGGTATAAGGAAGGGCCCATCAAGAAACGAGCTCTAGAATGTGTGACAGAGGGCAACGTCTCGGGACTGGAAACCCAACCTGCGGGCTCCATACTCAACAGAGTCAAAAGACTTAAAACACCAGAGAGGAGTAGATCAATTGAAGGTGCAGTACAGGTTGCAAAAAATGAGGTATTGATGAATATTGCTCAGAAAGTGACACCTAATGAATTGATAGAATGGCGTAATAATTGGAAGAAGATCATGAGACGGGATTCCCGCATCTATTTTGATATTACAGATGATATAGACAATGCACATTGGAAAGTGAAGCTTGACAAGAAGAGAGAGTTGCTAAAGAGAGGGTTTGTGTCCCTCGGAGCTCAGATAACCCAATTCTTTGACGCAAGTGTTACAATAGTGATTACAAGACGTTCCACAGATAGCCTACACAACTTGAGCGACTTGGATATACTGGCACGCGCTAAGAAAAACTATATGAAAGTTTGGAATTATGATAAAGCTACTCGATTTTTGAATAATCTGGACGTCGATTTAGACGCAATTGAAAGAGAAAAGAACAATGCATCTTTTAACGGAACTTTGTCTTACCTTTTGCAAAATGAGAAGATCTATGGACCAACGGATCGAGATCCACGCACTAGACGAGATGATATCCACTACTTCAAATACCAACATGTGTACATGTATGACCTGTGGCAAAATTGGGCACCAATAATAACACTAGAATTCAAGCCACAAGAGCTTGCCAATAAGGAAAACCTTCCTTATCCTACGCTAAAAATGGGATCATTCGGCCGTTGCCCGTTCATAGGGGACAGGAACTGTGATGAGAAATCATATAAGAGGGTTGTGAAACGTTTTGCACGCGATAAACAAAATGAGAAATATGCGTTGCATCTACGTTTGTTGTATCAGGATTCAGCAAACCCGGCAAATATTGATATCAACGAGCTGGATAGTCTTATCAAAGATATCATAATGACACCACACGAATGCCTCGATTCTCAAAAAAGCTATGAAGAATGGAAGGAAAAGTACGAGATGCAATCTAAAATCAAGTTGTTGGAAGAAAACAAATTAGAAGCAAATGGAAATACTGCTGTAATTGAAGACACATGTGCCGTCCCAGGTTCAATAAGGGAAAATACAGAAGGGATTCACGATTGTCAACAAGTTTCAGTAAAAAATAGCAGAGATACAAAGGCAACTACCGAAGACACAAAAACAGTAGCATGGAGGGAACCCAGTATCACTACCATTCTTACAAAGCAAATTAGACCGAATTTATTAAGAAACGAAACGGATGATTTCCCTGATGACCTATGTTCAAAAAAAATTGGCAATAAAGGGTCCTATGAAATCAAGGCAAGTGGTGTACATCAATCTAACGATGCGGCCACATCATTTGGAAATGGATTAGGACCAACTAAGGCCAGTGTTATGAGCAAAAATATTCGAACTCTTAATCGCTTGGTTGTAGACAGAAAATTGGGAATAAGCAATCTCAGAGAAAATAGTGCACCAGTTCCTAACGAAACAATAGCTAATTCAAATGCTGCTATGACAACTGAACTCGGTGTACAGAAAATAGAAGATAGTAGCAATACTAGTCTGAGTATGAAGATAAACACTACTAATGATAATAACAATTTATTACAAATTGAGCAACAGCACGCCAGCAATGATCTGAGCCAAATAAAAGCGAGACATGCCAACACAACCAAACAAGCGCCATGCCGTAACCAGACAAATGACGCAAAAGCCACTCAGGCAAAAGTCTCGCCACCTGCAACAAAAACACCGGGATATTGCGAAAACTGCAGAGTCAAATATTCATCATTGGATGCTCACATTGCTACTGAGCGTCACATGAGTTTTGCATCAAACGACATAAACTTTGAGGCTATTGATTGCCTCATAGACAAACTGAAATTTCATTTTTAATAACCACAAAGCATATACGTGTATTCAAATAGGGAATATCATGAGCTAGAGCATATAACAAATTATTAACTAATCATCGCTGTTCTCGGCTACTCAAAATCTTATCTATTCAAGCAAGCTGTCATCAGAGTTTACATTGTTAGATTCCATCGTATTTCACGATTTTTCAGATCATTCAAATATTTTAATTACTTAGAAAAATTAGTGCGATGAGCTTCGAAAATTTGTAGAAGATAAAGATCTCTTGAAATTGTTGATTACTTCGACAGGTAGACATAGACAATAGCGTTCGAGGTGTCCACGCTAATTTAGCAGCTATTTGAAAGAGTTAGGATCATTAAATTTTTACATCGATGTCTTCTGTACCCCAACCGCTGAATTCGAACCCTGAGGTTCTTCTTCGCAAGAGAAGAAACCTGGAACGTACAAGATTGGAGAAACAAGAGCTTGCAAAGAAGCGCATGGAGGAACAAAAGAAGCTTAAGAACAAAAGTAAGAACAGGTTTGTTCGTGCAGAGTCTATTGTGGCAACGAATTTGGCAACACAAAGAGAAAAGGAAAGAATCAAAAGAATATCGATATTAGAACACAAGAAGTCGCGCAATTTAGTTGATCATTTACCTTCGGATCGTGATTTCATCATGAGAGTTACGCCTTTGCCTGAATCTGAGATTGATGACGATGATGAAGACTCTGATGGCCTACTGAGGGAAAAAATCGTCTATGACGGGAAACCTACATTATTATTCATTGTCAGAATGAAAGGTCCTACAAACACTAAGATACCCCATAAAGCTTATCAAGTCTTGGAACTGTTACGTTTACAAAATAATAACACCGGCGTCTTTTTTGCTCTAACCCCAACGACCTATCCATTATTGAAACTTGTGGCACCTTACGTCGTGACTGGTAGACCATCGCCAAACTCTGTGCGTTCATTGATCCAAAAGCGTAGTAGAATATTGCATCAGCGTGAAGATGAAACTGAACCTCATCCTGTTGTTTTGAATGACAACAATATTGTTGAACAGAGATTGGGTGAAGAAGGAATCATCTGCATTGAGGATATAATCCATGAAATCGTGTCGCTGGGCGACAGCTTCTCTACTTGCAATTTCTTTTTGTTGCCATTTGAGTTGACCAGAGAGGTCTCAGGATTTGGTGCTTTGAACAGACTACGTAAGATAAAGAACCGCGAATGGCAACAAAAGACAAGGAAGGTCTCAAATGCCTCAACAGCTCCCATTACTGAAATTGACATCGATGCGTTAATATCCCAGATCAACTAAATTTTGTAATATATATAAGAAACGCATTGTATACTATATGATAACTGTTGAATTCAGCGTTGCTTGCTGCTAGCGGACAATTATAGTACTCACAGAACATATTAGTAGGGTAGTATATATGAGAGGCTGCAATCAATAACACCAATAATGGTAATATTGCTAGAGTACCTAATAGACATTGAAACATTAGGACAACACCAATTATCAAATCATAAGAAAATGGTGTCAACTCTAATGACTTAAGACACAACCTATTTCTCTTTCCATTTTTCACGTTCGTGATGTCACTCTCTGCGTCAGACATATTCTTGTTGCTGTAAAGATCACATGACTGAAGACCGGTTCCGGTCAAAGTATCCAATGTAAAACTATCTCTACCACAACACGCGATGAGTAACTGGCGAACTGTCATCAAGGAAACCTTGTCTTTCATTTCTACTCCTCGAAACGCAAGGTATATAACCAGCCAGTGAAACTCCTTTAATATCCCAGGAAATTGAATACAAACCCACACAGACGCACATCAGAATTAAAGATGGCAACAGAAAAGAACATCGTTGTACTCTCCGGTGACCATGTGGGCCCTGAGATCACTGCAGAAGCCGTCAAAGTATTAGAAGCCATTGCTGCAGCAAGAGGAACTGTCAAATTCAACTTCGAGCAGCACTTAATCGGGGGAGCTGCAATTGACGCTACTGGCGTTCCTTTGCCCGAGGAAGCTTTGAACGCCTCCAAAAAAGCGGATGCCGTTCTACTGGGCGCTGTTGGAGGCCCTAAATGGGGTACGGGTGCGGTGAGACCCGAGCAGGGTCTATTACAGATTCGTAAAGAGTTGCAACTCTATGCCAATCTTCGTCCATGCAACTTTGCATCCGAATCCTTGCTGGATTTGTCTCCCCTCAAAGCAGAACACGCTAGAGGTACCGATTTCGTGGTTGTTCGCGAGTTGGTTGGCGGCATCTATTTTGGAGAACGCAAGGAAGACGACGGAGATGGTGTTGCTTGGGATAGCGAACGTTATTCAGTCCCTGAAGTGCAGAGAATAACTAGGATGGCAGCATTTTTGGCTTTACAACACACTCCACCTTTGCCGATTTGGTCTCTCGATAAAGCAAATGTTTTGGCATCATCAAGACTATGGCGTAAAACCGTGGAACAAACAATCAAGAATGAGTTCCCCACATTGACGGTGAAGCATCAGCTGATAGATTCTGCCGCCATGATTCTTGTAAAGAATCCTACACAGCTGAATGGCATAATAATCACCAATAACATGTTTGGTGACATTATATCAGATGAGGCCTCTGTGATTCCAGGTTCACTTGGGTTACTACCTTCCGCCTCATTAGCATCTTTACCAGATAAAAATACTGCGTTTGGTCTGTATGAACCATGCCACGGTTCTGCTCCAGATTTACCAAAAAATAAAGTAAACCCTATCGCAACTATTCTTTCTGCGGCGATGATGTTGAAATTGTCCTTAAATATGGTAGAAGAAGGAAATATAGTCGAAGCTGCGGTTAAGCAAGTGTTAGATGCAGGCATCAGAACTGCTGACCTTGGGGGCTCTAATAGTACTACTGAAGTTGGCGATGCGGTTGTGAAAGCAGTTCGTGAATTATTAGCTTGAAACAGATCACCATCGCTGTAACTTTGATAAAAACAGTCCCAATATTATCCAATCTAATGTAAGAAGTCGAAGCGTATAACATGTAGAAGCTTTGTGCCGATAGTTATGATTTACGTTTATACAACTCTCTATAGATGACATTAATAAGAATATATGGAGGCTGCTTTAGCGGAAACGAAGGAAATCAATACCATAGAGATAATAAACAAACATGGCACAATTTAACAATGATGCTGTACAGAATAAGTTCTATTGCATGTAAAAAACAGTTTACATGCTACGCCATAAACACAACCATCTTGACCTGCTTTCAATGAATTATAGCACCTTAGCACAAAACTTTACTATAAAACCACTTGCCACAGATTGATATACACAAAGTTCAGCAATTTTCACATGACTACACTGAGAGAATTCTAGTGTCCTGACCACTCAATTGAATTTAAGTCTATTCCCTCTTGTACCATTTCCCACAACGGAGATAACTCCCTCAAAAACTGTACCCTTTCAGTTATGGATTTTATCACATAATCAATTTCAGCTTCGGTAGTGAACCTGCCGATACCAAACCTGATTGACGAATGAGCAAGTGCATCATCTTTTCCTAAAGCGTGGAGGACATAGGATGGTTCTAATGATGCAGATGTACAAGCTGATCCTGATGACAACGCGATATCTCTGAGTGCCATCAATAAAGACTCGCCTTCTACGTACGCAAATGACACATTAACACAACCAGCATACCTATGCTCCTTGGATCCGTTCAGACTTGTATGCTCCATTGCCAATAGGCCCTTTATGAGTTTGTCTGACAATTTCTTGATATGTGTCGTATCGTTTTGATATTCTTCCGACATCAGTCTGGCGGCTTCTCCGAAACCTGCAATCAGTGGGGGAGCAAGCGTTCCTGATCTTAAACCACGCTCTTGACCACCACCAGATAATAAAGGTTCCAATCTAACTCTAGGCCTTCTTCTCACATAGATTGCGCCGATGCCCTTGGGCCCGTAGATTTTATGGGAGGAAATAGACATGACATCGATGTTCATAGCATCAACATCAATAGGAACCTTACCATAAGCTTGAGCACCATCTGTATGGAAGTACACCTTATGCTTTCTGCAAATTTTACCTATTTCTTCCAAAGGCTGCATAACGCCGATTTCGTTGTTAACTGACATGATGGAAACCAAGCAGGTATCAGGCCTTATACTCTTCTCCAACTCTTTCAAGTCTACAAGCCCATACTCATTAACGTTCAAGAATGTTACATCATAACCTTCGTTTATCATTGCTCTTGCGGCTTCGAGAGCACATTTGTGTTCAGTTCTGGTAACAATCAGATGGCGTTTGGTCTTTTTGTAAAATCTCGCGATACCTTTGATTGCCATATTATTGGATTCTGTTGCTCCAGAGGTAAATAAAATTTCCTTTGGATCAGCATTAATCACACGAGCAATTTGCTGGCGAGCCACTTCTACCCTTTTATTAGTTTCCCAGCCATAAGCATGTGTGTTGGAGTGCGGGTTTCCGTATAACCCAGTGTAAAACTTTAGCATTGTGTCTAGAACTCGTGGATCTGTGGGAGTCGTTGCTTGCATGTCCAAGTAAATAGGACGAGTACCGTATCCTTCTTGTCCGATATACGCATGACCTAAAGCACTTGCACCTGAAGCTGCAACAGCGGCCTTTGAAGCAGCAGCAGCAGCAGCAGCCGCAGCAGCAGAACCATCACCTGCAGCTTGAGCACGAACATCTGCTTGCTCTTTAGCTGCTGCTTGAATATCAGTATGTGTTTCAACTGCTGTTTCGGCCCAGAGTTTCTTATTTGCAGTAGCTGCTGCTGCCTTACTAACTGGTGTTCCTTGAAAATAACAACGCTTGATCACCGATCGCCACATCGTAGGTCTAACAAACATTTCAAAGACCCAGTATCTCAATTTCGATAAATCAATACGAAGAGCAATGAACTCGACGTCTTGACTATATCGTTGTATGATCGGTCTTGATGTGAAGGTTGAGTAAAGGTCTAATAATTTGAATATGACAAATGATATCTTAATATGCTGATATCTACCAATATCTACATCCACGAACCTAGCTTGCGTTAAAAGGGAACCATTGAAGTGCATTGAGCGTCAAGAACCCATCACATCAAATTCTGGGAGTGCAAAATACTCTAGGGCGATGTTGACGGGATTTTGGGCCGCACTTTTTAGTGGAGCTGCAGCTGGAACCACAACGGATGCCGTATTTTTCCCCATAGATACGTTGAAAACCCGATTGCAGGCTCAAGGAGGTCTTCTTGCCAATGGTGGGCTACGGGGAGTTTATGCTGGGATAGGGAGTGCATTGATAGCTTCTGCTCCCGGTGCAGCGCTTTTCTTTGCTACGTACGAGGGCGTCAAGAAGCAGTGTGGTTTGACAGCAGATAACACAGCTTTGCATGGTTCTTTAGGACCACCGGTAATACATATGATAGCAGCTTCAATGGGTGAAATAGCTGCATGCGCCGTTCGAGTTCCCGCCGAGGTCATCAAACAAAGAAGCCAAGTTGAGAATAGTTCACATGGAGCTTCAGGCGCCACTTTACGCACTGTAAGGCATTTAATGGCGACGCGTAAAGGCGTAGAGTTATTCAGGACACTTTATACAGGATGGTCGGCTACTATTATGCGTGAAATCCCATTCACATGTATCCAGTTTCCCCTTTACGAATATTTGAAGAAGTTAAACATGCCAATTGCACATGAAACCAAATCCTCACCCTGGAGTGGTGCGATATGTGGTAGCATTGCAGGCGGAATTGCAGCGGCGATTACCACTCCATTGGATTTTCTCAAGACACGTACCATGTTACAAGATACTAAAAGCAGTTTACTCGAGATCGCATCTGAGGTCTTCCGCAAAGAAGGGCCTACTGCATTTTTTAAAGGTATTATACCAAGAACATTATGGATTAGTGCCGGTGGTGCAATCTTTCTAGGCTCTTACGAAGCTTGCCATACACTCTTGCTACCCAATAATCACAACTCATTCTGAACCTTCATATTTATTCAATGCACCAGCACCAGCCCCATACCGGTTGCATATGTAATGATCCATCATGAAAAAGAGAATATTAAAGTACTACGCAATGACATGATGGATTTATGCACTAGAACTCTTGGCGATCGTAGTCAAAGCGGACGACAAAAACTTGAAATCATAGCTCCATCTGAGGGAGCCATCGATGAATTAAGAATCGACGGTAAAAATGCAAGAAGACGATTGAATGCGTCATTGACAATGTTTAACATTGCCAATAATCTCTCAAGGAAAAGAACGATGAATAATTTTTGTAGTGTTCGGTTGGCTTCGCAATAAATGGATATCTACTCAGCGTACAGTTTCAACACAATGTAGAAATAAATGGAAGCAGTTCATATGCTATAGTCTTATGGAGAGGCAATATAGACTTCGTAGTTATAACTCTTGAAAAATTTTTTACGCTATTTCTTGTTATAGACCACAATCAGGACAAATAGATTACCATTGCTCGAAGCTCGAAATGCTAAAGTTCAGTGTGTAACATAGGCACCTCACTTAGTTTTCTTGAGTTACTTAAATCACTCCATAGCGTGCGTTTATCTGCTATCCCACAAATCAACGATTCATAAGATCCAAAAGTTAGAAACTATGCGGTTCATACGATATGCAGAAAAGCAAATGCTCGAATCTTTGTACGTATGTATACTGTTGGATTGTAATAGCCCCACTCAGTAAACTCTCATTCGAATACGGCTTACTCAACGAATCTGCTTAATTTAATTTTCGATCCTGCGGAATCCACTGGTACACTAAAGCGTACACGTTCTGAGCCAACATCGCAACGCACTTCTGATTAGTGCTATAATTCAATTCCAAGCTCCAAAGCTCTTATTTGGAGTCTAGTGGTTGTGATGAACTTCAATGATCAGGTTAAGGCATCCAGAAATGTGTCTTGTCTTCACATCAAGAAAAATTTGATGAAATGTCGATTGAAATTCGTTTACAGATCAAATGCCATATTCGAAGGCTGAAGTTAGGACAATTAAGGATCAAATGCTCCTTTAAATTAACATTTGAACTCCGGATATCATGAAAATTCCATTCTAACAACTGCTATACGTTTCCCAGTCAAAGCAAGCAATGATTTAATTGAAGAATCAAACAAAAGACAGCAGCTGTTGATGACAAATTGATAACCACAAGAATGAACCTTATGACTAGTATGCCTCAAGCAACATCATCAAGCTTGGCGTTTCAACTATACAAATCCGTAAAAGTAGCATAATATCGACTCAACCGCACAATCTCTAGTACACTCAAGTGCCTGGGATATGTATGAAATCGTAATCCACCTACTCATCGATATGCCATGATGTTGCTTAACGGCTCGTTGGATGGATTGATATAACTACTCGATGATAGGTAAAGTAAACAAAAATTTTCTCATCTAGAGAACTTCAGAACCTGCTTATCTTTTCTATGGGTAAACCTCTAGTTATCATGACAAACATAGCACAATCGAGTGAGAGTCCAATGGTTTGATAACGGACATTTCAGTACAACAATGTACATGTAAAAAATGATCTCGGAATACACGCAAATGTATGATCTTCTGACGTGAGCTAAAAGCCAGTGGGTTTAGGTATCCTCATACCAGGACCAATAATCCGAATTTCGCCATGGTGACGCATATGACACTTGTAACTCGCAATCACCATACCGATAACCCTGGAGGGTCGCTACACATTCATCAGCATCCCTTTGATACCTGTATTCGACAATAGCAACACGAGTAGAGCAATCATGATCGTCACGGTTTAACTCCGCTCGAACCACCACGCCAATGGTACCAAACAAATCATGAAGATCCGAGGATGTCGTTGCTTTAGGCAAGTTAGCACAATGCACGAGTGTGCTTCGCGGCCCTCCTTGGCCAGGCATCTCAGGTACAGTAGCAGGTGAAGCAGGACCTGACGGGAGACCATTGACATTCCTCGTAGGCCTTTGGGAACGGCCCAAAGTTGTACGTTCAAGTTCCAGAACATTACCATCGACCTCGAGGCCATGGTAATGCTGGATTGCTCGTTCTACTTGGTCTCTTGTAGGCAAAACTACCTTACCTCTCCCTGTGGCCATACCAGCCCGATCCAGCTCGATATCAGCACGTAAAACCTCTCCAAAATCCTTGAACATGCTTTTTAGAACTTGCCAGTCAACACTTTGAGGAAGGTTACGCACTGCAACCTCAAAACCGCCCTGACGGGCTCGTGAGGGAGCTATCGTAGGGCGCACAGAATCAGGTGGGGGCTGATCTCGTCTAACAAAGATTTGCCGATCCAAGAACTGCGCCCCGTCAAACTGTTCAATAGCTTTGGCAACCCGATCCTCGGTGGTAAACTCTACAGTCCCCATCCCGCGATGATGGCCCTTCGATGTGATGATATCTGCCCTAACTACGCCTCCAAGAGACGCAAAGAATTCCTTGAGGTCCTCTGGAGTGCAATCGTAAGGCAGATTACCGACAAAAATACTTGTAGCATAGTTGCGGTGTATCTTCTCATCGTAAGAGCTATCTAGTTCGCGGGCTAACCGAGGACCGTAATCTCCACGATTATTCCGGCGCCATTTAGACCCCGAACCGGCTCCTGCACGAGCAGTGCCAGTTTGCGAGGGCTGAGGAGGATACCCACGACGGTCACGCCGAACTGACGACGACCGGCGGTATTCTCCATCACTTCGCGAGGGAGATCGGTCGCGAGCCGACTTTCTCTCTCGCACGCTGCTCCTCGGAGTTTCGCTATCGCTCTATTTCCATTAGTAACTGTCCACTTCGCAACTGGCCGCGTGTTAACATACCATATCGGCCCCAAGCAAGGACCAGCCAGTGTCTCTTTCAAGACGACTAGATTATTAGCGTCGGACCTACTTGATCAAAAAATATCAGCGTGGTCTCGCCCTTCTAACAACCTCAACGGCTAACTAGGCCACACCAACACCAACTCCTCAAATGCGCCAAATAACGTCCGTAACGCCTGATTATATCTTGATGACTTGATTGTCTGTCACCTTAACTCAAGTATGAGTTAAGAAGAATGTGCGATGAGCAAAGCATTTATTAAATATAATTTTAATAAATTAGGATACATGGAGGATATGGGATTTTGGTAACAGGCACCTGGAAGAGAGCGATTGGATAAGAGAAACGGGACTTGAGACACAGGATAATGACATGAATTGTTCTTGCGTTTTGTAGGTCATTGGCATAAGTCAAGTATCGGGCAAATAGGTCTTATGGTGTAGTCTAAAAGTATTGTTATATGCTTTCTGGTTCGTCGCGAGATCGAGTATTTGGAGGCAAACTAAAGTGTCTATGCATTCTTGTTCGAAGCACATTGGAGTATCTGGGGTATGATTTGGTGACCTTAGCGAATCGAACCTTTGATATTGCCGCACTGACGTAGCCTCATAGATACGTTATATTGTTTGACTAGTTGATAGCCGGTCAGAAGGTGAAAACTCCAGAACAATATGATACTGAAATTTCCCAACGTTGATTTTGATCATTTAATACCTAGATATCTGAGAATCTCGTAAGATGGAGTTCCGGGACAGGCATTCCAATTAGAGCATTTTCTCACCTTTGACATGACGGACTGACCTATACATGGCACAGTCCTATACCCTGTATAACATCTGAAATTTTTCTCAAGACTTAATTACTGCAGTAAACCTCTTGAAATATAGCTTTATGGGCTGAACCCCATTTTCTGGCATAACAATCGGTAATTTGGCTAGGTGCTTTGACGATAAAGAGCCTTCATGTAAACATTGGAACAAGAATAGCGCCTTATTCATGATAAAATCCGAGGTGCTCAAATAATTAGAAGACTAAGATACAACTAACACTCACATCTTAGTCGTGGTTGATTTCATCTACCTATTTCACATGATGGACGACCCTGAACTCTTATCTGCAACCAATATCGATCACAAGATACGAGAGGCCCGCATTTTGAAATGCAAAGATCCATACTGGGCTATCAATGCCATTGGCTGGCTACAGAATTCATGGCAATCAACAAATGTTTACTCGATAACCAATTCAGATATTTTTGAGTTTTTTGAATCAACCCCAGAATTGAATTCTATCATGTTCCATAACTACAAGATCGACAATTCAGAAGAATTAAATCCAACATTTTCAGGATTCTACAATATTCAGAACTAACCAAAGCAAGGCCCACTTCAACGTCTATTCATCTGAAAAAATAACAGGACTAACCTTTTCTTCTCACTCAATACTTAACATACAAAATCAAATTAGTTGTTGAAAAATCATCATTCTTATAGTTAGTTCATATGCATTGAATAACTTGAAAGCAAAGGTTTTGCACGCTACCGGATTAATATGCTAAGTACGCTAATTGGTGCACTCTGCAACAATCGAGCTGTATTTAGCTCTAGTAGTTCATCAACCTTGGTTTTTGTACGTAATGCAACCAAACGTGCGGCAGGTTCGAGGACATCTATGAAGGATTCTGCGGGTCGAAGATTAGGCCCTAAGAGATATGAGGGTTCTGAGGTCCTAGCAGGAGAAATATTAGTAAGACAACGCGGTACTAAATTCTACCCAGGTGAGAACACTGGAATTGGTCGCGATCATACCGTGTATGCTCGTGAGCCCGGTGTCGTGAGATTCTATCGTGATCCGTTTCATCCAGGCCGCAAGTTTGTTGGTGTTGCACTGAATCGTGAATTGCAGTTACCTACCGATCACTTTGCGCCAAGGGTGCGCCGTTTCGGTCGTGAGGTGGTTACCAATCCAAAGGCGTTAGAGAAGGAAGCCTTGGCGCTGCCGCGCAGGGAGTTTATGGTACGTGACTCAGTGCTAAAAGCAGTTGAGGATCGTGCTCAAACGCGCAGTATAACTGCTAAGCATCTGATTGATGAATTTCAGGCCATTCTGAAGCAAAATGAGTCAGAAATTCCTGGATGGGTGGGTAATTATTTGTTGCGCTGGCGCCAAAATCTCATGAACGGCTTCAACGACGCAGACTCAAAATTCAACGCTACGTATTATTTGGAATATACAATTGGATTAGAATGTAGTACTGATGCACAAAGACTACAGTCACGGCTTGAAGAGCTCAGGAAATGGATCTCAACAGTTCATGAAACATGTACCTTCAACAATAAATGGAAACTAATCCCTTATATGTCCCCAGAAATGTCAGAATCACTCAAGAAAGATTTCATCAAAGACCTGCAAACCAATTACTCAATCATAAAGACGAAGGAGCAAAAGAATAAACTGTTTGAATTATTTGAGAAGGCATCAAGTTTTTTGACATTATCCGAGGAGGTTCACTTGCGCCGGAGATATTTGAGACCAGTCCAGCCTATAACTGCGTTAGCTTCGAAGTCTAAAAAGTCGGTTACTATCAAGAAGTTCAACTACGAGAGGTCTCGTGTCGAATCAATAATCAAACCACCGGAAGCCTTCCTGAGCCGTTTATAATGCTCTATATTCCTGTACATACTTAAAATGATATAATCACTGAGATGCTAACCAGGAGGTAATTGAGAAATATCAACCATATCATTTATTTTCTCCTCCATCTCAGAACCATCAAGGGATTCAATAGCAGAATGCAACGGGGTCCTTGGTAGTGCCATCATACCACTACGTGCACATTCCAAAACACCGAATGGTTCCACAAGTTTCAAGAAAGCGCTAATTCTTGATGGCTTAGCTGATAGCTCGACGATACAACTGCTATCGCTAATATCTACCACTTTACCTCCAAAATTCTTGGCCAAATTAGTAATGTCGTTCAAGTGTTCGTGCTTCATACGCAATATTTCACTGGGTGGTAAGTTAGTTGGATGAAATTGCTTACCTCGAATCTCGTCAAGCAATTCAGGCGCTTCTTGAATTTCAGCACTACTCTTATGGTGGTGCATCAATAAATCCTCAAAATATTCAGACCCAAGCAATGAAATCCTCGCCAAGACCAACTCGCGCTTGATTATTTCCGAATTTGAATAGTCTAGAACGGCATATACTGGAACCAAATCTTCGATCTGCCTGCGTGCTTGCTCGATCACACCGTCTTGACCCTGCAAAACAATCGTCATACGAGAAAGATCCTTAACCTCAGTGTTACATACGACAAGAGAATCGATATTAAACCCACGGGCTGCCAGCGTGCCTGATATCCGAGATAACACACCGGGCTCATTTTGCACCAAACAGTTGAGAACATGTTGTTTTCTGGGCTGCGCTGAGGGGGCTGGTGTTTCATATAGGATTGATGATACTGCACTATTAGCATCCCAGGCAGGAGTCTCTAAGGTGGGCAAAGGAGGCCTTTTTGCATGGCGATGCAGTTGCTTATATGCAAGAGCAGAAGTCGATGATGAGCTCTGACGGACTATATAACCCATAGGGGAAACGCCTATGCGTTTGCCCAGTAATCCACAACTTCTCAACATTGTCAATGCCTTGAACTCCTGGCTTTCCAAGTACCTTCATAATTTTCAACAGTTTCGATTTCAATCACCTTTTATAGTTTTTCAATTAATATTGAAAAACCTACATGATATTGAGTCACCAATCAAGAACTGATGTACAGTTGTGTGATAATATACTATCAAATAGAATCATGGAGTATCTAACAACTGGTATATTTTCTGTACATGTAATTTAATTAAGAATTGTTTTCTCGCAAGTTCACGGGTCTTCTTAATAAATACGTCCAGGTCTATGCATCCACTGTTGAGCATTCTGTAAAGACACGAAATAGTATCTGATAAAGCTTTGTCTTCAGCAACAAGTTCATAAATTTGGTTGAGACCAGGAGTTTCTGTGACAGCAATTTTGCATGCGTCAATATCTTCGTCTAGCCAACGTGCTTCAAAATCATCAAAGTATCTTGCATTAGTCTGCAAAGCTTTGCTTTCAGATTCGAGCTGTTGGCGATTTAGACGCAGTTTATTCCAAAGATCAGAGAGACGATGTGATTCTTGTGCGTACTTTACCTCTAAGTTATTTGCCGTATATCGCAATTTTTCAGCTCTTTGACGAAGACTTTGCACATAATTCGCGTCTTCTTCAGCCAATTTCTGCAATTCAGACTTTAGTTTGGCTAAATGATTGTTATTCGGTATTTGATTATCGTCAATCAAATTCGATTGAGCTTTTGAAATAGGTGGCCCTTCTGGGGTTATGTGAAGGTTGGAAAGGGCATCAGGTAAGGTGGGCTTTGGAGGTTTGGGAGGTATTTGGTGCACTGGTTCTTTTTTCTGAGGTAGCGGTGGTGGATTGCTGTTGAGCTCAAACGTTTGTGAGGATCCACAGAGGTCTGAAATTGAGCTTTTAGAGTTTTCATCATTAACAACTTTCAGATCTGGTGGTGGTTGTTTTTCCGGTAAAGGGGGCGATTTATTCAGTCTGCTTATATAAGTGTCATCATCAATTGGTATTGTCTTGACTTCAGTTAGTATCGTTTGCAGCTCATTCAAAACATTCGCAAGAGATGATGTATTATTCCAATTGTCCAATACCTGAGCATATATACATCCATTAGCATCAACATGCGGACCTACCTTCAAACGCTGATTTTTGGGCAAAGAAGATAGATCAACAAAAGCCAAAGGCCGTTCTTGGGGATATTCTCGAGGAATCCATATCAGAATAGGCAATTGCACAATAGTTCCATACAGACACAATAATAACCGAGGCTCACCTGTTTCTAATGTCAGAACTCTAGTTCTAACACGCAATTCACCATGGCCAAGAGTTTCAATGGAGTCTTCATATACTCGTCGAGGATCGATGTATATCTAAATCGGTTAGTAACTAGCCATTAGGTTAATGATAAGTAATCTCACAAGATATTCAACCACATACCTGTTGGGCAGCATTACATAACCATTGTTTGACTGCTGCCGTCGGAAGGCCTTGACTAGCCATTGCGTTTTGTATTTTCGGTCGTTGTTCGTAGCTATGAAAGAAGATTAAAGATGGAACATTCAAAGCTTAAAGCTTAACCTTTAGTTACTACAGAGCTACGAATAAACACATAATGAGCTTGTATGTATTGGACTGTTAAGGCTGATGAAGATAACATTATACTAACTAGATACAGTTACACTGTTGTAGGCATCGGAATTGCCCTAGGAGTTGCAACAGCAATATTTTGGGTGTTCGCTCCGCAGAAGGATAGAACGTATGTATTTGAACTTTTCGAAAAAACTGTTTGAAAATTACTCGTTACTAACTCGGTATTTAGTGTCTGGCGAAGTACTGTAGCACTAACACTGGCTATGATGTATTTAATGTGGGCCATGACTTACTTGTGTCAGCTCCACCCCTTGGTACAGCCAAGGCGTTCTGACTTGAGACCTGAATGATAATAGTTGTGGATACTTGAGTTATAGGGAAATCAGATAAGCACTACTACGAAGCTCCATAAGATTTGACAAGTATTATCATCAATTAATATCAAAGACATGCTCTCAAAAACTCAACGAACAAACCTAATGGTAGGTAATGATTCTTTAGGATCTGTGTTATTGATGTAACTGATATAGTTGTTTCGAGAGTTAAACTCGCTATTATTGAGATCGCTTGGCGCTTTTGCTGATAAGAATTGGTCGACAACGCAAAAATCGTACGTATTCACTGAACAGATACTCTAAACCGATTTATATACCAATAGAAATATGAATTAAATATAAGACGGTTTGCTAGAGATTGAATATAATGACCATGAACGAGAATGTTGCGGTTTCATATAATAGCTGTAATTACCAATGAATTTACTTAGCATACAAGCGCAGAGATACTAATATAAAATTCAACAGACAATCTCGATGATGCTCAAATACATACAGACCTCTCAAGTCATCTCTCTTGAGTTGTGTTGCTTGTTGATGGGATTAACGTTTACTTCATCTCTAAATCTCGAATACTTTTTATATATGTATGTCATATAGTGAAAACTGTACAAGTTTACCATCAACAACCCAATCAACCAAAGATGGACAATTCCGCATTTGATAATGGCGACGTTGCTGCCAGTGGAGCATTTGGTGGTGCTTCTCAACAGCTGCACAAGTATTCCATGCTATATCAGCATTATGTTGATATGACAGTTCCTTATAGCCAACGTCGTTGGATTGGATTAGCCGTATTACTCACATTGTTTTACGCGAGGGTGATAATGGCCCAAGGCTGGTACGTATTATGCTATGGTTTGAGTATCTACCTGTTAAGTCAGTTTTTGGCCTTCTTAACCCCGAAATTTGATATGTCGTTGCAACAAGAGGAGGACAACAAAGAACTGGAAGCCGGTGAACGAGCAGACGAGTTCAGGCCCTTTATCCGCAGGCTACCCGAGTTCAAGTTTTGGCTTAATGCCACAAGGGCATCTGTGCTGGCTTTTGCTCTAACAGTATCGAGAGTCACAGATATTCCAGTGTTTTGGCCAATTCTATTGATGTACTTCATCATCCTCTTCTTCATGACAATGCGGCGTCAAATTCAACACATGATCAAATACAAATATGTGCCTCTAGATATTGGTAAGAGGAAGTATGTAGGTTAGCATAACACTCGGAGACAGTTTTAGTCTACCCATTGTTTCAAAGCCTTCCATAATATGCACTAATGGACTTTCAATCATTTTTCATCCGGATCTATCTAAGAGAGTTGTTCACAATTAGCGTATGGCTGTATTGTATAACCCTTCAATAAAGGTCATGAATCGATACCTATCATTAGTTTCTGCATCAGCTTACGATGAGAACTCGCAGTAACTTTAATATTGTACAAAGATGTATAGGGCAACAGCCCAAGATTGTATATAATATGATTAGTGCTAGATGGTATTCGAGACAAATATAAGATTTCAACTATCGCATGTGGATCACCCATATATTTGAGAATATGAACAGTACCACTACGGCAAGGTAAAATCTCATGTTGGTATTTTCATATATTACGTGAGTTGATATTTAAGATATATTCTACTCTAACTCAACCTCGTAAACCCCATGTACACCCTTGGTGTTTTTCTGAATATTAATAGTTCATAATGTCTAAACTGACACCTCGGCTGCAATGAGAAATACACATCAAAATAGATCTAGGGTTTTTTGGTTATTTGAGTAGTTAAAGCTAACTTAGACACAAACTACTTATACAATAAAACCAACAAAAGTAACGAACAAAGAAGTTAATAGGATGAGGTTATACTCTCTAGATCGTGACAAGGGAAATAAAGGAACAGTCGTAATAAAACTGCTTCCAGAACATAAGGAAGATCTGTTTACTATCTATCAAATAGTAGATAAAGATGACGAGATTGTATTCAAGAAGATGTTCACCAATAAGGCTAGTGTCGAGGAGAACAAGAAGGCCACCAAAGAGCTAATGAAATTTAAGATCAAAGTTGTCTCCAGCGAGTTTGACATGAGTGATGAGTATTTGCGTTACAAGGGTGTGACCGTAACTGGTGAAGATTATGAACGAGTAAACCTCAATGTAACAATCGGCAAGTTTTTGGGCTACACAGTAGATTATGAACATCCTATTACAATTGTCAAGGACGGCACATTTAACTCGCACATGGAAAAACTCCTGAAAGAGGCAGTCAATCCTGAATCTAACTCTGACACAGCCGCTGTAGTACTACAAGAAGGTGTAGCACATGTTTGCTTACTGACTCCCTCATCTACACTTCTCAAACAAAAGATAGAGATCAGTTTGCCCAAGAAGAAGACTGCTACGGACACTATGAAATATAATGACAAAACTGAACGTTTTTATCGTGGTATCTATCAAGCAATGGTAAAACATTTTGACTTCAGTAAGCTGCGTCTCGTGATGCTATGTTCTCCAGGGTTTTACGCAAAAACACTTCATGATAAGGTTATGCAATATTCTGCAGAAGAACGCAATGAAGCTATTACAAAGAACAAGCGATTATTTCTTGTCGCCCATTGTTCCACTGGATACATTCAAGGAATCAGTGAGGTTCTCAAGAATCCATCATACCAGTCAATGCTAAGAGATACTAAACATGCACGTGAAGCACTGATAATGGACGATTTCTTAGACCATTTAAATAAGGACGATTCTAAGGCTTGGTATGGTCCCAAGGAAATCTTTAAGGCATCAGAGATAGGTGCAATTGCAAATTTACTACTGACAGATGAGATCATACACTCAGATGATATTGCAATGAGAAAACATTATTTGAATTTGGTTGACGAAGTTGAAAAAACTGGTGGAAAAGTCCATATCTTGAGCACCTTGACAGAACAAGGTGACCAACTTGCAACGCTAACAGGAATTGCATGCATACTCAAATATCCATTACCTGATCTGGATGAAGGATTAGAGGAAGAAGAAGAGGATGAATAATTCGGTGATTAAGAGTCCAATATATATTATATGGCTAACGCCTTTTCAAGTGCAATTTTTCAGAAATACGAATATAATAACTATATAACTTTCAAGATCATCAAGACAATGCAAGGCCTGTCACAACCGCATAGAACAAATATGTCTCTACGCGGGAAATCCTATGAAGAACGTGCAAAGAGTCACTCCAGCCCTGTGGCTCGGAAGCTCTTTTGCATCATGGAACAAAAAAAGAGCAATCTTTGTGCTTCTCTTGACGTGCAATCTACAAGTGAGTTGCTGCGACTTGCAGAATCATTGGGTCCATATATTTGTTTGCTGAAAACACATGTTGATATTCTCCCGGACTTTACTATGGAGGGCACAGTGGAGCCATTGAAGGCCCTTGCCAAGAAATATAATTTCTTAATCTTCGAGGATCGCAAGTTCGCAGACATAGGAAACACCGTCAAATTGCAGTACTCGAGTGGTGTTCACCAAATTGCCAGTTGGGCGGATATTACAAATGCCCACGGAGTGACTGGGCCGGGCATCGTTGCAGGACTGAAGCAAGCTGCCCAAGAGACCACCTCTGAACCGCGCGGCTTGTTAATGCTGGCTGAGCTTTCCTCCAAAGGTTCCTTAGCACATGGAGAATATACAGAAGGTACCGTGCAGATCGCCAAGACTGACAAGGAATTCGTGATAGGCTTTATTGCACAGCGCGACATGGGCGGACATGATGAAGGCTATGATTGGCTGATCATGACTCCTGGTGTCGGACTGGATGATAAAGGTGACGCTCTGGGACAACAATACCGAACTGTTGATGAAGTAATGGCTTCTGGCTCTGATGTTATCATTGTTGGTCGTGGATTATTTGCTCAAGGCAGAGATCCAAAAGTTGAAGGTGAACGTTACCGAAAGGCAGGCTGGGAGGCTTATATAAAGAGACTGGAGGGATAAGGCGATTTCCGCTGAGTACATAATATCTCTATAATTACACAATGGATCGTCGTGAGGATATATGGGCAAATGAGAGTATCTGACGTTTCGTTATTTTTCACGTGCTTGATAAAGATCATGAATATTTGCAAATTTAATCAGTTTGGTAGAGAAAGATTAACACTAACTACTGGTCAGTTCATTAGAAGGTAAGTGCGTTCGAGACCATTAGAGAAGTTAAGACCGGGCAATTAATATTTAAGAATCTCACAAAGATGGATACACTTAACACCAGCGAGCAAAAAGAATTTCAGAAGGTTGTGGAACAAAAACAGATGAAGGACTTTATGCGTCTCTACTCTAGCTTGGTTGAAAGATGCTTCACAGACTGTGTAAATGATTTCACCTCAGCCAAGCTAACAAGCCGTGAGCAGACTTGTATTTTACGCTGTTCTGAAAAGTTCTTAAAGCACAGTGAACGTGTCGGCCAGAGATTTCAGGAGCAAAATGCTGCTCTGGGACAAGGTCTCAATCGATAGTTTCATTGTATTCCATATATATATCGACATCGTGTACATAAAAGTCTGCATTTGCCAGCACCAATATAGTTACGGTTGCCTGCAAATTTATAGTTTAGGCTTGTGTTGCCATCCAAAAGCGATTTTTGTTTCCTTTCCCTTAGTGATAATGATGTTCAAGACACTTGTTACTCCATGCTCCCTTGATTGCCTCAAAGCTGCATCCAATGCATGTTGCAATCCTACCAGGGTTGTAACAAGATATCCATTACCCCCGAGTCCCTTAGCTACGAGATCATAGCGACATTTCTCACTCAACGCTGTTGTAGGCAACTCATCGAAATTTGAGGCGCCTGAATTATGCTCAGTCCCATGGTATATACCACTGTTGTTCATAACCAATATAACCAGTCCCAAACGAAATCTTACAGCAGTTTCGATGTCCATTGCTGAAAAACCAAATGCCGAGTCGCCTTGTATTAATAGTGTGTCCAATTTAGGATTTGCTACTTTAGCGGCAATTGCATAACCTAGCCCAATACCCATTGTCGCATTGGTTCCTGCATCTAGCCTTCTTTTAGGAAAGTCGGTGGAAAACGATATCCGTGCAATATCCATTGTGTTGGCACCTTCGGAAACGATCATTAAATTTTGATCATCTACAAGCTCCTTGACCTTACCGTAAACTAGATTATAATCAAGTTCACCCTTTCTTGGCACCTCTTTTAGTACTAGTTTATCTTGGTTTCGCTTAATGGCTTGCTGTAGATTAGTAGGTAAAGCAAGATTGTGGTAGTACCACTTTGGTGATTGTCTATGTAGTTCCTGATGTAAAATTTGCACTGTAAGTCCTACATCACCATATAGCGAATACTCGACACCCTTGAAGTTGTTCTGCCCGATAGTTTCGGCGTGGTTATCTACTTGAATAAAAATTGCATTAGGGTTCCACTTGGGAGCTTCTGCAAAATGTAATATCCAATTGAGACGGGCGCCAAATACCAGGACTACTTTAGCTTCCTTCAATGCTAAACTCCTGGCAGAAGATACGTTCAAGCGATGGGAGTCAGGTATAACACCTTTAGCCAAAGGAGTCGGCAAAAATGGAAAACCAAAGGCTTCAATGAAACTCCGAAGTTCGTTGCTGTAATCTGAAGCCCCCTTTCCTATAACACACAAAACAGAATCCTTGGAATCATTAGACCTCTGGAGAATCTCTACAACTTTTGAGATACTTTCTGAGCTGGGTTGTGATCTTAGTAATGATGGATATGATATTTTAATCAGCTCACTTCTCTTTATTTGTCTCTCGATCAAGTCACCTGGGAAATCGACATAGGTGACACCTTTTGCTCCTTGAATAGCACTATTCCAAGCGTTAAATAGTACGAGATCCAAGTTCTCCAAGTTCAATCGTCCACAAAATTTGACATAAGGACCCAAGAGACTTACTTGATCCAACTCCTGAAACCCTCCCTTAAGTACTAGCGATGTCTCGAGGCTTCCTGCAATGACAACTAAAGGCCATCGGTTCATCAATGAGTTGTAAATTCCTGCTAGAGCATGAATAACACCAGGTCCGCCGACAACTAGCAGTACACCAGGTTTCCCGGTCAAATACCCATAGGCTGAAGCGGCATATGATGCTGTCTGCTCGTTACGACAGGAAATAAATCGTATTCCTTGTAGTTTCATTTCTTCAGCAAGTTCTACAATCGGTATCCCAACAATACCAAATACCACATCCACTCGGTACTGGTCTTTGATGCGGCGAACGAAACCTGCTGCAAATCTTTCTGTCATTTTGTATATCTTGTTACCTCAAGGTGTTGATTCAAAACTGACAATACTGTCATACGCTCTACTGAATGAGCCACAATCCAGCAGTATCCTGTCTTAACTAAGAGTCGCAAACGATCGTGGGTCTTATGAGTTCTTTCGAAGTCGTATATAAAAGATATTGTAGCCAATAAATGTTATACTTTATAACCTTAATACGTAGTAAATCAATTATAAAGTCATAGGACGATTCTTAGTCATCACTCAGTATTACATCATTGAAAGTCTACAATACTTCTCCAATTACACGCTGGCTCTTGTTTTGAGTTTCTTGAAATTTAGCAACCTTTGATCGAAGCTTCATTACAGGATCGGGTTTGAAACTTGAAAGTTTTACTACTTTATTACAGGCATCTTGTGGGCAATCCCGTTCCTGATGGCCTTCTAAATAGGATTCGATTCCCGCCTGATCAAAGACATGTCCACATAATTTGGAAACCATAGGGTTCTCGTAAGGCCGGCATGTGATGGGACATACCAATGTAATCCTTCCGCCAGCGATCTCCAGGTCGTCTTCTGTAGGGTATGTACGTGAATCTAGTTCAGGTATTACACATGTAGGGTCATCCATAATTCTTGGAATACCTTCAATCAAGCCATAGGCATATGATTGCTGATTGAATAACAGGTTTTGTGTGTCGGTCGATTGCTCTTTGAATAGTTGTGATAATCTTGGTACATCAGGTACCTCGCCACTAGCGTATTTATCCCATAACTCGACCGTCAAATTAGGTAAGGATTCAGAAGCATCGCGGTATTGCCTCTTAGCATTTTCTAGAGCACCTGAATGTGACAGTATATCTTGTTCTTGCACCATTAAGGTAGTAAATGCTGTCTTAAGGTGATCTTTTAGTAGTTCGGCGATATCCGTGCTCGTGTTCAAGAATGCATCAACAGATTCCATGATTTGGTCTAGCGTTTGATCAAGAGATCGATTCATCATTTCAAAGCTGGCTCGCAGATCATTGGCCTGTAACTTACCAAAATCTCGTAAAGATTCTGAATGAAGTGGAAGACTCTCAGGGATTCTCATATTCAAAACAATATTGATTGGCTTACAATTCAATATGTTGCAACTGTTCTATTACTGGCACTGTATCACTAGCGATCATCGGCGTTTTATGTAAAGAGTGCTTTGTATAATAACAGAACTTCAAGATTGACAAAATTCAGCGAGTGGGTAACTGTCAACATTGCAATAGTCCATGCTTAGCAGGTCTGACGGTCTATGGAGATGATAGAAGACGACTTGTTGACTTTATGTGCATTGGAGGCTATTTGTGTGACAGTGAAGGAACAAAAGAATGCAACTAATCCATTACAGGTTTCTATGGTGAAAGTTATCAACTGCTTGCAAAATAATGCACTAATAAAAGAACTTTTACCTGAACCGGTTGAGATTTCAGAGATATTAACGAACCTACGAGGAATCTTCACTGCAGAAAATGTTCAATTAGTAGACGGGCAGTTAACTTTTGTCGATACAAGTTTAGAAGATGTGCAAGATATCCGTTCTCAAAGGCACAACAAGTTCTTTGAAGTACAATGGGAACGAATAAAGAAGCTTGATGATCGAATCACAGCACTAATAAAGGAGGATTCTCAAGACACTAAGGAAAAGAGCAAAACGCCGACAGTGAGTTCAGGAGAATCTAATAGTTCTGTGTCAGTGACAAGCAATACAACGGGGCCCAATCGTGAAAAACTCCTGAAACTTTATCGTGATACAGTGCTAAAGAAGCTACGTTCCAAGAAAGGGAGGATGTTAGATCAATTATACCGGGACTTAGACGCAGACGACCAATTCAATAGTGTCGTGAGACGAAGCATCTCGTTGTTAACATTCACTACTGAAACCCCGCATAGCATACATGAATTACAATTGACACTACAACGTTTGATTTGTGATGCGCTTATGGGTACACCTAGTGAATCTTAAAATTGGAATTTAGCTACACAAATACAATCAGAATTCGATGACACGGTTTTATTTATGCGTCGTGCATTAGAGTAGCAAACAAATTCTATTAAGGAAATCAGTACAACCAGAAGGTTGGGATACTCAACTAAAAGCCAGATAGATCTCACAAAAGAGAGATAGTGTCAAGTCTCAAGGATTTAATCATGGGGTGGAAATATCATGGGGCAAGCTTGATTGAACTACCATCATCAAATCATTTTCTGTCAAATTGGCACATAATGTGTTTGCCTTCAAACTGATCATCAACCTAAATACCAATCGCCAAATAAATAATCTATCATTATCGATCCTAAACCTCGGGCCTGATATTCGAACATTACGCAATGACTCGGTATAATACTAAGCTTCTCAATAAGTTCTCAGTGTCATTGATGCGAAACCACTATAACAATCACCTATACTAATCAAGCACAACTATAGCATAGTATAGCTCTGTAGACTTATACAATAATGCTTTGCAATATCTAATTATGAGGGTTTGCGAAATTCAAGCTGCAACAGAAAGTATAGCAATCTGGGAGGAGATCAAATTTTTCACCGTTTTGTCATCCTTCCTGCCATAAATCTGCACTGAAAAGTCACAAAAGTCAATCAGTTAATAGTTCCAAAATCTCAAAAAGTGTTTTGGAAACTGGATTGTTTCAACATTATAGGTTTATGTCGTTTCTTTGGGGGTTCGAACACGTTATTTCACTATACTGGGAAATATATAAACATGGATTTTTACGTCCAATTTGATGTGTGATACTCGCCCAAAATCAGAGAACTTCCTTAGTTTGGAATGAAAAGGCCAACTTGATTTGGAAACCTTTAAAAGGCGACGTCAAGACATTGCATCTGATAATCGGGGTAATACTCATTCCTAATTGTAAGTTCACTCAGTATAGATTTAAAATTAACTACGATATAAAGTGAAAGTAAACCAATTAAAAATCAATTTCTAGAAACCTTAAGGTCAAACCATTTTATATCATAGTTTGAATCATGTCAACTCCTCCGCTTACTCGTTCGGCGTTTACTAAATGGAAGAAATCTGACCTCATAGATCTTGCTGATAAGCTCAAGCTAGGCGGGACCCCTAATAGTGCAAGAAAACAACTTGTTATCGAGCACGTCGAAAACTACCTTCGCTCATTGCCCGTGCCTTTGTCCTTGCTTGAGTACCCCGAGCTCGAGTATTTCTATGAGATTGACCCTGTTGTTGGAAAATCGCAAGACGCAATTTTGGAAGAGCCATCTGCGATCTCAGCGACGGTACCGGTGGAACTCAGGAATGAGTACAAGTCTCCCGAGAACAAGTTGGAGGTCAAGAATTCACCAGAAGGTCAGGAATCGTACAATAACCTTCAATTTGCACATATAGACCAAGAAAAAGAATTACAGCGAAATGAAGAAATGGAAAATCAAGATCCACAAGTGGGATTCAAATTTCAGTTTGAAGAATATCTGTCTGATATAGTCGAAAACTGTAAGAGATTCAACGAAGAAGTACAGGATCGCTTATCGTCAATATCTGCAGTTGATACTATTTTATACTTGATTGAAGTTTATTGCTTAATCACGTTTATTGCTTATAATGACGAAACAACGGAGGATAAAACAGTTGTATCAGAAATCTTTGACAACGTAGCAGAAACTTTTACAATCACCCTATTTCAGTGCACCGAAATGTTTGATATGCCCTGCATTATTCGCTGCCTGTACTATCAATATGTGACGCCGTTGCTAAGTTGGTTTGTGCTATTCAGAGTTATACCATCAATTACTTCATATTATATCAACTTCATCAGATATGATTTACTCATTGAACAGGACCCAATGATTTTCAATATCACCAAGGCCTTAATCGGTTTAGCGCTATACAGATCTTCATTATCGGGCATGCAGAATATACACTACCCGTATTATAATTTACAAGAGAACCTTAGAATTCTACGTGATGGTCTTGGATCTCTGCCGTTAATATTTGGAATAGCAGAGGCTTTCTTGACTCTGTACGTCCTTTAATACAATTAAGACTTTGTATTTCCTCGGTGTTTTCATCCGAAACAATTTCTCAGAGAAGTATCCAAACATAATCATAATCTAAAAGAAATTGATCTATTAATGATGAACCTTGAAAGGTCAGAGTGGAATCAAATTGCATTTGTTCAATTCTTCGCAATGTGTCATAAACAGTAACGTTGTCAATATGATGATTTATATTTGGCCAGCAAATATCCTAGCAAGTACTCAACAAGATTCGATCAACACACAAAAGAAATAACATGCTTTTGAGAGAGAAATTAGCGACTAATAGTATTTATTCTTGAACTTATCTTTCTGTTCAACCAAATGTCCAAAGCCGCATAACTCAATAAGGAGATTTCGAACGTCGGTATTGTTAATGTACTCCAATTCGACCTCGTTGAAGTATGGTCCAGAACCTATGAAAATTGCCTTCATATCTTCTGCAAATCTATCGTAACCATGTGTTCCGAACTGAAAACTTAAAGATGACGCTGGAATGACCATATCATGTATGCTTAGAATCTTATTGTATTCATCCCTAGTTACCATACTGAAATTTGGATCAGGTATAATCCAAATGTCGCCTTTTTTGCTTTCGAAATTGCCCGCGTTGTACAAGAGATGCTTGGGGAAAGAACCCTTGTGGTATACATGAAAGTTATCATCAAAAGGTTCGAGATTTGTTTTTAATTCATCATATATTGAAGGCCACTCCTGAGAATCATAGAGTCCAATCGAAATCATGGGCCCTTCTTTTAATACGTATTGAATTTTATCTGTAAGTGTATCAGAGTCCAACAAATCCTCCCATATCAAAATATTATCTGGATATTGAACATTACTCATTCCATGGTCGCTGACAATCAAAATGTTCGTACTTTGTAGTTTATTCCGTTCACTCAACTTCTGGAACAGTTTTAAAAAAAAGTGATCAACTCTGCCAAGGAGCTCATAGAAACCCTCTAAGTTACTCTTATCGTAAACGTCGCTGGTTATGGGATATCCAAAATAATGTCCGAACTCATCAATATCGGGAATATAACCTAGAATCAATCCTGGTTTTTGGTCGATTGGCTCGATATCAACATACTTTAGCAGATTTTCCAACTTAGCATCTAATGGTTCATGCTGTTCAAAATCCGAATAATAATATGGAGCTCTGTAATCATTTTTATTATTTGAAAATCTCACCTCACTACCGGGCCACATATGCGCTGCTACCTTGAATTGCATATCTGTAATATTTTGCAATATGTTCCAAATCGGTTTGCTAAACTGCGACCATATATCGGGATCCAGAACGGCAGGAGTAAACAGCTTCCCTGTAATCGGATCATGGAATATGTTAGATACAAGACCATGATTTGACGGTGTATCTCCAGTGATCATGGACCAATGGTTTGGAAACGTTTGTGACGGAAAACTAGGTGACATATACTTAGCATGCGTGGTATTAACTCCAAAATTAGCCTTATTATGCACGAGTTCATAGAGGAACGGTGTGCCCTTTTCACTGATAAGCCTCGGAGCAAATCCATCAATCGATACAATAATAGTTTGGAACGCTGGTCGTTCATGATTGTCTTTGGGCTCCAAAGTTAATTCTGCGGTTCTTTTCACACATTGAGAAAAAACCAGTGCAATTGCAGTCAAAATAGTCATTAAAAATTTATTTCTATATTTTTTGACCTGTCTGAAATAAATATTAGGTTCACTCTGGCTTTTAGTACCGTTTGTATCTGATTTCTGAGACTCAATGTCACAAAACTGGCTATCGAAATTTGTTCCATTCATAGCAGATCGATTATTCATTAACAGCTGTTATTATCGTTCAACGGAAAGAATGTCAACTGAATGCGAATTGTGATCTAGGTAGCAGTTACGACCGACGACTTTCACTAACTATTTAGTCCAAATATCAACCAGAGATAAGGCTAAAAGCTCCCTGATTTGATTCCAAATTTGATCAATGATGAAACTGGTTAAATAATCATGAGTATTGTCTCCACTTGTCAAGCAAGACAGGGAGAAGTATTATACTGCCCACACTTTTGATTTTGTTTCTTATTTTTTCTTCTTGTAGTTTTATCTATGAGATTTCTTTAAATTAACAAACAAATAATCAGTATTGAGTGAGATCTTGAGACGATAAGAAAAGTAAAGAGCCAAACACTCTGTAAAATAATATCTGAGTGTAACACCAGAAGCATCTCAGCTTAATACATTGTGTAATGTCGAAGTTCACGGGATTCAAAGTGGAATTAGAGCTCAAAGATGGCAAAGTGCTTGAGGGTAGAATTGAAAGAGCCTCTGAGAAAGGCATCTCATTGACCGATGTTGTCTTCTCTGACGGTGGAAAATCTCAGTCATTCAATGTACGTGCATCTCGATTGCAGGATTTGAAGGTTTTGGATATGCCTTTAGGAAAGATGAACCAGAAAGCTGCGAAGCCCGCTGTCAAAACTAACGGCAGTAAGCCTAATAATGCAGATATCCAATGGCAGCATGATGATGTCACCAAAATCAAGGAACAGGATGATTTTGATTTCCAGGGAAATCTGGGTATGTTCAATAAGAAGGATGTTTTCGCTGAGTTACGGAAGAATGATACAATAGCCTCAGAAGAACGTCTGGTCTCTCACAACAAGCGCAACAGTAACTATAATGCGCCACAAGAAAAACTTGAAATAGACGAAATGGTTATTCCGGATGCAAAGAATGACTCTTGGAATAAGATTTCCGAAGAAGAAGGAATAGCAGCTAGAAAAAATGACACCAATATAGGATTGCCAAGCGTCGACAAGGAGGATTCAAACTACTTGCCTATCACAGAATCACTCAACATTACACATTTGTTGCACTCTGCAACAACCGATACTAAGGAAGGCAATAGTACTAATGAGGGTGATGTTCTTGCAAAATTAGAACAAATGATCAAAAGATCAAGTTCTGTCAGTAATCCTTCATTGAGTGCTGGAATGAAAACATCCGCTATAAAAATGAAAAACTCGGAGTATTACGTACCTACAGCTACACCTGTACAATTACTGGAGATTGAGAGGGTTGCGGCTGATGAGTTTGGTATCAATTCCACAATAATGTTGGAGAACTTCGCTCTAAACGCTGGATTTTTCTTGAAGAAAAAGCTCGGCGGTCGTTCTCGTTTACGCTCCACTAATAAAAATGCTGAGCCATTAGTTGTTATTTTGACATCAGATTCTGACCGTGCTGGCTCACGTGCGCTGGCATTGGGAAGACATTTATGCCAATCTGGTCATATCAGAGTTATAACGTTATTCACAACACCTTCAGCGGCAGAACTTTTGGAAGCATCAGTGAAACAACAATTTGAGAAATATAAAAGCTGTGGAGGGAAAGTAGTGAACAGTATTAGTGCTTTGGAAGCAACTCTTGAACAACTTAATAGCCCTGTTGAAATAGTGATCGATGCTATGCAAGGTTTTGATATAAATCTAGCAGATCTCTACGAGAATTTATCTCTGCCGCAAAACCCGGCCATGGCCTCTGCATCTCCGCAAGAGAAACGTATTCGAGGCATGGTCGAGTGGTGCAACAGGCAGCATTCTCATACTAGAATATGGTCACTTGATATCCCAAGTGGCCATGATAGTGCAGCCGGTATGCCTAGCTTTGAGACATGTGTCCATGCAACAGGAATCATTGCTGCAGGATGGCCATTGACAGCTCTACACCAGATTACTGCGCAGGATGAACATTTAGAGGACCTTGTCATGATAGATATCGGTGTTCCTAGTGGTTCGTATGCACGTAGAGCCTCTCTACGTCGTTTCCAAAGTGGTACTGATCTATTAGTAACTGAGGGAGCACTTGAATTGCAATTTGCATGAGTTGTAGTTATAAAATTGTACAGATTTACATATCAGTACTAGGTCTCAATATTTCAATACCTATTAATATACTTGGGAAGCCATTAGACTACAAGGTCGTCACAGATGTAATTTTGAGTGTTAACAAATGCCTGTTTATTTTTTGCTGTGGTATTTTTGCTCTGTTATCTTGCTGTCATGCTAAAACCATGGCCCAAATATTTAAATTAGAAAATTTTGAAGGTGCAGGGATACTAAAGTACAACCAGGAATAAAGATAAGACCATCAAGCACTGCGTTAGTAGTGTTGGAGGGTGTTTTAACATTACTTTCAAGGCTTGAGGTGTATTCTGCTTTACAGTTTTGCTCAGCTCCCTGGTTTATCAACATTTTCAGGACTTTCTGCAATAGAAGTAAGGGTTAAAGCTCTACCATTGTAACAGCGTCAATCTAGTCAACTGCACAGTGGATTATCAATAGTGATGGGCGTTTTCTGCAGTTGCTGTAAAGACACTTCCGATGACGGAAGGGTTATGCCAATTGCCGATAACGAGCGTGAGGCCGTCACTTCCTTGCTGGGATACCTGGAAGACAAAGACCGACTTGATTTTTACTCAGACGGTCCCCTGAAGGCATTGACTACTTTAGTTTACTCAGATAATTTGAATCTGCAGCGTAGTGCTGCTTTGGCGTTTGCTGAGATAACCGAAAAGTACGTTTGTGAGGTTTCTCGTGAGGTTCTCGAACCTATTCTTATTTTACTGCAGAGTGCTGATACTCAGATTCAAGTTGCAGCATGTGCTGCTCTCGGTAATCTGGCTGTGAATAATGAGAACAAACTGCTGATTGTGGAGATGGGAGGTCTTGAGCCTCTCATTAATCAAATGATGGGTTCTAACGTTGAAGTTCAATGCAATGCTGTTGGATGTATCACAAATTTGGCAACCAGAGATGACAACAAACACAAGATTGCTACATCAGGGGCTTTAGTGCCGTTGACAAAGTTGGCCAAATCGAAGCATATTAGGGTTCAAAGAAATGCAACGGGTGCTCTATTGAACATGACACATTCAGAAGAAAATAGAAAAGAGTTAGTCAATGCCGGTGCTGTGCCTGTTCTTGTGTCTATGCTTTCGTCGACAGATCCTGATGTCCAATATTATTGTACTACCGCTCTATCTAATATTGCAGTTGATGAAGTTAACAGAAAAAAGCTTGCCCAAAGTGAGCCTCGTTTGGTATCAAAATTAGTGAACCTGATGAATTCTCCATCGTCGAGAGTCAAGTGCCAGGCAACCTTGGCTCTGAGAAACCTGGCTTCCGATACGAGTTACCAATTAGAGATTGTGAGAGCTGGTGGCTTGCCTCATCTTGTCCAACTTATTCAGAGTGATTCAATACCCCTAGTATTAGCCAGTGTGGCATGTATTAGAAATATTTCAATTCATCCATTGAATGAGGGTTTGATCGTGGACGCTGGTTTTTTGCCACCTTTAGTAAAGTTACTGGATTACAAGGATAACGAAGAGATTCAATGTCATGCAGTTTCAACCTTGAGAAATCTCGCTGCATCCTCGGAAAAAAATAGGAAAGAGTTTTTTGATAGTGGCGCTGTTGAAAAGTGTAAGGAGCTTGCACTTGATTCACCAAATAGTGTCCAAAGTGAAATATCCGCTTGTTTTGCTATTTTAGCTCTGGCTGATGTATCCAAACTTGATCTGTTGGAGGCGGGCATCCTTGATGCATTGATTCCAATGACATTCTCGAAAAGTCAAGAAGTCTCTGGAAATGCAGCTGCAGCTTTGGCTAATTTATGCTCTAGAGTCAATAACTACAATAAGATCATTGAGTCATGGGACAAGCCCAATGAGGGTATAAGCAACTTCTTGATAAGGTTCTTAAAAAGTGATTATGCGACTTTTGAGCATATCGCTTTGTGGACTATATTGCAGCTCCTAGAAAGTCACAACGATAAGATATTGTCGTTAATTAAAAATGATAAAGAGATATTAAATGGAGTTAATAAGATGAGTGAGGTGACGTCGGAAAGGCTAAAAAAGTCGGGCACTGATTTTAAAACAAATGACAAAATGGTGGACAACAATGGTACCTTATCTGAAAATACTAACGAACTCACACAAACTGGCTCGAATGACTATGTTGAGGATGCGAGTATGGAATTGCATAATATCACTCAACAAATTCTCCAGTTCTTGAAATAATACTTTTCATGACGTTATTGCTTGTTCTATCTTATTTGGTTGGTTTTCAGTTGTGATTCTATTATTTCACATGACAGATTTAGATTTAGTTGACACTTTATTGATTAGAGTGGTAATTTAAACGTACTCCTTACTTAATAGAGGGCATGAAGAGAAGTCTCAAGAACCCATGTTCGAAATTACTTCATTAACTACTAGGTTTTTGTGAGGAAATTATCAATGTACTGGATCGATGAAAAGAGTTACAGGAAAAAAATCATCCAATAATGTCGACTTCCTTCAACGATAGCCGTAACATTTACGGTCAACGGTCATTGAAATAAATACATCGGGCCAGGCCGCGTTCCCACTTGTAATAGTTTCTGAACCAACTAATTGTCATCTGATCTTTTGTCAACATAGAGGGAGCCTGTATAATGAAATAAATATCAAACACTCTTTCATAATTATCTTCAACTGATATTTTAATTGGGTTCTCCTACCATAGGAGTTATTGAATTGAGCGCCCCAAATGCTATTAGAGTATATTCTATAAACAGCATTGCACAGCAGCTTATACCTACCAATCTTGGAATAGCGACAATATAACTACAGAGTGGTATTTAGGACGCTCGAGTACGAGTATTTTACTTACATATGAAGAACTCGATTAGTCTAAATCTTGAATAAATTGACCTGCCATCATCATCGTCAATATGGTTTCGAGATCATATCCATTATTTAGCCAATGAATAAGAGACCGCCCGTCAAGAATCATGCGTCAGCTTTCCGATATCAGATATCAGATATTTTAATTTGATTGTATGTACAGATTCTCAAAAAGGATACAACAAACCGTGCTCTACTACTTGTTCACTATATATAATAATATTAATGGCAATCTATTTTTCACTCTAATAGGACAAGAGAAGATGATCGTGTGAATCGAATCGCCAAATTCTATGATGAATCTCTAAAAAGTAACGAATATCACTTACATCAAAGAACAGCAATCTGCCCCAAATTTTTTAGATTTCTTTTCAGGAGGATCAACTTTATTTTGTTCAGTGCCCCCTCCTGCACTACTACTTCTAATTTTGGACTTGTTCACATTAGCTCTATCGTGAATAGTTCCAAAGTTGGCAGCACTCTTAGGTGCAGTTGGAGTTGTACCGGCTGCAGGAACTGAGGCATCGCCAGTACCGACAGTCTTTGTTACTGTATTCTTTGTTGCGGTGGGTTCGTTACCTGCGGTAGTGCTCGATGCCAAGGAGCCGCCGCCCATTATCTTGTTGGCAGTCATGAAGAACGTTTTGCCTTGGACCTCAGCGATCTTTATTTCTGTCTCACTGGCTATTCTAGTACCATCAGCACCAGCCAAGGTGCCCGCACCCCATGGCGAACCTCCGTGTATCTCTTCAAGGCTCGCTAAATGGCCAAAAACGTCTCTATAACCAAGTGGCACGTAAATCATACCATGGTGGACCAGGTAGTTCAAACAGGCCTTGATCGTAACCTCTTGGCCGCCGCCGTAGCCCGCAGAACTGACGAACATGCCTGCGATTTTACCGTTGAGGGCCCCTGTGACCCAGAGTTGGCCGGTTTGGTCCCAGAACGCAGACCACTGCGCTGGCACATTACCAAACCTGGTTGGGATACCGAAGAGAAAGGCGTCGTACTGCTCCAGGGTCTCCTTTGTGGCCAGGGGAAATTTCTCGACGTCTGTGGGGACGTTCATGTTTCTTAGAGCCTCAGGGTCAAGGGTTTCCTCGACACTGAAGAGGTCGGCATGGCCATTGGCGTCCTGCACACCCTTCTGGATCGCCTTGGCGAGCACATTGACGTGCCCGTACGTTGAGTACGTAATTATGGCAACTCTGACAGGCCTGGCACTCGACATAACGACGGGCAGCAATAGCTATCACAGCTTCTTATACACTTGTAGGGCAGTATTTGGCTGTCTCTTCTTCCCACGGGTAACAAATAGCACCTCAGACACTTAGGGGATCTCAGATAACGTTTGCAAGCCAATTGAGAACCTCGAGCAATTATGAACTCGTTATATATACTATATATATTCAGATAATCTCTGTGCTCAGGTTCTCGTTCAATCTCTTATTTATATACCTACCCTTATATACGATTGTGGCACCAGTTCAAGTGATTTTTGCGACATCATCTGCCGTTTTTGTAGCCCATTGTGATGTCCTTTTGTGGCTCATGGATCATATTCCCAGCTTCATCCTCTCAAGTGTACCCAAATTTTTGTAATTATTGAAGGGATTTTCATTAATTTCAGTGTCATTAAATTAATTGTGCCTGCATTGTGTGTCAATTTACATCTAAATTGGACATATAGCCATGAAAGGGATCAATGATACTTTTGTAAAGAAAAGACACGCGACACAAGGTGAGAAATGATCGCAGTGGAGGGTTGGTAGATAGCAAGTAGCTCGTGGATGTTTTATTTTGCATTATTATTTATTTATATGTGTTCGTAGCTTCCTTAGCGTGGAGATCTTGTGGTGTCTCTTCAAGATCACAAAATATCCTCGGATTATGTACGTTAGGTCATGAATATATGTGCGCTCATTTTTGCAAGGACTTGACAAGCTCCTTGTACTTTTCGGTGGAAAAGGACTTTGGTCTTTCAATTGGAGCGCCCACAGCCCTGTCAATGATCAATTGGGGCAGGACTCCGAAGGCTCTGGAAACACCGAACAGGACGGTGTAGAAGGAGGCCTCTGTCAAACCGTAGTATTGCAAAAGGACTCCTGAGTGCGAGTCGACGTTTGGCCAAGGGTTCTTTGTCTTTCCATGTTCTGTCAGGACCTTTGGTGCAACTTCGTAGATCATGGACACAAGCTTGAAGAGCTCGTAGTCTGGGAAGTGCTTCAAGGCGAACTCGCGCTGGGCCATGTATCTGGGGTCTGTCTTACGCAGCACTGCGTGTCCGTACCCGGGAACGACCCTGCCGGACTTCAATGTGTCCCACAGATATTTCTCCACGGTTCCCTTCGAGTAGTCTCCGTTGACCTCCTCTCTGAACTTGAACAGCCATTCCAGGACCTCCTGGTTTGCCCGGCCGTGGAGTGGCCCGGCTAAACCATTCATACCGGCTGCCAGGGAGAGGTATGGCGACGATAAGGCTGAGCCTACCAGATGTGTGGTGTGTGCAGACACGTTACCCCCCTCGTGGTCAGAATGTATGGTCAAGTACAGCCTCATGAGATCCACAAATTCCGAGTTCTCGAAGCCTAGGAGGCTCGCGAGATTCTTACCGTAGTCTGCACTGGGGTCCACAGCTGCGATCTTGCCGTCTTTGAACACGTTGCGGTAGATTTTGGATGCGATCACGGGTAGCTTTCCCAGCAGATCTAAGGAATCCTCAAATGTGTAAGACCAGTACTCCTTCTTGGAGACACCTTGTGCATACGCCTTAGCAAACTTCGATTCGCTTTCCAGTGCGGTGATGGCGATGGAGAATTGAGCCATTGGATGCAGAGTCTTGGGTAAGGAGTCCAAAAGTTGTTCCACATGTCCTGGGAGCTCCGAACGGGCCGCTAGGTCCGCTGAGAGAGCTCTGATCTGAGACTCTGTAGGTACTTCGCCGGTTAGCAACAACCACAATATAGCCTCTGGGACAGTCTGCTCGGAACCCTGGGCCTTGGGCAACTCGCGTTGAATGTCCGGAATTGAACGTCCACGGAACTTTATGCCTTCTTCAGGGTCCAGAACGGAACCCTCCCACACAATACCTTTGATGCCACGCATGCCACCGTACGCTTGCTCGAGCATCACTTGATCAATCACGGTCTTCCCGTATTCTTTCTTGAACTGCTTGATCTCTTCAGCTTGGCGCGGATATATCTCTGCAAACGTCTCCTTCAGCGTCTTTTCCCCAGAGGTAGCGTACCCTCGGGACATGGCCCCCACGGCCACCTGCGCTGCAAGCTTCCTTGCGAACGCCGGTGCGGACTTGCCGCTACGCAGCAAGTTTCTGCTTTGTGCCGACAGCATGTTTCCTGAATATCAACGCTATATCTAATCTATGTAGCCTATTTGCCCTCTAAAAATTCCCAGGCAAAGCTCTAACGCAAATATGTGTCGTTCTAGCAACAATATACAATCAGCAATATATATTTTGTTTGCAAACTCCTCGCAAACTGTTTCCGATTTCTTAAATATTTACCAGCCAATTCAATTCTGTGAACTTGCGACTATAAACTATCCTTAACGCTTCTTTCCCGCCCAACCTTTTCCTTTATATACTTTTTCAATATCCCCCTACTTTACACTTTGCCGGCTATTTCGTTTCTACTCTATGTTACAACGTCATGCGCCCTTGAACTTCCAATCATATGGCTTAAAAAGCGAAAAATGCGTGATTCAGATATCTGGCATTGTTGCCAGACAAAGTGACCGTGAGCCGCTCGCTAGTCAAAGGGAACGCCGGTGAGCCGAATATTGCAGAGAGAAAAGGTATACTATAGTGCAATCTGTATGCGTTGATTTACTAGTAATTTAGGCGTGACCTCGATGTGCCCGAGAGGACATTAGTTGGAGCAGCAGTTTGTCATTAGACTTTCGGCGTCTCGGCACTAGTTTAATTGGTGGCCCGCGAAGAGCTTGAAAATGGGCCTGCCCACGCTTGGAAAAGTAGGCTTCTGCAGTAGTGGATTATAAAAAAGTATCAATATGGGGGCGAGCCGGGACTCGAACCCGGGACCTCCCGCACCCTAAGCGGAAATCATACCTCTAGACCACACGCCCTGTCACGTGAATACTGATGACAGTGAAACGAAGTTGTAGTTATGACACAGGGTGTTGCTGGCGACGGTGGGCCCATTGAACCGGCTGGATGACGATGGTATTCGGCGGAGCATATGCCATTGCGTTGGGATCGCGTGAAGGTTGCTTGGAGAGTTCATTACACGTGTCATGCACGTCGTTATTGTTCTCTACGTGTGATGGCGCTCGGAGGCTCCGCACCCCTGCCCGAAGGAGCTCTCAGCGCGCTTTACTAATTAATGAAACCCTTCCCCGTAGAATAACGCTAGCATAGTCTCTTGTAGTTTGGATCAGAGACACTACACATTTCAAAAAATAGTCCCCTTCAAATTGTTGGATTTACTTGAAGGCTATTCGAAATCACTGATGCCAAACAGAATTCTCAAATTGATGCAATGCGCACGGGTCTTAACAATATATAACGTAGATTGTCTCTGTACTGTTTCTTACGGATTCTATAGTTCAGACAATATATAAATTGCATAACAGGCACTTCCATATGCTGCTAATTTGGATATTCCTCCTGGCAATATTATGTGCTGCCTCAAATTTTAGTTGAGTCTTTTCAAGAAGAGCATTTGCTCCCCTGAATTAGTGATCAAAAATGCAATGATACAATTAGGACAACTACAATCCTTGGATTCGGGCATATACATAGTTTTTTTTTTCGGGAGCGGGAATGTGTATCAAGCTGTTGTGATTCTTAAAAAAGAAAAGCATCATCCCACACAATAATCTACCAAGATTTTTGTAAGCAATGATGCTATAATGTATGGCATAATGTCAACGCACGTGTGATAGATGTATGTTTATGAAAGCCTGATTCGCAGTTGGTATTTAATATTAAATGATGTGATAACGGAACATGTATGACGAATAAACCCCATGGGAATATTTCATCAAAGGTTGTACTTAACGAAGCCCATTCTCCTTTATCACTTATCGATTTAAGTGCCATGAATCTCAATAATCTACCAAAATTCATTTGGATGTAATCATAAGTCATGTTCGAGAAGTTATCCACATTCATAAAGCATAGCTTGAACATAGTCTAAGTGCGTGAGTAAATATATCATTAATAGTGAGCAGGCCTATTTGATCTTAAAGTCGCGTCTCTGCAGCCTCTAGTACGCAATGTCATTTTTGTAGAGACCTGACCAAAATAAGCCTAGAGTACTTGTGGACATTATAGAATTAATAAGTATTGATGAGATTGTTTGGAAATTGGATGTCAAGTATTGGTGTAACAATTACAATTTATCTCAAATACTTTATGGAGGTTTCGCAAAGCTTCCGAATTAACAGCGCTTCTATAGTTATCCGCTAATCCTAATGATGATCTCTGCATCGAACTCAGATAACCTTATCGAGCTCCATCTTGTTGACTAGAACGGGCATTATAGGTCAAAATGCAACATATACATAATTCCAAACTAAGCGTTTAGTGTTTCATATCGGGAATCATAAGAGAATGTGGTTAATATTTCTGATGGCCTCTGCCGTCAATATGAAATCAAGGTTTCCTTATTCGCTATCGGATTCGCAGTCCGATTGTTGTTCATACTCATTGGATATTCCCTCTGGATGATCCTTTATCCACTGATTCGCCCATGCCATTATACGTTGAATGTTTTGTTCAGAATCTTCATTGTCGCAACTTTGAAGTTCAATAACAATCGCAGGATCATATGCCTCTTGAGCATCCTGCAAAACAACGGCCATAATCTCAGCATCCATATTCTCATCGACTTTGGCGGAGTGATAACCCCGCGCTTTAAGACGGTCATATAATGTTGTAGTGTCGCATCGTAGAACAACCACAAGATCGATCAATCTCTCGGGGAAGATGTCGTTGACGTGCCAGTCTATAATGCAACCTCCTTTCCTCAAAAGTGGTTCCATTATGTCCAAAAGCTTATCCTCATCCACCAAGTGGGATTTTCTAGCCTCATCATATCCATCGTAACATTTATTCTCTTCAGCAAACGCACTGATATTGTAATGCGTGTAGCCAGGCAATTCTTTTGCCAGTAATGAGCTAGTTTGCGTCTTGCCACAGCCAGGAGTGCCAGTAAGGATGATATTAGGCGTATTTCTGACCGACATTATTCTACACTTTGGCTGTACAATAGTTCTTGATCGTAATAAAACTTAAGCGATGAGGTGATTTATTCAGATTTCATGAATATATCTTTATTACATTATCAATATACTGATTGCTACATCACCTACCGATAAAAGCATAGAGTGGTTGAGATTATTGTACCGGTGAATCACACAGTGAGCAATGGACAAGTATGGGCTTGAGGCTTTTGTGCCTCTACTCAGACCACAAGAGCACGGTCACCAAGGTGAAGAAAATCGTCATTATGAACATTCTATGACCACAGGAGCAGACCTTTCTGCTATGCTACATTCGTTAGGGATTCCTAGAGACTCCAAGCATCATCGTGTACTTGACACATTTCAGTCACCTTGGGCTGAAACTTCAAGAAGTGAGGTTGAACCACGATTCTTCATACCGGAATCCTTCATGAATATACCAGATGTATTAGGGTCTCCTGTCACGCCGCCTGTGTACAATTCTGTGACTCAAGATCAACAACGTATAGCATTGTTTCAAGACGAGACGCTCTTTTATCTTTTTTATAAGCATCCTGGTACAGTAGTACAGGAATTGACTTATCTCGAATTGAGGAAACGAAATTGGCGTTACCACAAAACTCTCAAGGCATGGCTAACAAAGGATCCAATGGTTGAACCGATTGTTTCTAGTGATGGGTTGAGTGAAAAGGCATCATATGTGTTTTTTGACCCTAGGCGCTGGGAGAAATGTCAACGAGATTTTCTGTTATTTTACAGTGGTATTATGTAGATAGTCATGCTATCGTAAGAATTGCTGTATATAAACATAATGTTAATCTATTGATGATGTCAAATCTATTCTTCCCGTTGGTGTTGACTTTGCGCCTCATAAAATTCGATTATTTGTCCTGACGAGGTGCATTCTTCGACTTTCTTATCATCTCTGATACGTATCAGTCTTGGGAATCGCAATGAGATTCCTTTGTCATAAACGTTACTTCCAGCCTTGTAAACAGGTGATAGAGATAAATCGGCTGTCAAGACCTCGAAAACTGTCGTGGGTTCAAACCAAACATCAGGCAAAGCATTGGGATCATAAACGTAAATTCCTTTTGGTTCCTTGATCTCCGTTGGTGTTAACCTTTCAAATAGAGTGGTGAGCATTTCATCCGAAAAGCCAGTTCCAATTTTACAACATGTCTCAAATTCGTCAGTATCTTGGTTATAGCAGCCTAGTAAAAATCCGCCATATGTTCCGGTACGTTTTCCCTTTCCATAGTAAGCACCAAGTACACATAAGTCCAACGAATCGCCTACACCTTGAAGGTAGTCCTTCTTGAGCTTTAGCCAGTTACGGGATCTTTTACTTGGTTCGTAATGCGATTCTTCGCCATCAAGCATCTTCACCATCAAGCCTTCACAGGAGCTCTTGATTGACAGATCAAGGAATTGTTGTAGCTCATCCATACTGGCTGTAGTAAGTTCTTTCGCATATTCGAATTCTCCCTCGACTGGTTTCGTAACACTTTTCAAAATCTCCCTTCTTTCCCGTAATGGTTTGCTAATTAATCTTTCATCATTCAAGCACAATATGTCAAATGCAAACAAGCACACTCTAACTTTAATGTCCTCAACATTGACATCCTTTCTCTTTCTAGTGGTTAATACCTGAAATGGTAGGATTTTTTTTTGTTCTTTATCCCAGGCAACAGCTTCACAATCTAGTATCAAGGACTTGGTACCATCCATGTCTTGTATGAAATCATTGATTCTAATCTCAGGGTATTTTTCTGTCATATTTTCTCCATTCCTAGAATATATTCGCATTGAGCCATCTTGAAGCAGATGTACCTGAGCTCTTTCACCGTCATATTTGAATTCACTGGTGAAGAACTCTCCCTGAAATCTATCCAGAATTTCACTAATAGCTTTGGTAGGTTTAGCCAGCATAGGTTTTGACGGAATACCTGGACGTAATTTACAATGCTTGTCCAAATTGGAGATCCCGTACTCCAAACATGTATTAATAATGATCTCATAATTGGGAACTTGACTAAACGCATCTTTTATTTTTTGCTCAGCCATCTCAACAGATTCTGAGTCAATTGAAGTAACTTCGGATGATTTAAGTCTATTCATTTCATCAATCACCAAAGCTTTTGATAATGCTATGAGAACAGACTTTTCTGCAAGGCCTATGCGGAGCTTGGACTCCAATGATCTAACTAAAAATTTTGCCTCTACTCCTTGGCAGGCTGTCAGCAGTTTTTTGATAAGTTTCATCTTTCTCAGCTGTGAGTCCTTGCCTTGCGATTTTGCAATCATTTTTAGGGTCTCAAAAACTTCACCCACACTCAATGGCGGTGGTTTAAACATTGTTGGTTGTAAACTTCGAGCCTCGAGAGCAATTTGGCCCAAGTCCCCTGTTTCACGGTATTTCGCTTTCAGCTGTTGTAACGATTTGCCGCATGATTCACTGATTGTTTTCATTATTAATCCTTCACCGAGCCCCAGCTCGAGATCAGGTTCATATTCGGGACCTAATCTATTGATGAATAGATAGGTGACGGGGACAAGGTTTTGGCTATCCTGTTCTGTGACCTTTTGGAAGAAATCAGCACAAAGCTGGATGATAGCGAGTCTCGATGATGTTTGTTCGATCTCCTGAAACAAATTGCATACATCAGCATATTTTACTTGAGATTTGAAGTTGGTGAGCTTGGGCTTCTTCGCTACCTGCTCGGTCGCTGTGTTCTCATTTTTCTGCGTATCAACCTTGGCTGGTGCTGAATATTCACGTATCGCAACACGTTGAATCGATTGCGAACTTGCATCGGTTTTGGCTCTCGCACCAAAGAACCTTGTTAGTGTAGATTGTCGTTTCTCGCCCATTATAGCCAGTCGTACGACTCTCCACATGCATATATCGACAATTTCGATCAAATCTTACCTTATCATCTTAACGTTTAAAACAGTTACATATGTAGAGCATATTATACACAAAATGTTATCTTGCTACATATCCAGAAGAAGCATTCCTGCTACTTGCTCCAAGTCTTTGTGAGTTACTGTAATTTCATTATCCTCACTGCTAGCGCCTGATCGTATTCTAGCACATTCTTTGGAACGCCATGCTGCTTCTTGTACGAATATTTCTACGTAGTTTGTTAAAGCTTCTATAACGGGAGCTTCCACTCGTGTCATGGAGTCTTCAAATGCCACATCATATAAAATGCGGGCAATCGTTTCCTGTGGCACAACGCCGCTAGGCATTATTGGCGTTGCTTCAAGAAGATATAGTAACACTCACTATCTTTATGGACCACTATGATGGACTTTCATCATGGATATCGGCTGCTTGAAGTCATAATCACGTGTGAACCCTCGCATCATCAAAGGCATCATGAGAAGTGAGAAGCTGCAATCTATCATTAATGATGCCAATATATACTGCTGCTGACGGTTTTCCTGTCTTGAGATTGTAGTTATCGATTATTTCCTGGATTGGTTCCAGATAGTCGACGAGCCAAGAATTATCGCGAAGTGTTCTTCTGTAATATCTAGTAGCTTGCATCAGAAAGCTATTATAAAGTGCATATCCAAATACGTTTACATACTCTTTTCCACTCGAATCGTGCCCTACAACTGTAATATTGACGCTCTATTTCATGAGATTCAGTGAACTCTGAGATACCCGTAAGAAGACAATTTTATCGAACCTGAACCATTACTTACTTACCTGCATTACTTTCGTATTTTGAACCTGTTAATAAGATTTCATGGTTCTTCTTCAAGATGCAGTCCTAAATGATTCGGCACGAGTATTCAGTCTATTAGTAACGTAACCTATTTGATACTACGGGCTTATGTCTCCATTTCAGTTTGCTAGGTTAGGCAGAAGGTATTTGATCATCTCGCCTAGCGTAACTGCAATTCTTGGCAAAAGCCACCCAAACTGGTTTTTATTGCATGTGAATATAGGTATTGTGATTCTGATAGAGGAAGCATATATGTGTATTGATAAGGCTCAATACACATGGTATATCTATCGAGATGGTTGAGTGCCATGAGTAATAATAACATGTACCATTATGGTCACAATTATCCTTTGAAGATGAAAGAATAGGCAGCTTTGCTATTTGTAGCGTGCATGTGGGTACATGCTTACAGATATCACAGTACTTTAGCCATAGAGTCATACCACAGGATTCACTCATGATAACATTATTGGCTGTTGGAACAAGGTATCCCAATATTTACTAAATACCCAATTGCGAGGCTTTTTCGCCTGGATCAAACCAATACAAAACGTAATGAGAATTTCGACGCATGAAAACGCAAGTACGTATTTTGAGCGAAATGTTTCTGCGGCAGATCGAATACATTTGTCAATTTCTTTATCAATTAGCGTCGAAGAATGGCTGAAACTAACAAGATACGAATATAGTCAGCCTGTTGTCATCGGACAAATGATGAGACAGTTTCGCAATGAGATAGTGGTTAAAGCATCAATGCATGATGACAGAATATAATGTGTTGTTAGTTGCTATTATTGAGTTTTGATTCTGCATTGCATTGTAAACTATTGCAATATTTGACTTTAAGCACGTAAAAAGCCAAATCCGTAAATACTATTAACACATTATATACTATAGACAATCTCAAGGCGATTGTCAAGGAGTGTATAACCTAGAGACCAGTTAGCGATACTAGCATAAAATGGTGTCAATTCCTAGCGAGCACGCTGACGTGGTTCACGATGCTGTACTTGATTACTACGGTAGGAAACTAGCCACATGTTCTAGTGACAAAACTATCAAGATCTTTGAAGTCGAGGGAGACTCGCACAAATTGTTGGATACTTTAGTAGGACACGAAGGTCCAGTTTGGAAAGTGGATTGGGCACATCCAAAGTTTGGTTCTATTCTGGCCTCATGCTCATACGATGGTAAGGTTATTGTTTGGAAAGAGGAAAACGGTAGGTTTTTGCCTATTGCAACTCATGCAATTCACTCAGCATCTGTGAACTCGGTACAATGGGCACCACATGAGTATGGTGCACTTCTATTGGTGGCTTCCTCAGATGGTAAAGTCAGTGTAGTGGAGTTTATGGATAATGGTATAACCACTCCAATTGTATTTGATGCCCATGCAATTGGGGTGAATTGTGCATCCTGGGCACCAGCTGCCTTGGCACATCCATTAGACTCCACAACAGAACAGCCTGAACAGGTGCGCAGATTTGTGACGGGGGGGGCTGATTGTCTAGTCAAGATTTGGAGATATGATGCTGCTGCAGCCACTTATGTTTTAGAGGAAACTTTAGAGGGGCATTCAGACTGGGTCAGAGATGTTGCTTGGTCTCCATCTGTATTACTGCGTTCATATTTGGCTACTGTTTCACAGGATAGAACATGTATCATTTGGACGCAGGAAAATGGCAAAGGTCCATGGAAAAAAACTCTTTTGCAAGAGTCCAAATTTCCTGATGTTCTATGGCGTGCAAGTTGGTCTTTATCAGGCAATATTCTGGCTCTTTCTGGTGGTGACAACAAAGTTACACTATGGAAAGAGAATACGGACGGAAAATGGGAAACTGCAGGTGAAGTAAAGCAATGATTCAGTTTGTCACAACTACCGATACCATTGCGCTCCAATACATAGGTTATATATAGCTCAAGACTATGTGTTATGATTGAAATTATATGTATGGCAATGCTGTGAAATAAGTCTCAGTAGGCATGAGATATATATTTGTATATCCACATTCTCCGATTAAATGGTAGATAGTTCCATTACTCAAAGAACGACATAAAGTCAAGAATCTAATATATTTAGAAGTGGCAAAGCATACCTATGCCATACTGCTTCCTGGTATCATAACCTATCATCGTGGTATAGTGCATATTCCCCGCCTTAGATAGCTGCAAAAAAAATTGGCAAAACCCAATAAAAAAAATAGCTAAGAAAACAAGCATGTATGCATAATTGAAAATCAAAAAAAGGTGTAATCAATTCAAATATTATTTGATATGGTCGTATTCGAATTGTTTGACCGCACTGCTGCATCTCTGTTCAATCAGATTCATGATTTGAAAATAAACAACTCAACATATCATGAGTTGAAGTAGAACGGATTGGCACATATAGAGCCTAATCTTCAGTGTTACAACCAATTAAAAAATGTAGACGCAGTGTTTCTTGTACAGTATAAACATGCATTATGCAATTATCTGAATCAACTGAAATATCTGCCTAGACAGAAAAACTTTGAACACAGCACATAATACGGGGTCTGGTATACTGTCCATTCATAATTCCCCTATTAGAACTAGTTTTCTCTTAAATTTGTTCATTAATGGAGAAGAAAAAAAATTGGTGGAGGAGCTTCAATGCTCCAAATTAATCAAGGTGTTATTGATCATCTCTAAAGCGCGAATCAAAGCACCGGTAATTCATGAAAACAAGAGAGACAATCATTAATATTTTTTGTTCTTCTGAACTTAAAATATCATGAAATTATCCCACATCTGTTATAGTAAGTATAAGCGTGAGGTATTGGAAACCAAACCAATTGATAGAAAAAAAATATTGCAGATGTTCATTTCAAAATTGAATCTGCTGCGAGAATTGAGGATGCATCTGTTGTGCCGTCATATATTGCTGTGGCAAACCTTGAGGTTGCATGAACTCTTGTCCTTGCATCATCTGGGGTGGTATATTGCCCACCATTGAATTTGGCATCATTTGTTGAGGCGGCATTTGAGGAGCCTGCATAGGGTGTTGCATTTGCTGTTGTGGCAACTGTTGTTGATTTGAGTTCTTAATGTTCGAAGAGAATTGTACATTTGATTGTTGTGGAGGAATTGGAGTATCGTCGTTTGAAATAGCCGACTCTTGCTGCTGTTGCAATTCAAGTGGAAATGGGACTGGAACAGCGGAATCATCCTCAGCTACGTATAGATTCTTGTCTATAGTAGCGGGGATGGCTGCTATTTCTGTTCCAAGCTCTTGTTCAATTTTGTAAAGGTTAAAACGATCATTCCAATTGATTAAATTGATGGCCAACCCCAAATGGCCAAATCTACCAGATCTACCGATACGATGCAAATATGTTTCTGCTGTTTTGGGAAAATCGAAGTTTATGACTACATTAACCGCCTGAATATCAATACCACGCGTTAACAAATCCGAACAAACCAGGGTGCGCACCTTACCTTGACGAAAGTCGTGAAAAACCTTGTTTCTCTCGTTCTGCTTCATTCTTGCATGCGAGTAATAACACGAGTACCCTAAGTCGGTAATTTTCTTTGCCAAGAGCTCTACACGATTGGTGGAGTTACAGAATATGATAGCTTGATTGATCTGTAACTTGGAGAATAAAGTGTTTAAGCAGTGCAACTTTTGTCTTTCCTCCACAAATGCATAATATTGAGTGATACCTTTTAAGGTCAACTCTTCCATAAGATTGATCTCATATGGTTTGTGCAAATGTTTGACCATGAACTCTTTCACAGTAAGAGGGAATGTTGCGCTGAATAAGAGTGACTGATGGTTTTGGGGCAAAAAATTTAAAATTTGTTCAATTATGGTCTTAAAATCGCGGGAAAGCATCTTATCGGCCTCATCCATCACAAAGAGAGAGCATTCGCTCAAATCAGCGACCTTTCTCGACGCTAAATCTAGTACTCTACCTGGTGTGCCGACAAGAATATGTACAGTCTCATTGAGTCTCAGAATATCATCCCTTAAATTGGTACCACCAGTGGTGACCATGCATGATATCCCACAATGTTTACCCAGTGTTCTAACGACCTGTGATGTTTGTAATGCAAGCTCTCTTGTAGGGACCATAATCAGTGCTTGAATTTTATTGATTTTAGGCTTGAATTTCTCTAAAGTAGGAATTACAAAAGCAGCTGTTTTACCTGTACCATTTTTGGCTCTAGCCAAAATGTCTCTACCTGTCAATGCCACAGGAATGGCTTCTTCTTGAATAGGTGATGGCTTTTCAAAACCGGCTTCAAAAATTCCCATTAACAACTCTCTCTTCAGGTAGAAATCTTCAAAGGTATTGCCTTTAGTGTTCAACACATCTTCGGTCTGTGGTCTCGTATCCTTCGAAGGAATATTTAAAGTTGATTTCCAGTCTGTTCCTGACATTTGTGATGTTGCTATGTGCAAAGTTTCGTGATCGCTAATTGAGATAGATCAGTTTGATGATATTGATGTATCAAATTTCTACAATGTGCTTTGAATGATCGAGTTCTTCGTTCTGGAGCAGGAATGGTTTCTCAGGGTGCTTCAATAAGGAGACAGTCTAATGATTTCACAGAGTATACAATATAGGGTCAAGCAGATTGCGACTCAAATCAAAAATATATCGTCAAAGATAAGCTAAGAATTGATGTTCTTCAACCTTGTCTAAAGTTTGGTTAGTCTAGATAGCCTTGAGTTTGTGATTAAGTGTTAATCGTGAAGATATTGCTTCGTTTTCTTGTTTACCCATTTTGCAAATAAAAATTTTATGAAACTAAAAAATATACATCAATTTCAAAACCGTGCATTGTGATATACAGAGCAGGTTAATATCTGCAGTTATCCTCACTCGTACAACTAGCGTCAAGCAAATGAATGGTTTGGTTTTACTCCCAAATTCCACCCCAGTAAATCATTGAAATGTGCCCTTTTGAGTATCACTACTACGTTTTAGTTAGTCACGATTGACCGTAAGCTAGATAGCAGACCACTTAATGAATATAGCAATCTCGCGTGTTTTACGTCGGGTCAGCAATTGTTTTTGCTACAAACTCCAATTAACTTAACTGTTGTATGATTATATTCATTGATGATTTGCAGAGACTTTGGTTCCATAAAATACCAGTTATAATTCAATCTTTTACATGTGATTGTTTCGTATGTACTTCTTTGTCAATGAGGGAGTGTCAATTGAGTTTCGTTCATTTTACGTTATGAGTCTCTCACAGCACCTGCCTCTGATTTAGTAGTTATATTATGACAGGGTCAAAATCCCAAGGTCAAAATCTCAAATACAATATGGCACAGGACTTCCGCGTTATCGTTGAGCCTAGACTCGAATATTGTCTGCTATGAATATAATTATGACTTGAGGAAACCTAAGTTCAATAGCTTGCCAAATTTATTCCGAGAGCTCAGAATTCCCGCGATTGTAATTACTGAGGATGGCGTTGCTGGTTTGTGAATAGAAGCCCGAAAATGTAATTAAAGTAACTTTTTGACGACGTTCAATGTAGAACATGCAAATAACATTAGAGCTCAGGCCGCGCAGGTTAGATTTGTCGTGGTCCATGAAGTTACATGCAATTTCAAACTGATTAGAATAAGCCCTACTTGAAAAGCTCAAAACTATAACAGATCTATATAGTTTTCATGCTTAGGCAGGTCGCATATAATGGTTGTTCCAATATCTGATTGGTGTTTTAGGGCTCTCTATAGCCCTACTGTAGACGGTTGCGCTCTATTTTGAACTGTACTTATGTGAAGTTCTCACCGATTATTATATTGCCTTATATTTCAACATCTCGGTAACATATAAAATTCATCGAAACCTCCGAGAAATTTGTAATCTCTCGATAATTTACGTTAGCATACTGGTGATATTTCTATTTGGTAGATTGGTTTGTACGCCGATACCTTTTGAGATATACTCGCGCTTTAGTACGAAGACGCTAGTTCTGCTCAACGCATTGACCATTAGACAATTTCAGGAATTTACTGAGAACTCTTCATGCAATCGGGAGATCGTTATATACAAAGTCTGATTGCATCGTACATTGAATTGAATCTCATTCATACGTTTCTGTGAATCTCGAATTGATATTCTCAATTAATTTGCAGGCTGTAACATCCACTCATTGAGAGATGTTCCAGAAAAACACCCTTCAACGAAGAAATCTGAAAAAACTTACACTCGATGAGGACTCCACAGGAGTAGGTATTACACCGGGTAGTGTGTTACCGGTATCGCATGTTATTGCGGTTGATCAAAATTACTCAATATCCCCCCGCATCGATGAAGGTTCACCCAAATCCTATAACTCGGATCTGGGACCTGTGATAAAATCAGAACAAAATATAAAAGAAAACCTGGCAGGCCCTAGTTTTCAGAAGATAGACGATAAAGCAACAGGTCGAAGGAAGAGATTCGGTTTCTTTAACACTAGCAATCAGCAAAAATTGACTACCTCAATAAATGGTGACAATCGATTAGATAGAGATGCATCAAGTCCATCGAATATTATTTTTGGTTCTCAAGATAATGTGCCTAAAACGGGTAAGGTAGTCTTGGAGCATAGGCATCAAGTCAATATCAAGCATGATATGAGCTCCGAAAGTATTGTGACCAAAGAAACGGGAGTGAGAATAGAATTAAGAGATCTCGTTTCGTTGGGCAAATTAGGTTCAGGGAATTCGGGCACCGTCGTAAAGTGCTTGCATGTGCCATCGTCGAAGATTGTTGCGAAGAAGATTATACCTATCGAGAACAATAATGACACAGTGAAGAATCAACTCCAAAGAGAGCTCAATATAATGCAAAATGTTAGTAATCATCCTAACATTATTGGCTTCTACAATGCCATCTACAATAATTTCAACAACGAAATCATAATTTTGATGGAATATATGGATTGTGGATCACTGGATAGAATTGCTAAACTGTGTAAAACAGTGCAAGAAAGCGGGAATAAAGAGATATCAAGTCTTTATCCGAAAATAAAATTCAACGAGCTGATTATTTCAAGAATATCTGAATCTGTCTTGCAAGGCTTACAATATCTTTATGACAAACACCGTATTATACATCGAGATATAAAACCATCCAACGTTGTTATTAACAGTCGCGGTGACATCAAACTTTGCGATTTTGGAGTTTCAAAGCAAATTGGAAATTCAGTCGCTGACACATTCGTTGGTACATCGACCTATATGTCACCAGAGCGAATACAGGGTAACGTCTACACTATCAAAGGTGATGTATGGTCTCTGGGGCTCATGATTATTGAGCTTGTTTCTGGTAACCCGCCTTTAGGAAATTACAATGACTCCCCTGCCGGTATTTTGGATTTGTTACAAAGAATTGTTAATGAGCCTTCGCCAAGCTTGCGTAAAGATTGTGCATATGGTATTCGAGATGGACTCGAAGAGCGAGGGACGAAGATGTGTCACAACGAACACTCTCAACTCTTGATTGACTTTGTTGATAGATGTTGCGTAAAGCAGGAAGTCAACAGGGCCTCTATTGAAGAACTGCTTGATCATCCATTGATTGCCATATATAATGCACCTGAGCTAGCGGCCCGGTTCAAGAAGTGGTGTAAATTGATCAAAGGTACGATAAAGAGAGATAAACAAGTCGCCAAGGAGACCAAGGAAAGGCAGAAGCTTGAGCAAATACAGATGGCTAAATATGGTACTGTAAATCCGACACGTAAGAGTAACGTATCTAGATAATACGCAATGTCAATTTCAAGATTGATTCTATAGAGCTCATACAGGAACGTAGATAATATACTATGGAGGTTGTTTTTAGATTATGGTACACGGTGCTGTCTGTCTCTCAGTGCATATTTGAATGGTGAATTACAAGCCTGTTGTGGTTTACGCATCGGTGATTGATTTATCTGATATGATGCTATTTTGACAAGTTTAGTAGAGTGAACATTTATAGCTGAATAAGTTTATCCACAAGCTGGGTTCGATCCATTATCAGCGTAATCAAATCTCTTATGAGTACTGAAGCTAATTTGCAAGCATAGTTATTTGAACCCATCATTATAATTCAAACAAATTGATTCAATACTAGCAGGGCAGATCTGCCAGCATTCTACCATGGTTTATACTGTTTACCCTTATTCCATATGAGTCCTTCAGAACCCCTAACCAGGCCGAACAGTATAAGAAAACCTCCAAAGCCTCTGAGTCCATTTACCCACCAAGCTGGATTTCTTTTTTGAAATTCCTTCAATGTAACCCGTTTCTGACGTTCATAATCACTGTATTGGAATGGCTTTCCAGATAGTAAATAAGTACCGAAGCCCAGGCTAAATACCGAACTCATAATCTGGCATGGCAAGCAATCCATGGTTTCCTCATTACTGAGTTCTCTTTGAGGAGGAGGATTGAAAACCTTCAAAATGTTGCTCATAGTACATGAAACCCGTGATCAACTATGTAGGTGGAAGAATGATGCTAGTAACTTACGAGGCTAGTTATCTCATATGTAACATATTTTTCACTATCTAAATATGTTCACTTAGAGATCAAATTTTATTCATATTTCAAATTGATACAGGAAAGTTGATCTACCAGTAAAACCTTGAATTGTCTGCCACTTGGCATACTAACTCCATAAAGTCTTATCACAGAATAGAGGCACTACATGTAAAGCTGCGAAGTTAAACAATGGGCGAGTTAACAGAGTTTCAGAAAAAGAGACTGGAGAACATAAAGAGAAATAATGATTTACTGAAAAAATTGCAGCTGCATGGTGCCGCTTCGCAAATAAAAAAAGAGTCTGGTGTTGATACTTTGGGGCCCAGAAAAACCGCGAAATTACCTGCTAGAAAGACAAGAAAAGCCAAAATCGATAAAGTATCTCCAGTTCCTATTAGAAGATCATCAAGAATACGAGGAGAAAAAGTAGATGGAGAAGGCATTCCCAACGTCAATGATAACCAGTTATTGAAGTTGAAATCTGAGAGCTCACCCTCTAATAATCTTAATTTGGAAGAAATAAAAAATATACCAGTCATTGGTGATGTCAAATTAAGTGATATACTAGCTATGTCGGAAGCCGCTGATGACGAGAAAGATGCGGAAGATGTCAAGAAAAGGACTCAAGATGAACTCATGTCCAAATTTCAAATATTTGCCAACAAAAATTTTTCCTCCGGTGATTTCTTTGAAGTGCTAAAGGAAAATCGAGCCAAATTTACCGGTGATTCGCCTGAACTTGAGAAACAACAGCAGGATTATGATCTCGTACCTTACGATGTTTTCCCCATGAATGATATCAAGCTTACCTACGAAAGAATTAATAGCATGTATTTTCATCCATCAATCGATAGAAAGCTTATAATTGGAGGTGACACTGGCGGCACTGTAGGTTTCTGGAACGTGAGAGATGAGCCTTTGAATGAGAATGGAGAAGACGATCTAGTTGATCCTGATATCACTCGCGTTAAACTATTCACGAAGAGTGTATCAAAGATAGATTGTTTACCGAACGATATGTCTAAGATAATCATAGGTTCATATGATGGAACGCTTAGAACAGTTGACATGAATACTCTGCAAAGTGATAAAATATCAACATTGGTTAATGAGTACGATGATATTATTGGTATAAGCGATTGTCAATTCAGTTACGATGATCCAAACCTACTCTACATGGTCACCCTTAGTGGGGAGTTTCTGACTTACGATGTTAGGATCAAAAACCCTGACCATACTCTAAAAAGACTCTCAGACAAGAAAATTGGTTCAATGTCGATTAATCCTAAAAAATCCTATGAGATCGCTACTGGCTCTCTTGATCGTACCTTAAAGGTATGGGATCTTCGAAAAACTGTACAAAAGCCTGATTGGTCTCAGTATGATGATTTTCCTAGCCATCAAATTGTCGCCACATATGACTCTCGGCTTAGTGTTTCATCTGTGTCTTACTCTTGTTCTGATGATACGATTGTGTGTAATGGTTACGACGATACTATTAGATTATTTGATGCTGACAAGTTGAATGAGGATCTAGAACCTCGATTAACTATGAAGCACAATTGTCAAACGGGCAGATGGACAAGTATATTAAAGGCAAAATTTAAACCTAATGAGAACGTTTTTGGAATTGCTAATATGGGAAGAGCAATTGATATATATAATAGTAAAGGAGAGCAGTTGGCCCATTTATCGACCCCAACGGTACCCGCTGTATTGGCATGGCATCCCTTCAAAAAATGGATAGTTGGTGGTAATTCAAGTGGCAAAGGCTTTCTTTTTCTTGAAAGCACATGACTTCGATACATATCTACTGATTCATCTTTTGTCAAAGTTTCCTTAATCGAGTACTTAAGTCGTGTATTTGTATATTGTAGTATTTCACGAATCAATGATTATGCGTTACTATGAGATTTATCCATGAAACCAAGAAGGACTTTATTTCTGAATTTTATATAGTGATCAGTGTGCTATTCATCCATTGATTAATATCTCAAAAAATCATTTTGGAGTTGTTTTCACGAATTTATTAATGATCTTCATGATGATTAAGAAATATAAATTGAATCGATACATTGAAATTACAAACCTTTGAAGAAATGGAAGCAGTTGAAATGAAGTATGCACTAAATAGTCATAGAACTTTTATTTTGAATTATATCAAGATGCAAACCTGACAGACCGTGATAGATTTTTTTTAATACCTGTCTTTTCACCTTCGTATGGCCCCGTTTGACCGCCGGAATATACTGCACGTATAGACTTGAGTTTCTTTTGAGCTTTATCGTACTTCTTCCGCTTTTTGACACGAGAATTTCTATTATCCTTTTTCCTTTTGGGAGTGAGACCTTTATTTTTCATGATTTGATAATTAATCGCACGCTTACCTTCATCTCCCAACAATTCTGCAGCCTCCTCGAGTTTACCAGCCCGTGCAGCCAATACAGCATTTGAATGAGCTTCTCTTCTAATTTCCTTTTTCAGCCTCTTTTGCTGTTTTATAATTTCATAATAATCACCAGTTGTCTGACTTTTGATATCCGAAGCAACAGCCTCTTCCTCTGAGTTGTAATCCTTTCCATCTAATTCGATAGCATTAGGATCACTTAAGCCACGCTTACGAGCTTCCTCCAGAAGTCTTTGCTTCCTTTCATAGAGCCTCTCTTTGTAAGGTATATCATCATCTCCTTTGAATCTGTCTTTCTGTCTATTTTCCTCTTGATCGATTTTCGATGTGTAAAATCGTAAGGTCTTTTTACGGACCTTTTTATCTTGTTCATCAATGTCATTTATTTTAGATTCTAAGAAATCGTTGCTATCAACCGATGCTTTATTGGGCAGCCTCTTCTGCTTTTTTGTCACTCTAGGCACAGCTACATATTCTTCGAAATCCTCTAACTCAACCTCTGATTCCGACTCTTCTTCTTCTTTATTTATTCTGATGCTCTCTGATCCGCTTCCGCCAATTTGATCTTCGGACTCATCGGAATCTTCGTCTTCAAGAAGTTTTGCATCTAGCTCTTTGATCTCAGTAGCCAACTCACCGTCGGTTAAATTTTCCTCATTTGTATCAAAATCATCAGGTAACTCGCTAGCCTGGCGCCAGACTTCTTTTGAAGTCAGAATTCCCTCCATGATAGGATGATCTTTCATGGAAGTGAAATCGTCATTTGTCTTTATCTCAGATAAAAGAACACTAAAATATGCAGCAAGTGTTCCTAGATAGCAATGAAGTGCAGTTATCTTGATATTGTGACATCTCGATTTCGTTTTATCTTGTTTCAATTTGTCTAGGGACTCGGTCAGTTGAGTAAACTGATTGCAAAGTGGGAAAAACTCGGGAAATGACACCTTGAGAAATTCGGTTCGCGCATCTTCGTCCATTGTACTCAAATCACGAATAGCAGTGGCTAATCCTGAGCTTGTGATGTTACCGGCAGCCTTAGCAAAATCTTCGATGTCATGCTGTTTAGCAGCTTTGGTCCAATCCTCGTCGACAGCCTCGTCCACATAGTCCTCAATATTCAGTTCTGCAAGATGCTGCCGCTGAGTTCGGCGAGCTTCTTCTTCTATTTCCTTTGCAGCTTCGTCATCATCTAATTCGTCCGCACCATAGTACTCATGCCTAGATGCTCCCCAAGCATTTAAGGTTTCGTCTTCTAATTCTTCTTCCATACCACTGCCATCTTTGCCAACACTTTCCGACGAACTTTCATCCTCATCAGACGCAGCTAGCACTTCTTCCTCATCATCACCCTCATCATCAGAATACCGAGTACGGCTCCATCCTGACTGCTCAAGTAAAACTTGGTCCCTCTTCTCAGCGAATTCATCCACTTCATTTAGGCCATAATTTGTAGCACTCATATCGACACTAGAATGTTACACAAACTAGCCCAATGGCCTTATCCTCGAGAAGCTATCGTAATCTGATCTGTACGTTGTTGAATGATGCGATGAGCTTATCTTGAAAATTTTTGACATCAAAATATTGATCAAATTATATTGTATTGAAATAATTTACAATAATCATACTTTATAAATATTGTTGTTTAGCTGATGTATCGTTGATCTATCAATAATCTCTCATCGATACTGACCCAATCTAGTGTTTAGTTGGTTATATTGGGCTAATCTCTTTATTGTCATGAGCGGACGTCTGCCGTCTTTGAAAGACACTGGTAAATCTGAGGGAAAGCCATCCCTCAAGTTTCGACCAAAAGTTGTTGCGAGAAGGAGTCGTGAAGCCAGAGAGGCATCAGAACCACGTTTGACTGCCGAGAATGAAAAAAAACAGAAAAACGGAGCTGGTAACGGCGGTGATCGCGACAAAAAGCGTGAGGGGTCTCATGGTTCAGCTAATACCAATCAGCAACGGCGCATGGCCCGCTTCCTAAGTAACACGCATGTGATTTCTGCGGGTCCTTTGAGTGCTGCAAATGCAACAGCCACTCGCAGTGCTAATTCTGGTGCTACTTTTGGAAATCAAAGTCAGGGCTTCATGAAAACGGAATCTGGAAGTGAACTTGTCCAGCGCGGTTTGCAAGATCTGACCGATAACGATGTATCGGATGACGAAAAATTATCTTCGCGCTTTAATATGGGGCGTGAAGTTGGTGCAGAAGATGATGTAAGGCCCACTGATTACTTACATCCAGGCGACGTTGAAGATGAATCAGTAATAGAAACTGACCAACAAATTTTGCAGCAGCTCTTTCCTGTTCGTCCACTGCGCATCAGGCATGAAGACATCGATGCTGTGCACAAAAAACTTCAATCTCCGTTACCTAATAATTTGCAAACAATTACTACTCCCATGGTTAAGGAAGAGGATTCGGACCAGGATCCGCAATCAATACTTGAAAATCGGAGTAAAGAACTGGAGACAAAGTTAGATCACCTTAAACTTCAGGATGAAGCCTCGGACGAATTTGAGGCGGAGAAATTGGCTCTAAAAGAAGATCATATCCAGATTGAACGTTTGTTAAGACGACTGGATAACCAGCGAGGCCGCTTTGCAATGTTACAATTACCACCTGATTTGCCTCAATTGCAGATATCCGATTCTGAGAAAGGCTCTGAAAAACTGAATGCATCCGAAATTGGCACATTGAGGTTTCACAAATCTGGGAGAGTATCTGTGATGATTGATGGCATCGAGATGGACATCAAGCGCGGTGCACAGACATCGTTCATTCAAGATGTAATTCTGCGTGATGATCAGTCTCGAGAATCGGAGAATAATCAGCCAGAGTTTCTACTACAGAGACTCGGATCGATTGATACTAAATTGATTATAACGCCAAGCATCTCGAATTCATATCAGTAGAGTACCGGTAGCATTTGCATATATAAGTTGATGATTCATTAAGAATTAGTACACTTTTATTAGTATTATAGCTTGACGTCTATCATAGATACAGAGCATATATTCCAAGTTCAATTACCAATCATATTTTTAAGTGAAGCTTTGAGGTTATATTTTAATATGAGCATATCGATCGATTCATCATACTAATATCTTAGGTCATCTCAATAAGCTTATATTACAAGACTTACTAAACTGTCAAAAGTTCATACTGGCAGCCATGTATCACTCACTATACATGCGTTTCTTAGCTTCTGTTCAAATTCTTTATGTATGGAAGGAGATAGAGGGCCCTTAAGGATTTAAAATCATAGTAGGGTAGAAATTAAGTTCACTTTCAACTTAAAATTGAAGTGAAAGGCCACAGCACTCATAAATAGTCATCTACCACTTCAAAAGGCTGGTGAGGATCATTCTATTGGCTTTATAACCGAAGCATATCGAAATGTCAGACAATCATGGAAAGAAAGTGGAAGGCGATTCGCAAATCGAGCATTGGATCGATATAGGAAATGCGACATCAAAACCCAGTGACACTGACTTCTCTCGAGGTTCCAAAGAACAGAGTCTTGCTCCACAGATGCGTCGCGACACCACAGATGAAACGTTATTACATCCTCTTGCGGCAGCGAACGCGAACGAAGCTCAACAATCAAGATCTCGTGTTAAACCAAATACTCTTCAAGATGATGCGAAAGACATGCTTCGCCACATTTCAAGTGAGAACTCCAAGATGACCGCTAGTCATAGTTCCGTTAGTAGCAACAAGCACTTTCAATATGCCTCGACAGCATATGGCGTTCGTCTACTAAGCAAGGATATCAGCAACACCAAGGTAGAATTACAGGTAGAAAACCTTATGATTGTAACAAAACTTAACGACGTTTCGTTGTATTATTTGACAAGGGAGCTAGTAGAATGGATCATTACGAACTTCCCGCGGATAACAGTGTATGTCGACGAGGAATTGAAATATAATGACAAGTTCGCAGCCAAAGAGATTTGTAAGGATAGCAAATGTCGTGAAAACAGAATCAAATACTGGAATCAAGAACTAGTGCAAGAGAATGACGTATTCTTCGATTTGGTTGTCACCCTTGGAGGAGATGGTACTGTTTTATTTGTTTCGTCATTATTTCAGAGGCACGTACCTCCAATCCTATCCTTCTCCTTAGGATCTCTTGGGTTCCTTACCAACTTTTCGTTTGAGAACTTTCGAGAGGACTTGAAAAGAATTCTAGACAATAAGATCAAGACGAATTTACGTATGCGTTTGGACTGTAAGGTTTACAGGCGAAGAGAAGTTACTGAAGACCCTAAAACAGGCAAAAAATCACGTATCGTAGAGCTTTTGAGTACCCACCATATTTTAAATGAGGTAACCATTGACAGAGGTCCTTCTCCGTTTATATCAATGTTAGAACTTTATGGTGATGACTCCTTGATGACTGTGGCACAAGCCGATGGTATGATCATTGCTACTCCAACTGGATCTACTGCATATTCGTTGAGTGCTGGAGGATCTTTGATTTACCCTACTATCAATGCGATTGCAGTAACTCCTATATGCCCCCATACATTGAGTTTTAGACCGATCATTCTTCCAGAAAGTATGACCCTTAAAGTATTGGTACCTACGAGATCTAGAGGAACAGCTTGGGCATCATTTGACGGTAAAGATCGCACAGAGCTTCAAAAGGGTGACTACATGACAATTTCAGCTAGTCCTTATGTTTTCCCCACCGTTGAATCTTCATCTGTCGAATTCGTCAATTCTATCAGTAGGCAATTGAATTGGAACGTCAGAAAGCAACAGAAATCCTTCAGTCAATTTTTATCCCAGAAGAACAAGGATAAGTTGCAAAGTGCAGTTGAGAAGGAGACATCTCACGAGCCTGGTGAAGATACGAAGGATGATAGTGACATTGAGGAGATAGTCATCGGGGACGATCTCAGCGATGAGGAGGAGTTTGAAAAGATGCAGAACGAGACCATCAAAAAGTTAGGCGACGTTAAATTCTCTCTATAGAATTAAGGGTATAGGCTAATGTACAGTGGTAGCTGCGCAAGCATCAATCTACTCTAGTCTCGTTTATTCGAAAGCAGTGAGATGTATTGAAGAATGGGTGATCAATAAAACTCAAAGCTGGGTACGGGCACCTAATTGAAAAGAAGGATGTATTAGATGCCGCCAGATAGACACTTTGTCATTATACCATCAGATATTATATATGTTATGGAAGAATTAAATAATTGATTGTGCAGCAGATGGTACTTCTAGTTCTCAAATCTTTTCCGGCAATCTTATTGTACGTTACTTTTCCGGAATATTTGCATGTCTTGAATCGCACACTTCAGCAATTCAGGTTCTTGATTTTGTCATCAATGCCCAGTCACTGGATACAGTACCAAGCTATGGGGGCATTATTTACAGGTTCATTGAAAGCACAAAGATCTCATAGGAGGTTCAGACGCGCAGCACAAAGATTTATGAACTGCCGAGCAGAGTTTCTGGTTTGCAAATTACTTGGTAGACTTGGCCAAGTAAGCAATGAGGTCGTTACGGTCTTTCTCCTTCTTCAAACCTGCAAAAGCCATCTTTGTTCCTGGAATGTACTTCTTAGGGTTAGCCAGGTACTCGAACATGGTCTCCTCGTCCCAAGTGATACCTTTATTGATGTTCGCGTCCGTGTAGGAGTAGCCGGCGGCTTGTCCCGTCTTGCGGCCAAACACGCCGTGCAAGTTAGGGCCAACCTTGTGTGGACCGCCCTCCTCGACTGTGTGGCATTGCAAGCAGCGTGTCTTGAACAGAGTAGCACCTTTTTTCTCGGATCCTGGAGTATAGCCCATTGTATCTTGATATTTAGACTGTGTTTTCTGTAGTTAAACCTTTAGATTATCTCTTATACCTACAATTTTATAGAAGTATCGAAGATTGATGAATGCAGTTTGGTATTTAAGTCGTTTGATTGTCTTTGCTTTATTGTCCGGGGTTTTTATATCCTAATTCTTTCTGTCTTATCCCTTCGGTCCTTTGTTGTTCGGCCCGATTCGCCCGTTCATTGGATCATCCGATAATTCCGCCACGTGATTTTTATCCGGTAAGTCCGGTCATGTGACTAGAAATTGATTGCCAGGCAATATAACCTGCAGCCGCTTATGTATGCATGGGTATCTATGAGTGTCACACACATATGTACAGGTTGAAGTTATCACTTTACGGGAGCCAGGACAAGTCCGAACAGACATCTTCTCGAAACTGTGACGTTTGTGTATCAGTATATCTAATAAGTTGGCGCATTTTTGGCGTCCAGGCACACCGGAAAAAGCTACTTTGGTTTGCCCTCGGGATGTCAGTAATTTAAGGTATATATACATAAACAGATAGTCTCGTAATATACCTGGAATGAGATTGCTCGCTGCATCGAGATTCTGTTGGCAATTTTTGGTTTTTACGAGGGCGCCAGCTGCTGTTCATGCGCTGCGACGGTGTCCCCCACGGTTTTTCAGTTTCCCAAAATTGCGGCAGCAGGGTTAACCCATCGCTGCGAGCCGTGCCATGAAGACTCCTCTGTCCAGCGGTTGCCACCGGTAGACCTCAAGCCCGCCATCTACCTTGTGCAACGTTATGTAGTCAGGAAGAGTTGATTGCAGTCTGTGCAAAATTTCGTCAGCCTCTTGATCTCCGACTGGATTGCTTGTGTCTCGCAGCGAATCCACTACCAAAGATCTCAGATGTGTTGCTGTGTGTGGTTCGGCTGGTCGCTTGCCGCTCAACTGCTGCAAAATATTGAAGACCTGTTTCATTTTATTGAGTAAAAATCTCTCTCGCTGTTCCTGCCTTTCGATCAGCAAAGTCGCTGAGCGCTTTTCTCGTTCACGAACTCGCTCGAGGAGCTGTGCCTGTCTCTCGCGAGTCCCATTTGATGTATCGTGTTTAATATTTGCAGACACCTGCACAAATTGAGCAGTGTCGTTATACAAGTACCGTTTCTTAGTGTTCGCAACAGGTCTTTGACTCAAATCTTTCTGTGCGGATTCCTCGGAAGTGGGTGACTTGACCATTGATTCATGAAGCGATCCTCGACGCTTCATGTTTCTTTTAGCAAATGGGACCTCTACTGGGACCTCTCTGAGCTGTAAATGAGCTTCGAGCCACTGATCAGCCCTCTTCGTGAATTCTAATGGCCTCGATTGACTGGTCAATGCCATCAGAGGATTGTGCTGTTCGATGACGAGTGACAACTCGAAATTAGAGTCCGCTTCAACTTGGTATGCTTCAGGCCAAATCGTCAAGATCTGAAGTACATGGCTGTCTTCCAGATTTTTCCTCTGCATCATAGCCGATGCTCGATGAAGAATCAAGGATAAAGGTGGATTTCTTCTTGATGTAATTTGACTGGAACCTGATACAAGATACAGAGACAATGTGTTCTCCATAACTTTAAACAACTCTTTAAGAAATTTGATATTATGTTGTAAACACAAGGTGTTATACTCTCTTGGATAGAGTTTTTTACCCACCTCCGGGAACTCTTTGATCAGCGACTTTAATAGTTCATCAGAGACTGATCCATGCTCTAATTTCATCGACAATGATGGGAATATAGCCAAAGCTACAACATTTGGATCATTTTGGTCCATTTGCACTGGCGAGGTGGTGTGTTTACCTCTGGATAAGAGAGCCAAAAGTTTGCCTGTGTGAATTAGTATACAATCAGGCTTATTTACTTCCACCCATTCATTGTCACCACTACCGCTCGTAGGCGGTTTAATCCTGATTCCTCTAGTTTGGGGGTATACTTCTAGTATTCCAGCTGGCTCTCTCGAAATGTAGTTTTTCCGTCCAGCATCTTCACATGCGTAGTAGCGCCAAGTTCTTGAGCATAATTTCTTTTGTCCAAAGTTTTCGTCGTCTGACTCTCCAGTTGCTGCTTGCATCGCCAATTGGGCAAAATATGTTGCAATTTTTAGTAAGCGAGCGTGAACACGAGCCATTGCTGTTTCTTCAGACGGCAGCTGTCCTTCGCTACCGCTAAGAATAAATTGTTCAACAACAGTATTTCCGGGACCATTGATCAACCCTGAAAACTCATTGTTAACTTTGGGAGCGTACTCGACGGGAGAACTCACACTAAGGTTATCCACAAGTTCATCCAAACTATTCTTGTTTGCATAATTGCGTATCAGAAAAGCATCGTGTGAAACCAGTATTGTTTGTAGAGCAGTAATAAGGTCCTCAGCATCATTTATAACATCAAGGTCAATGACAGGAGGTTCATATGGAGTCACCATTGACTTCTGACTTCTGACTTCTGATTGCTCTTACTTGTACATTAAAACGCATGTTAAAAATACGAGAATAGGGAACATATTAACTTTCATATTAGAAAGATTAGAAAAGTTCATAGTATATAGGTTTAACTGAAAACTCTCATAATATCAGGCATATTATCATTGAGTGCAGCCGACTTAATATCTTAATAAAGGTTGCAATGGAGTTGCGTGTTTCTCCTTTAACTAAAATCATTTGCCTTTCAGGTACTCTTGCGACTGGGTTCCTATTGGTGATTCTCAGTTGCGCATTATATCACAATTACTATCCTCTTCTGGGTTTGATGGCTTTTCTAATAGCTCCCTTACCTGGTGCTATATTTGACGGTAAGTCCGGTGATGCACTTGACTTCGGATCTGATTCAGGACATTCTGGGAGAGATTTCGGTTATTTCATGACTGCTTCTTTAGTTACCACAGGTGTAGTGCTGCCTATGGTACTATATCACTGTCAGCTACTTGGTTCATCCAGTTGTGTTATGGGAATTGCAGGAGGTGCTATTATCTATTTGAGTATTGTCGTGTTTTCAAGATTTTTCCGAATGAGTTGGGAACAAGAAGATGAAGCACTGTTCGGGTGAGAACACTATATTAGACGGTGGAATGCTGGTGCTGGTTGCAATTGATGATCAGGGCAGGTTGTGAGTTTGCATGTTCAGTGAAGTTGCAAAATTTTACGATTCTTTAGTTTCTTATCTTCATACCTTCAGCTAGTCTCCAAAAAAACACCTCTCAATCCGTGAGCAAGATAATCACTATATCAAATGCATTATAACGAGATTAGATTATATATGGGAATAAAAGTCCCAAATTGAACCAAATTCAATCTCTTAGATTGTAGATTACTTAAAGGTTATACTGGTGCTCGAGTCTCAAAACAAGTTTCTTTAAACCCGGGTTAAAGGGATATCCTGATAACAAATCAAAGCTTGTCGCTCTTAAGCTATTTGACCTGCTGAATTTAGATACGAAAACGATCACAGCTCAAGAAAATGTAAACCTGTGAACAGATCGACGTGCCATATATAACCGTGTTATTATGAAATGAACAACCGGTACAATGAGTTCTTACATGCTCAGAATCACATGCCAAAACAGAAACAAAGCTCAAAACGTCATAGGCGTATAACCAGCTGAATTTAGTATTTATTCTAGCTCCATCTCTTAAGATCGATTTAATTATACTGTTTACTTGAGATAGGTTCGTAATTCATGAAATGATCAAGATCAAGATGAGAATGATCAAAAAAGCTCAGTATAAATTTCTTATATTGCACAGTCTAGATCACTTTTGATCGTAGAAAGTTTCTTATCAAAATTGAACATATGGTATTTGATTTGCCAGACGTTTAAACTAGTAAGGTCATATTTCGTAATACAGAACAACACTAACGTAAATTGAATCATAAGCGGCTGAGATAGTGTGAATTGGTAAGACTTAGGTTGTGATCATCTACAGCAATGGTTTGAACCAAAAACAGTAACATTGACTGATACGATAAGGACCTAGATACACAGCAGCGTATTACCTCACAGTATATGGTGTGATTTGAATGTACTTGATATATCTTGTCAAACAAAATTCTTCCTTTCAACGACTAATTATGTGTGATTTGAGACTGATTTTTCAGTTTATAAGTAGCTTACTGGCAATATGGAGGAATACGTTATGAATAAATATCTAACGAGCAACATTCATTGATCTAGAAGCAGCGCTTTGCTGAAGCTTGGATATGTATGATGCACTTCTAACTCCCCAAAACAACAATAACCACGGGCGTGTGGCGCAGTTGGTAGCGCGCTCCCTTCGCATGGGAGAGGTCATCGGTTCAATTCCGGTCTCGTCCATTTTTTTTATCTCTTTATTAAAACTATTTGGTAAACTTTTCTATTATAAGGCATGAACCTTGCTTATCATAACGGCTTACATTAGATCCGCAAGTGAGTTTTGAGGTTATATTATAAATCTCGAGAAGTAAAAGTCCAGTTCCATGAAAAATGGTAACCATATAATAACTCCTTGATATCCGAATGTAAAATCCACTTGACGATACCGCCAGGTCTTCTGTCGTAGTCCCCAATTCACGGCAAGAATAAGACGTCAAGTAATATCATATAGAATTCTAGTGAGCGAGAGCGTGCATGCACCCAAGAGAATATCGATTAAATTCATTTAATCAACTCAACTGATTCAATAGAGGTTTTAGATGAGCCCACTCAACACTATTATACATATTCGGTAACTTCTACTTCTTCTACGGATATGTTTGTAGTATTTTCCTCAACCCAGTCTTTGGTATCGATCTGCATCAAGATCAGGTTTGCAAAATTCAAAGACTCCATATTGATCAAGTCAGTATAGTAGCTCCCAAATAATTTGTTCCAGATAGCAAGACATCGTTTCACTACCTCTTGAGCAGTGGTAATCTGGTCTTTATTCCATTCTTCAAATACTCTCATGCAATTAAGGCGAAATCGTTCGCGCAGATCAGGATTGCCTTTTATAGATTCTATCAATTCATTTTGCAGTATGGCGTCGGTATATATAGCGGGTACTTTATCAAGATCGGTGAAGTTATCCGCCAAGGTACTCAAAGACCTTGTATCCATAATAAAGTTTGGCAAAGTACAGTCCTGCATGCATTTTTTCCAAGATTTCTTGCTATTGAAATATATTGAATTTTTCAACAGTTTTCTTATATAATGAGATAGTTGGAATTTTCAGATTTTTAATTCTTCGATTTCTGCTTTCTTCAAAACTCCAATAATCATTTCCTGCAACGTTGGCCACACTAATTTACTAGTGAACTGAGGAATGCAGATTGACATTCTGTTTATCCTTATGGTCTGTATGCACAGATTAATATTCACGAGTTTGAGTCGGTATCTTGTATTTTCTACCTGATATTGATATAGAAATGTGGAAACATATGTAAGACAAATCTTGTAACTTGCTTCGATTATACACAAGTACGCTGAGTAAACAATATGTAGCATACTCAATGAGAGAAATTCGGCATTGGGTCGTACCACAATTCCCTGAAACTTGCTCGTAGTTTTCTAATTGAAATTGAAAGATATCAATTTTACACTGATAACTCGATATTGAAAAATCAAAACCAAATCATTGAATACTGAGCAGAGATCGACTGGATCAGAATGGAACTCTCTGATCTTGCACAAAGTCTTCATGACACGTTGTCATCAGACCTTAACAAGAGCAAAATGTTCACGCAACATGAACTGACTGAAATCACTGGAATAAGCAATCTATCATCTTTGATGCAACTGGTACAGGAACTCCTGAACAACAATCTGATTAAACTCATCAAGCAGAATAATGAGCTTAAGTTTCAAGGAGTTTCGATGGTTGAAGCTCAAAAGAAGCTCACCATGAGCTCAGAAGAGGCCCTCGTGTACTCATACATTGAAGCTAGCGGTAGAGATGGGATATGGAGTAAAACTATAAAGGCTAGAACAAACTTGCATCAACATGTGGTCCTGAAATGTCTTAAGAATTTAGAGAATCAAAGGTTCGTTAAGTCTGTTAAGTCCGTAAAATATCCAACAAGGAAGATGTACATGCTGTACCACTTGCAGCCAAGTGTAAGTGTCACAGGTGGTGCTTGGTTCACTGACGGTGAGCTAGACGTTGAGTTTATTGACAGCTTATTGGCTGTTGTTTGGCGATTTGTATGTGAGAAAACCGTGAAACAAGGTCCACACGAATATGTAGAAGTCAGTGATATTGCCAATTTTATCACTCAAAGTAAGGTTAGTACCGTTGAACTAGGTCCTGATGAAGTTAAAAGTTTGTGTTCTGTTTTGGAGTATGACGGACGCTTAGAAAAGACCAAGGGTGGGGATGGATACCGTGCTACGTTATATAGTCTTAAAGAAACGGAGACTCTGATACCAAATGCAGATAAGGACCAAATTGTTGATGATGACGGTGATTTCGACATTTTTCAGCATTCTAGTTACACCGCGATGACTGCGCAGCAATTGGCAGATAAAGAATGTGTATACTTCGATGAATGGGCTCTATGAAGACTACTTTCGATATCAAGTCATAGTTAAGAATGCATAAGCCCTTGAGCCAGCATACGATAGAGTTTTGCTCATACTAAAAGCAATAAATGACGGAATCTTTGCCTTCAATTCTTAACAAAAGATTACTGGGATGTTGACTCAAATCTAGTACTTCAGTATCCATATTATTTGGCACAGGACTCAAAACAAAAGCATGGTTTTTTTTGAACCTAATTCAATATGAATCTCTGTGATGCATTGATTTTATTCAAGTTTCAATTTTATGCTACAAAACTCGATAATATTAGTGAGGATAAGTTTCGATATCAGTACTTCTTTGCAGTATAATGTTGTAGCTATGCGTCTATTACAAATGCAAGAGATGTTCAATGTACTAATTAGACACGATTTTGAAATATTCTTTTTGCAGTCGAGGGCATGATGACTACAAAATTGCAAAACTTAAAATATATCATGCAATGTTTCATTGTGAGTGTTCATTATTCATGGGATATTATCACGGAAACTTGTCTCTCAATATTATGCGATTAGTTTGCTAGCGCTGCATTTCAGGCCCATGTTAAGCTTTGCTACAAGGTGACACAAGCGTATAATTGCCAAAGCAAAATTATCGAAAGGCATAGTAACGAATTACACATATAATTAATGATAGTCCAATTACATTTATTTACATAGTTTGTTAGGAGACCTTCAAAGAGTGTATCATAAACTAGACGGTCTCAAGTGAGTGGTTGAACGCAAGGTTATTTAGATTCCTACAGCCAAAATTTGATGCATTAAAATTATTTAAAAACATCTGTTGGACGAGTTGTCAGCAGAAGGATCAATGATAGAAAATCAATTCATGATATATAAAATGAACTAGTATAATACACTCTTCGCAAGGAGAAAGAGGTTCCGCCATTTTCTTTTCACTTTTTGCACCTCTCACTCGATATCCTACGAAATTCCACCTGAATTCATAATATTCTTGTTGGTTCAATTGAATGTACTTCGGTTGTTAGTATATATCATGTCATTTGGGATGGAAGAGATAGGATAAAAATGTGCGTTGAATACTTCTGTCATCAATTAGAGCTTCTTATTTAGAGCTGGCATAAAATAAAAGATCTTAGGTGCAAGAGGTAGGATCGGTAATTGTTACATTTAATGGAAGATATTTGAAGAATAGATGATAATTAGTAACTCAAGAATACAATTGAAGCCAAATTTCTGCACGAGCATTTTTAAGATGTCAAGCAGCTGAACAGCCGAATCCGTTTTTTATTTGAACGAGTCTAAAGTTAATGTGTGCACAATATATCTTCAGGTATCTTGACAGCTACCGACTACATATCGGCATTCTAATAAAGCCTTGCCCTTGAACTCTACCCCTTCTTTTTTCTTTTGAGGCTATGGCACTGCATCGAGAAATAATATACACTTTATAGCTTAGTTTTGCGATATTCTATGATCGATAATACAAAAATCTTGTATAAGGTAGCGCATCGTTATTTATATTGGGCGTGATCCGGTGGTACTCTATAGTAGAATAATGTCATATGATAGAACACTCGTTGTAACCGACACATTATAGCCGATCATTCGAGGACTGGGGTTAGACTTCAGTGAAAATTGGGGCAAGATCAGTATTAGAGAACCATATATTTCACCGCCGATTTCAAATGCTATATAAGATTAGGTCTGTGGCATCAAAACCGTGCCATGAGTATCCCTTTTATATTACTTCCACCCAATTGTATTAGTAGTGAGTGGCGTAACTTGAATATACAAGTATGAAGCACATCAAGCCAAATATCGTAAGGAAATCGTGGGTCTTCAATTAATTCTTCAATTTCAAAGAAGCATTCGAAGATGCTCAAATACCAAAATAAACTTTCATTTGGCGTCTTACCAATACTTAATGTAACTGACCGTGAAATATTCATATGATACAAATGAGGAGAGCCTAAAAACTATTTATAGGCATGATGTCAAAGAATTATCAGTTGATGCTATCGATCATTAAATGAAGACAGCAAACTCGAACTTTGAGGTGTCTAGATATAACGCCGGTTTTAGTACTCTCTTTATAGATCCCATTATAGCCAACCTGTACAAACGAATTATAGGGCGTGTGGTCTAGAGGTATGATTTCCGCTTAGGGTGCGGGAGGTCCCGGGTTCGAGTCCCGGCTCGCCCCCATATAATATTTTTTGGAAAAAATCCTCATGGCTATCAAATATTTGACCGTCTGGTTTTGCCGGGCCCCATGGTTTGGAGTCCTATAATCATCATATCTTTGGTACAGAGGCTGAACGCCTAACTTATTTCTCTCTTCGTGATATCTCGAGATTGTATACGTTGAGTTCTCTTATACGATAATAACACGGCCACACACTGAAATAGATCACGGTAACGGCAAACAACATGGAACTCGATAATAATAGCTAGCCTAGCAAAGTTAATTGGCTCAGCTGACACAATTATTCAAAGCACGCAAGGCTTGTAGAATAAAGCACTACTATCTTCATTCTATCTTTGCGGCTAACAAGATGCACGGAGCTTGATTCTGAAGTAAAATAATGAAAATCCCATCCTGATTGAAAAAGCAGCGCATAAATCCCGCTGTAATTGATTGTTTTTATCGTAGAATGTGTGAGTGTCTAATTCTAAGAACTGGTTATGTAAGTAAATATTTGGATATAAAAATGGTAATGTAATGAAGAACAAATGATGATCATTAAGGGCGACTTAAAAGTAGAGCAGGTTGACGCTATATTGAGCCAAGCATCTTAGTACCGTTTGACCTGCGTAAGAACGATTTGAAGTACGCAACACGAAGGGTACAGATTCAGGTCTTGTGGAGGCGTTTTGATAATACGCATAACTGGAGGTAACGGTCTTTCCCTAGATCAGAATGAGTTCGAATTCAAAGAGACGTATCGAAACCGATGTGATGAAATTGCTGATGAGTGACCATGATGTTGAGCTGGTTGACGACAACATGCAAGAGTTCCATGTCAAGTTCAAGGGTCCTGAAGGGACACCCTATGAGAACGGCGTTTGGCGGCTTCATGTGGAGCTGCCAGATAACTACCCATACAAATCGCCTAGTATAGGGTTTGTGAACAAGATATTTCATCCGAATATTGATATTGCTTCGGGTTCTATATGTTTGGATGTGATCAACTCTACATGGTCACCATTGTACGACTTGCTAAATATCATCGAGTGGATGATTCCTGGACTTCTGAAGGAACCCAACGGCAGCGACCCCCTGAACAACGAAGCTGCGAACTTGCAACTGCGCAACAAGGAGATCTATGAGAAAAAAGTTCGCGAGTACATAGAGAAGTATGCAACACCGCACCAGTACCGTGCGCAGTTTGGCTCCCATGACCAGGACAGCGAGTCAGAAGACGGACGCCAAGTTGGCGATGAAGACGTGGAGTCTAGTGGCTCCGAAATGCAAGAAGAAAGTGAAGAGTTGAGCGACATCGAGCTAAGTGACGATGACTAGTCCAAAGCATATTCATACGTGCATCATCAGCAGTTTTGGAGGCAACTCTGTCTCCTCAAGATACACTAACGTGCGTGAATTAAAGAACCAGCATCGCGACGCTCATCGAGGCTTGAGCTGAGGTCACGCACCGTCGAATTTGTTTAGCATTGATCAAGTTATCAGATCCCCCTACATCCAGCACATAGCATGAAGCTGCCCTCCGTAGTCGTAGATAGGAGTTGGTGCATTTACGCTTCAAGAAGCCAAACTACTTACGGACATAAATAAAACGACATCATGTTCTGGCGTAATGCCTTGCCTTTCGAGATGGTATATTCTTGAGATAATGTCTTTCGGGGGGCCATATATAAGTTTATAGTTTTACCCTTGCCCCTTCTTATTTTACTTTCCTCCCATAACACAACAAACAAGCAAGCAACTTAAAGCGTATAAAGCAGTTATAGCTCAATTCTACGACACTCATAAGATACTTTTGAGTGGATTACAATTGGTAGTATACTCAATTGATTCGTTAGTTCAACAGTAACTTGAGATACCGTGTCTTGTAATTTTAAGGGAGCACATACAATGAGTTCTACTACGATTCCAGAGAACGTGAAAGGTGTTGTACAACTAGACCCATGGCTTGAACCATTTGCCGATGTGCTGTCTGAGAGGAGGTACTTGGCAGATCAATGGCTATATGAGATTAAGCACGCAACGCCGGACGGCAGCGAACAGAGCTTGGTCCAATTCGCGAGGGACTCATATAAAAGCTATGGTCTGCACGCCGACCCTGAGACTCGTCGTATACACTACAAGGAGTGGGCTCCTAACTGCAAACGCGCATATCTGGTCGGAGATTTCAATGGGTGGAACAATCAGTCGCACGAGCTTACTGATCGCGATGAGTTCGGTAACCTCTCAATCACATTGGAACCGCTTGCAAACGGCGATTACGCCATTCCTCATGATTCGAGAATTAAAGTGATGTTTGAACTACCTGATGGCTCTCAAATATACCGTTTGCCAGCTTGGATTACCAGAGCGACAGCCCCTGACAAGGAAACAGTGAAGCAGTATGGGCCTGTCTATGAAGGTAGGTTTTGGAACCCATCATCACAGTATCAATTCAAAAACGATAGACCTAAATTGGATACTGAGAAGGATTCCTTAAGAATCTACGAGGCACATGTTGGTATTTCAAGCCCTGATCCCAAGGTTGCCACTTATAAGGAATTTACAAAAAATCTATTACCCAGAATCAAGGAGCTAGGTTATAATGCCATTCAGCTTATGGCCATTATGGAGCATGCTTATTATGCCTCTTTTGGCTATCAGGTTACAAACTTTTTTGCTGCAAGCTCCCGTTATGGCACCCCAGAAGAACTCAAAGAGCTTGTAGATACCGCTCACGGGATGGGTATCATTGTACTATTAGATGTTGTCCATAGTCATGCGTCTAAAAATGTTGAAGATGGTTTGAATATGTTCGATGGATCTGACCATCAATATTTTCATTCTTTATCGTCTGGCAGAGGTGAACACCCTCTGTGGGATTCAAGGTTATTCAATTACGGAAGTTTTGAGGTGAGGCGGTTTCTTTTAGCTAACCTTGCCTACTATGTGGATATATATGGATTTGATGGATTTAGGTTCGATGGAGTTACTTCTATGTTGTATTTGCACCACGGTGTTGGTGCCGGTGGTTCATTTAGCGGTGATTACAACGAGTATCTTTCACGTGAAAGATCTTCTGTAGATCACGAAGCCTTAGCCTATCTAATGCTGGCAAATGATCTGGTTCACGACCTCCTACCTGGCTCGGCAGTCACGATAGCAGAAGACGTTTCAGGGTACCCAACACTCGGTTTGAAACGCTCAATGGGTGGTGGAGGATTCGATTACAGGCTTGCCATGGCTCTACCTGATATGTGGATCAAATTGTTGAAGGAAAAGAAAGACGATGATTGGGAAATGGGACATATTGTACACACACTCACTAATAGGCGTCACGGAGAAAGAGTTGTTGCTTATTGTGAGTCTCATGATCAGGCACTTGTTGGTGATAAAACTTTGGCGTTCTGGTTGATGGATGCTGCCATGTACACGGATATGTCTGTCTTGAAAGAAAAATCATTGGTGATTGATCGTGGTATAAGTTTACATAAAATGATCAGATTAATCACTCATTCATTAGGTGGTGAGTCTTATTTGAATTTTGAAGGTAATGAATTCGGTCATCCGGAATGGCTAGATTTTCCTAACGTCAATAATAATGACAGTTATCATTATGCGAGACGTCAATTCAACCTAGTGGATGATCATCTACTAAGATACAAGCACATGAATAACTTTGATATCGCTATGCAAAATTGTGAATCACACCATCAATGGCTAAACACTCCGCAGGCGTATGTGTCCTTGAAACATGAGGGTGACAAGGTCATCGTTTATGAGCGTAATGGGTTACTTTTCATTTTCAATTTCCATCCTAACAATAGTTACACTGATTATCGCGTCGGAGTTGACAGATCTGGCAAATATAAGATTGTCTTGAATACTGACCGCCCCGATTTTGGGGGAAATGACAGGGTTGATGAAAGCACTGATTTCTTCACCACTGATTTAGAATGGAACAATAGGAAAAACTTTCTCCAAGTTTACATACCTAACAGGAGTGCACTCGTTTTAGCTTTAGAACAGTAATAAGGGGTGGGAATTGAATGGACTAATCTATCGCCTCTGTTGGCCCAAATCAAGACCTCATAGCTCTATTGGCATACGCTTGTTTACCTTAGTGATTAACTGAGATGATTTATTGTTGTAACAATTTGATGTTAATTAATCCGAATTTTATCAGTTTGGATTCAGTCTATATTTATATACTATATATATATTTGTTCTTCTTGAGTAATATAATAAAGTTGCTAGCTCTAAAACTTGAATACCTTCACATAAATTATGTGATGTTTTTTGCACATCAAATTTGAACATTACCGAATATACAGGCCATATTTAATATGTATTCAATGTATTGGTCACCGAGAATAAGTTCTGTTGGACCGTTTATATAGGAAAATTCTATTGATACGATAATTTCACCTGCGTTATTGAGGTATGCTGGCAAATTTAGCTACGTTTACGAATGGTGAATTTCCCAATGTCCATGACATGCGCAGCATCGGCACATCCATAACATTCCATATTTAAGACTCGTTACTTCATGTTGTCAAATGAAACCTTATTTGGATATTTGTTATTTTCGTCATTTCTCTCCTAGCTTCATAATGAGCAAGATGGTGATTAATATGCAGCTAAAGTACCTCAGTATATCTGCGATATATCTCAATAACGGAATTGAATATGTTCTCAAAACTAAACATTGTCATCAAAAAAGTTAGGATCTCTGCGTAAAACGGACTCTTCTAACTTTCTCAAAGTTCTCACTTTTCTACTGTACGTTCGCTGTCGTAATACAATGATATATTGCATTGAGAGAGTATTCGAAATTAGATGTGGCTCTTCTCTATAGTACAGACGCTTCTAATCTAACCAGGTCCAGTAAATATGGTCTCAAAATGTGAGTATCACTCGGTTCGTGATTTAGTGGCATCGAGCATTGATCTCTTATCTTCCAAACATTACCTAACAGTAGCGAGGTGTGCATATGTCCATCGTCATACATCAAATCTCAAAATCCCTAATTTAGCCGAAAAGGCACGAAACACGACGTCAATATAAAATGGTTTATAGCAAAATGACACTTTTATCACTTTCATTGTACAAACATGTATGTTTTATCTGAATTTTAGCCCATCTGTGATCATCGGAAATACTTTTGTAGATCCTAGGCTTTCCGCTCCTTACGGTTAAATTGTCATTGCTCAATATATCATAACACTTCTATCCATTGTATTATAAGAGAATCTCGAAATGAAATCCTTCACACTTATTGATACTTCGATATATATCAAACTGAATCCTTGACGTTTATAGTTATATTAGGGCGTGTGGTCTAGTGGTATGATTCTCGCTTTGGGCGAATTTCGAGATTAACTCGGAATAATTTACCACAAGCATGCGAGAGGCCCTGGGTTCAATTCCCAGCTCGCCCCGATTAATTTTTTAGCAGCCTTCAAAAGGATTGAGAGATGGTTTCCCATGTACACTAGTGCTATAATGTCGTATTCAGATTTCAGCCTAAATCAAATAACCACTTCCTCTGTGATTTGTCGTTGTAAGTCAAGTAAGATATATATGTGTTTTATAAACTAACTCTTGAAAAAATTGTCTACAACGCGAATAAAAAAAAATCTGATCTCCTCATTATTGATTGTAGTTGATCATGTTAATTGTTGTCTCTGGAACATGTTTTAGTCCGACCGACATAATCATCAAAGCATTGTCTACAGTTTTTGAGTTCGAGGTACTAGACAGCAATGATGATCATGAAAAAATACTAGAATATGCTACGCTGAACTATGAACGGCATTTGGTAATGGAGTGCACTAATCTATCGTTGCTTAATAAAATAGAGAAGCGCCCTTATGTCGTACACATTAGTATGGACTGTCCAATTTCAACCAGAATTGCTTATGCCAAGCGAACCGATAGTAGTATCACAACAGATGGTATCGTGAATCGCATGGATGAGAAAGATTTTGACCCAGAAGCTATCGAATTACGGGAAAGAGCTAACATTAAATTCAAAATTAGGGACAATGACCTTGAGAATTTAGAAACGAGGATCCTGAATGCTTTGGAGACTAAATTGAAGATTTTTCATAAACCTCCGCTCATTACACAACAGAAAGACGCTAAAGAAACTAATGCTCCTCCTTTGCGGCCTACTTGGGATACATATTTTATGAAATTGGCTACTTTGGCAGCTTCTAGATCCAATTGTATGAAACGCAGAGTTGGTTGTGTTATAGTACGAGAGAAAAGAGTGATCGCAACCGGTTATAATGGAACTCCAAGACATTTGATGAATTGTTTTGATGGTGGCTGTCCGCGTTGTAATGGTGGCGAATCTAGCAATTTAAATACGTGTCTTTGTTTGCATGCAGAAGAAAACGCTCTTCTAGAAGCTGGACGAGACCGTGTAGGTTCCAATGCAACACTATATTGTGATACTTGCCCTTGTTTAACATGTTCTGTCAAAATAGTGCAAACGGGAATAAAGGAGGTGGTTTATAGTCAGAGTTACCGCATGGATTCCGCTAGTTCCCAAGTTTTAAAAGCTGGGGGAGTTCACGTTAGACAGTTTAGTTTCCTTGATGAACCACACTTAGTCATGATCTGAGATCTAAGCAACAAAAAAATTGTCCGGTTGTATAATACGCACTGCATGCATACATACGCATATATGCACTAAATTACAAAAAATTCTTACTTCTGCGATCCTTGAGATCGAGAGCTTGACCCAATGGTTGAAAATGTAGAGTGGAAAATCAAAGCGCTCGCCCTAACGAGCCTCAAATTGAACCATTCTCTTTGTCCTCGCCTTCAACAAAATTCTGTGTCCACAATCTTTACATCTAACTGGGTCCGTTCGAGATAATGACAGTTTACTCGAGCACTCAGCGCAGATGTATTTCAGAGTTGCAGTTTTAGCTTGAAATGTACCAGCTGCCGCTGCATCCAAGTTAGTGGGAATTTGAAAACCTTCACGAGACATTTCCTATCAGATCGTTGGTACAAAAAGCTGAGGCACTTTCAACAAACAGTATTGGTTTTCTCAAATAGCTCAACTATTTAAGCTTTCATCGGTTACTTCGTTATAATTTTTCATTATTTGAAATCATTTTGTATTGTATATAATTTATATGTCACATGATTTCAAAGTCATGGAAGACTTAATTAACACTGATAATATACGCTTTAATACTTATACAAATACTCAATCATACACACAACTAACTAGTAGTTATGGGTGAACCTATTGATATATAAACTGAATCAATTCAGCTTCGATACTGTTCGGTGACAAAAGTGTTCTTAAGAGAACATAGATCACAAAAAAGGTCTGTCATAAAAACGTCGTAATAAATACTCATCACTCAATAAACCATTTGTTTAAATGACAGTAGAGGTTTGATACACAGTCCGAGTTTTGGTCATTGTTGTAGCAGCATCCACAGATTGCCCCGGACTAGTTATGTAGAATGTACTGTAATACTCATCGTCATCGTAGTAGACATAGCAAGTCCCTGCTGATTTTGAAGTGGTGCCACTACGCTCTGTAAAGACTGAAGTAGTTGACGTTGGCGCTGTCGTCGTCGTTGGCGCTTTCGTCGTCGTTGATTGTGGAATCGAACTCAACGCTGCTGATGTATCAGGTTCATTTGAGGTGCTAGTGGTAGAAGATGTAGGAATAGAGCTGTCGCTAGACAACGCGAAATTCGAGCTTGACTTAATCTCGGAAACAGGTACAGATCTAACTGTGACCGTATCCCTAGACTCATGTGATATGGAAGGAATCGAATCAGTCGAGGTAGTCGACTTAATCTCTGGCGTAGTTGAGGTCGTCGACTTGACTTCGGGTGTGGTCGAACTCGAGACAGCGTAAGACATTATTGGAGTTGTTTGTTCATCAGTGACCGTATTCGTTGCCTGAGGAGGATTGGACGCAGACGTTGATGTAGTTATCAAGGATGTAATTTCTTGAGTGGAGGTAGAAACCTCGTTATTCTGTAGCGTGTAAACACGGTAGGTAGTGTATACATGGGTCAATGTTTTGACTACTACTCTGGGCGGCTCGAGTGTGCTTGTTAATACAGCATACCTGTATACAACATTATCGGATGTAAAATATCTGAATTGCTGATCATCTGCATAACAGGCTGATATCAGTAGTGATGTAATTGATAATATAATAGAAAGTGTCTTGAATTGCATTGGGCACGAAAGGAAAGACTAGAGGGTGGGATTTTAGTTATTAATGAATGGACGGGTTCGAATTGATAAGAACCACAGAAAAGGAAGGACTGTTAGTTGGAATTAGAATAAGGATAGACTTTAGTTGGAAAGTTTAGTGATCAAATGTTGTTGGCACGCTTCAGGTATGCTGTATGTCTAACGACCGGTTGTAGATGAATTCAAAAATAATTGTTAAGTTGATGGATTTCCAGAGTCTAAGAGAAGATAGAACCCTCAAATACTAAGACCAAGCCTGCTGGCAGCCATCTCTTTTATATCATTTCCACGAACGGTCTTGTTTTCATGCTGTTGACACGTTATTTTACCTTTATGGTCTTGAATTTTGTTCTTCATTCAACAAAACCAGCATAAACCCCTTGATTTCAGTCTAGTACTTGTTCACATTGCAATGAGAGTGGTTTAGTGTGTCACTATCGATGGTCTTTGCTGGTTACTATTGAGAGTTGTCTCACCGTAGATAGTGATAAAATGATGAAAATGACCTAATTTTGTTTTTCACAATCCTTCTGTGATTTGTTTACAAACAAAAATATGAAAAGCCCAGCAATTGCCAGCTTTAATGAGTGACGCTGGCTTCACTCAAAACAAGTTTTGTTGTCTTATTTATAATATGCTGGTTGCCACACTTTCCAGAAAATAATAAGCAGTAATCCAAAGAGTGTACATTGTTTATTTTTCAATAGAGTTTAATTGTAGTAGGCTCCTTGGCCGCCATCCTTGTTCACACTGACGCTGAACTCTAAATCGTCATCAGTGGTCATATCCCAAATTTTGTAAACCATCATAAGTGAAAATAAAATGCATAAGCTGCCAAAAAATAAGCCGTCCAAATAATGCTTTGTTCCGTGGCAGATTGCGTTCGACAGGGCGTACACACAAATCTGACTTGCTATGAAGAAAAAAGAGCCCAGGAGAATGGCACCGGTTACCCACAAATCTGACACAACGTACAGCGAGACAGCAAGCTGACAGAGCACATAAATGAACAAGTTGATGAGGTTCCATAGGTAAACCACCACGAACATCGCAGTAGCGTTCATTTGTACTTCTCGATTTTGGATCCAAGACTTGAAAGTCAGAATTGCAGCTAAAAAGTTTGCAACAAACCCTGCCAACGATGCACCACGAACAAGTAGCATGGATCCCATTGTGCCATCCTCCCATAAATTAAATCCCAAAAACCCATTTACTAAAAGCGTCCAGCAGCACGCGCCTGCGGTGCCCATCTGGACTGCTACAAGGTAGGGATAAGATGCAGAGCCTGGAGGCGAAACGCCACAATCCACCACAAGTGTGAAACCCAAATATAACAGCACAAGTTGGAAGAAGTATAGGTACTCCGAACGTCCAATGGCCGTATATTTCTGTCGGATGTTGTAAAGAATGAAAAGGATGACTGCAAGTGCAGCAATCTGCACAAAGGCGTTACCGATACCGAAAATCATTGTATTGGCAACATTGATTGGTCTGGCATAGCACTGTGGCAGTACCCCGAATGATAAATGCTCTGGAGCGAAGTCTTGTATTGTGGTATGGTTTGAGAGCACCAAATGCGTACGCGATTTTACCACAGAGCACAATGGTAATGGTGCGCGAGTGCAGACGTATGCAAAATCACTTATCCCCATGTTTGGCCCGGTGCGTTACAACGCACGGCAATGCTGATTCTTCACGTTTGAAGTCCGTACAACGCTGTTAATCTGCAGTTTTCTATTTTGGCTGATATCAAGAGTAATATATAATTTGTAACCATCAGCACAAGAACAAAATTATTAGAGGCCCCGCGAGCTTACGCAGCTCCGCCCAAGTATCGCAGAACCCGTATTCTAATACCCCAACCAATGTCAAACGAGGTACACATCTTCAAAGGTACTACCAAGACTCGCAAGAATGCGTCATTCAGAACGTAGCCTACGGTCACTCCCAGATCCGACTCTCACAACAAGATAACACAGGCAATCACGGCAAGAGGAATAATACGAAACTACACTAATGTTGGTACAGCTGATTCCCAGTGCATCACAGAGAAAATCCGCAACGGGCGCCCAGCAACGTCCAATATTGATCTACGCAGGACTGAGCCGCATGCAAGCACGCAAGAGAAAAACGTGTTAACAGTGACCACCAATCCCCGAAAGAATCGATGTTCACAAAGGCTCAGCCACCGGCGACAATATAATATGATGTTGGGTCTTTTAAAATATTGAGAGAGTAAAAGTGTTTTCAAGATAACCTCAAAGTCAACTGATAATTTTTGGGCTTATATACATTAATTTTCATCATCGAAAAATCTTGCTGGTATACGTAAACGGAAGTGTATTCCCTATTGCAGATATTTTATATACTCTATTTGCGGATACTATAAATTACTTGTTTGGATATTCAACTCAATAGATATGGCATCTTTATATACCATATTGGTCCATATATAACTGAAATTGGTATAAGAGTTTTTGTGGTTTATGTAATCGTGCGTCGGTCATCCTGTTTGCTGTACAGAACCTGCACATGGATACGGAGTCGAACCAGTAGCAATATATTTATTGCGCTCTGTGTTGTTCACAGTTCAAGTGTTCGGTTCAATGTGACTTGAAATATTATGGTAAATTGCCAACACCGTGCAAAGATTAGATGCCATATATGTACATAAATTCATCGGCTGGTTTATCCGCGCTTTGTGGCTAAGCTGGAGCGCTTACATAACGGTGTAGCCACTATACCTTGTTTCGTATCGTAAAATAACTATTTCTCGGCATCTGTCTTGTTCTCGAGAGAAGCCGTCGGATTTATCTGATTATCAATGTGTTTGTTTCAAATGCGGCACGCCAGATTGCGAACGAGAGCTAGTACAGAAGTATTGGAACAGCACCCATCAATTTAGTTTGGATTCCAAGGTGTCGCGCTTCGACTTGGATAGTGGTGGAAACTTTTGGTAGAGCACGTACACTAGCCAAGCAATTGTCGTGACAACAACAAACACTATTGATCTCTTGGGTTGCGCCACATCCAAAAACGGGTACGGGTATGCTTGTCCATCGGCCTTGTCAATAATGGACCCCAAAAAACTGTAATATCCGAATCCAATTGCTGTCACCACTGCCCAAGCGAGCCTATTGGATAGTTTGAACTTGAGTCCCGAACCTGATAAGTAGTGGTCCGCAAACAAGAACAGTGTAGGTAAGAAGTGTACTGAAATGTCCACTGATAGCTGGATAGGTGCAGGTCCTCCGGGTTGCGCACCTTGTATAATCCATTGAATGAAAAACAATCTCAGCGGCCAGTAAACTAAGGATACTATTGTTTCCAATACTAAGGCAATAGGAAGAGTGAGATGGCGAGCCACCAAAGTCATCCCACCGGACTCAGTTGCATAACTCGTTATATTGAGTAAATTATTGATGATTGTTCCACCGACAGCTAAATTCGTTAAAAACTGCTTCTGGCCTGCTTTTGCTAACTGCACCGGTAACTCATTCCCGCAAAGTCTATACAGGCCCCATGAGCTCGTCAATAAACAAATACAATTGATGAGTAGTGAGACCCTACCTGTTGGTCGAGCAGTTTTGGAGTTTTCCATTCCCGGCGTTGTGGTCGTTTTCTAAGGCTAATAAATCAAATCTATAGCCTTTGTCCTGTGATGAAAAGAAAGTATGAATTTTTCTTCTTTACCAGCTTGTCGAGGTAAATGTTTTGCCGAACTTAAGGGTAAATGGTCTTCAATTTTATTATTGGTCTCCTTTACCTTAACTTTCATTTCTTGAAATTCTTGAAATTAAAGGTAAGTTAGCTCATCATTAAACAAGTTTGATCAGAGTCTAGCCATTATGTTCGCCATTTGTTTCTGTTTATCGACCTGAGGGTTACCGTTGTTTTGGATCCGTTCGTGGAAAGGGTTTTCTTGGCAATGATGATCCTAAAATGGAATAGCTAGTGTGTACGAGTCTTCATATGATTCAGGAACGGCCACTGGCCAAAACCAATACGAAGTTCAATACGAACATTTTCAATTCATTTAAGGATTGCATGTGGTAATATTGAGCCTTATTTTCAGAAATTGTCTAGAAGTTTCCTGCGGTCTTGGCAACAATGGTGAACCAATGGTACACTCCGAGTCCACATTTTTCCTCCCCTTAACAGTGATGACATCTCAACGTGTACCTGTGATGTCAAGCTGCATATATCTTCTGGGGTAGGACCCTTAGCGCGAATTTTACCTAGCTTTTTGTGGAACCGAGTATGATCGCAAGGGTAGCTTAGCTAGCTAGTAATAACCATTGCCATCGTGATAATCACCTCACATACATTGAAATATCACAGAGAGAGAGCAAAAAACCTATAAATAGACCCGGGTTGAGGAGCAATAACTCTGCGATTTACTTTTACGATTTGTTGTCAACAAAAAGGTAACCTTTTATCACTGCACGCGGAAGCACATCAAACTATTATGAAGTTCAGTTCTGTGGTTTCCCTACTTGCAACAGCCACCACGTTGGCTTCGGCTAATCCTATCTACAAAAGGATCGACAGCCTTAATAGCACAGTTCTTGGCGGTCTCAACTCTACTGGTGTTGTTGGCGGCAACAACGGGACTGTTTGGAACAACGGAACTAATGGCACCAACGGCACTACTCCAGGCGTTGTCCCAGGTATCCTTCCTGGCCACAACCAAACAGACGCTAGTAAGAAGTTAAAGTTGATTGTAACTGGTGGATGGGTTCCAGTGGAAATTTCTCAAATGGAAGACGTTGTCGTTGAAACTGTTTACAACACCTCATCCGTTCTGAACATCACCCAATTGTACAATGTGGGTAGAGTTGCAAACCAGAGTCTAGCGGAAGACCAATTCAAGGGTGTCGTGATCTTGGGTAATCCCAACAACCTGGAATCCTTGGGCTTCTTCTCAACCATCGTTTTGAACACTGAGAAGGGTGTCGTTGTTAGCGGTAATGCCATTGCTGGCTTGAAGGTTGCTAACGACACCGGAGTTATTAGCCGTGGTCCACTAGTTGTTGACAAGAAGCAAGTGTTCTCTGGTGGTGTGTTCCCAACCTATTCTCCCGTTGGTTTCTACGACCCCAAGAGCAACGCATCTGTCAAGTGGCTCTACAGCTCTAACCAGCCAATCGTTGCCTCGAACACTAGTGCTTTGAGAACTACCTACACTAACTTCACCAATATTGAGGCTGTAAGCAATTCCAGTACTGCTCCTTTGATTCCAATTGTTTACGAAGGTAGTTATTCTCAGGAAATTTTCCAGTCTCTAGGTCAAGTGCTACAAGGCTTGGTCATCGTCTCCTCCGGCCATGGCCCTTCAAACTCAAGCAGTTCTGTTGCGTTGCCTGCCGTGCCAATTGTTTACGCTACTGAAGGTACAGTCACTAAGTTTATTGACCAATCTGCGATCCCAGCCGGAGCAATTGCAGGCGGTATCTTGACACCATTGCAGGCTCAAATCTTGTTGTCAGTGTCCCTAGCCAACGGCGTCACTGAAGCTTCCAGTTTGAGCACAGTGTTTTCTTGAGCATCACCGGTCATCAAATTCACGTGCACGCTGTCGTGATACTAATATATCCTGATACCCAACCATGTTGCTATGTTTAATATATACTTCGACTTCAAAAAGGCTGGTCCTAGGCGATAGTGTGATTATAATCTGTTCGTATTATGGGTATTGCAACTCCTGGTGGCGATAAGAATAATTTAGCGTAAAACAACTTGCACCAACTGGAGCGCCGTAAATCGGACATCTGGGGCAGAAGTTGCTCTACCCTGCATTATAAATATCTACTAATAATACATAATACCCGTACACAATGAAATATTTACATAATAGTCTTATTTTCATGTTTTGTACCTTATAGCTCTACTTTGTTTTATATTAGTTTTGATTTCTGGCCAACTCTAAATTCATTAAGGGAGATTTTAAGAGGTAATTACTGAAAAGTAGAATATAAGATCACTGAACTTACAAATAAACCATAATTTCTTCATATTACAACCGACAAACTGACGAACTCTATTGTATAGCTGTCTTTATATATTTATCTGCATTAATGCAAGCCAAACAAATCATTGCTATATGCATCTCGGCACTTGCTGCTACCGGTTTTGCTATTCAAATTGATCAAGGTGCTTGGAAGTCATATATTTTGACTCTCGATGGCGACGACGATCATAGGGCTACATCTGCACTTGAGGACCTCAAGAGCAGGCTAATTGAGTTTGGTGGCAGTATAACTCACGAATATACGCTGATCAAGGGTTTTACTATAGATCTACCTGAGCAATCAATCCCGCAGATACAGAATATCTTAGATAAGGCTTATGAGAAGTACGGATACGATTGCCGGCTAGAGCCAGACGTGAAGGTACATTCGCCGGCTTTTGAACACGATGTGCTAGAATTCGGCATATAAGACAAAGTGCTGTTAGTGCTATATAATTACATAGGTTTTTTCGTTAACATTGAATTGGGTTTACAATGGAGTGCTTTGTTGGCAAGAGTCCACCAACTTGGAGAAGTCATTGTAAAATTGCATCACGCCTTTACCAACACGCGAACATGCTTCTGAGAGTTCCTCGTCATTTGCAACGTAGGAAATCGCCATCCTCACAAACCCACAGCGATCCAAAGAATCTTCCAAAGATACTGCCATTTTGTAACCCAGGATGACTTTGACTAAATTGCCCATCAAAATGTCGTCTAGCATATCAATGAGTTCAGGAATCATTGCGGATGTGAACTTCGAATTTACCGTTTTGAACTTCAGCCAGTTGATCTTGATGTTGACAAACATACCAGCCGAGGGCTCTATCACAGTGTATAAACCTTCCCTGTATGCGGCCGTCGAATACAACGCTTTCAATGCAACATTTCTTCTGTGCTGATAGTTTTTTGCAACGGCCATTATCCACTCAATCCACGATTCGACTGAGCCAGACAAGAGGTCAAGTTCAGGATGACTTTTATGGGCCATCGCTTCGACCGTGGCATGGAAAAGTGCCTGAGAAACACCGCTAGGGGCTCTTGAAGTGCATTCTGCGAACCACACAATCTTGTCTATAATGAATTTGTTTGCCACGATGAAACTAAGTCTCATACCTGGTGCAAACACCTTGGAAAAGGTCTCTAATCTAATCACGCGGCCGTCCGTGTCCAAGGTCAAGAACGATGGAGTGAGGACCTTGCCTACATATTTATCAACAGTCATGTCATCATCGTAATACGAGTTGTGCATCGGATCAGAAGCAGCAAATGGGGTGAAGCTCAGGTAGCCGTACGGGTCATCTTCTAAGATGAGGAAATCGAACTCTTGCGCTAGCTCGTAGATTTTGCGTCTCTTAGTGACTGATATAGTGACGCCTGTTGGATTTTGACCTGTGGCAACCGTGTACAGGATCTTGGGGCGGGGCAGATTCTTGTACGGTCCGGTCTGCCACGTCCTTAGCAGATGCTCCAAGTGGTCAGTGTCCAAGCCCTGCGCAGCGCGGTCCGACTCCAAACACAACTTCACGGGGACGACCTGGGCTCCGGTGGCACGCGCTATTGACACGGCAGGCGTGAACGTGAATTCCTCACAGAGCAGCGTGCTCGAGCTGTCACAAAACGTCTCAAAGAACTTGAACATGGAATCATTCGACCCGTTAGCCAGAGTCACATCCCAGCATTCGCCGTCAACGTACCCTGGCTGGTTCCCGGTCCGGAGCAAAAACTGCCGTACAAACTTTCGCAGCTGCGGCAAGCCGTTTGTCTCGGAGTATTGCAGAGACCTCGCCAAGGGCAGCTCATCTCCTCTCAACGAAACAGATCCGCGCGCACTCTCCTCCCCAAAAGGCTCCAAACTTACCTTGACATCCAGCCCAGACACAGGAAACAAGCCTGCATTGGGCATGCCTGCTGCCAGCTCGATGGTGCCAGGACGTTGTGGTTTCATGTCCCAGAATTGCTGCAAAGTCCTCGTCGCGGCACGCTCAGACAGAAACCCTGAGAATCGTGTCTCTAAAGAACCGTAATCCATCGCACGTGTGCCACTCATAACTCCCTGGTTTTCCTAACACGCTCACTAGCGTGATCAATTGCTTATCTTTGGTTGACTTGGGTTAGATATTGGAGATATGCAGTGATATATTAATTTATTATATAACAAGGGCATCGATGAACATGTGCCCCAGACTATTAAACCTCACGCACGTGTAAGGCGAGTCAGACACATACCAATAACACGGCCGGCTGGGTGGATGGGCGATCTCTGTAGAGTATATATGGAGGATACCTTCGATCTGCGGTAGTTGCATATAGTTCAGGCAGCTTAGCAGTTATGGCTATGATGGAATATTGGAGTTCAAAACTGCGGCGCAGCAACGCATACCGCCAGGTCAAGTGGCAGGACGGCGACGAGGGCAGGACGAGCGAGAGGTCTGTGACGGCGAGGAGTTACAGGATCTGCAGCGCAGGCGAGCCCAGTGCCAGAGAAGTACCGATGGCAGAGGGCGCGGTGCCTCGACTGTGTCCCGACAGCGGGGCCGCCGCGAGGGCCAGAGTCGGGTCCGCGACGCCTGATGTTGGCAATGCTGTGAACCTGTACTGGCTCGGAGACACACCGCTGCGAGAGTCCGATTTCGAGAGCTCCAGTGACGAGGAGCGCCAGCAATGACGCAAATGGGTTGCGTGCTGTTTCATTTCGCGATGGAGCTTGTCTGCCTGGAGCAGGACTCGGCCCAGCCTAACGGACAACCGTGAATAACGAAAACCCAACAGGCCTGAGTTGGTGCCTGATTGCTTGGGCCTGACAGCGAGGCCATAAGCTTTGACTTCTACGATGATCCAACTGCTACGTGAATTTATTCCTCTCTCCTGCGCCAAAAGGTTCCTCATGTATTGCAAAATTGTAAAACTGTCACCGACCAACTCGGTATGCTGGAAAGAGAGGTCCCATAGCCTCGAGGAGTGGCCGTACTGACAGCATCTCAGTTTAGCTCTGCGCCAGGGCACGAACCCAGATCACGTGATAGCATATATATTTTGCAGTTTATAATAATATTGAACTTGTTACCTTTACCATACAATATCCATACGATATCGCATAGCAACGCTGAAGACATCAAAGCACGCCAATGTCGAGGGTTCCAGGCGGCGTTGCGGTTGGTGTGCGGGGCACTCTTCCGCAGACGATGCCAGCGTCGCCAGCACAGCAGAATCTAGCGAGGCCGCCGCCGCAGCAGCAGCAGCAGCAGCAACAACAGCAACATTACCAGCAGCAACCACAGCCCCACATGACACCTCAAGGAAATCAAAACCTGTCATCCCAATTGCAACCGCAGCAGTCGCGTCCGCAGGATGGTTCGATTGTCGGGCTCCACTATAAGATCGGTAAGAAGATAGGCGAAGGGTCGTTTGGCGTACTGTTCGAAGGAACAAACCTAGTAAGCGGTGTTCCGGTCGCCATAAAATTTGAGCCTCGGAAAACAGATGCTCCGCAGCTCAAAGATGAATATCGAACCTACAAGATTATGGCCGGCACCCCACATGTGCCTCAAGCCTATTATTTTGGCCAAGAAGGTTTGCACAATATTCTAGTGATTGACTTACTGGGACCTTCCCTTGAAGACTTGTTCGAGTGGTGTGGCCGCAAATTTAGTGTTAAAACTGTTGTACAATGCGCAGTCCAAATGATTACACTTATCGAGGATTTACACCAGCATGATTTGATTTATAGAGACATCAAGCCTGACAATTTCTTAATTGGAAGGCCCAATACACCAGACGCCAATATGATTCATCTGATTGACTTCGGCATGGCAAAACACTACCGTGACCCAAAGACTAAACAACATATGCCTTACCGCGAGAAGAAATCATTGAGTGGTACTGCACGCTACATGTCTATTAATACTCATTTAGGCCGTGAACAAAGCCGGCGTGATGATTTAGAAGCTTTGGGCCATGTATTCTTCTACTTTTTGCGTGGACAATTACCATGGCAAGGTTTAAAAGCTCCTAATAACAAACTCAAGTATGACAGAATTGGCCAAAAAAAAAGAACCACTGCACCTGTAGATCTCTCCCAGGGACTTCCAGTACAGTTTGCCAGATATCTAGAAATAGTCAGAGGCTTGAATTTTGAGGAGACTCCAGATTATGAAGGATACCGTCAATTGATACTTTCAGCTTTGAATGAATCTGGCCAATCCCCAGATGGGGAGTATGATTGGATGCACATCAATGGAGGTAGAGGTTGGGACATGTCTATAAATGTAAAGCCTAATTTGCACGGGTACGGGCGTCGTGAACCAGCAAGAGATCCAGTCCGTGACCCCATTCGTAATGCCAACCAAGAGGCCAATCGTCCCCAACCAACGCAATCTCAGCATATGACCCCTCGTGTACGCACGGAACCAAAACGTTATGAGTCAACCCATGAACCCTCGGTGGCACGCCCGAACCGCGAATCACCACAAGTTGCACAAGAACCCAGTTCATCCTGGGCATGCTGCTAAAGACAAAAAATCTTTTGTATCTTAGTTAACCTTCCCTATAAACATATATATGGTTTATGTGTAGTATTACTATGTCAAATCGATAATCTCATCGTCACTATCAGTAATGGTAATCACCTCGTTGACTTTTTCAACTTGCGGTTTGTCGTAAATCGTATGAGATTTACAAGATTCCATGGCTTCTTGTACAGCAGACCAGCGGATGGAGACAGCCTGAGCAGCCATTTGCCGATTACGATTATCTCGGATTGGCGACTGACTAGGAATAATAGCTCCAATAGCATTAGAGGTTGTAGTTCCTAATCTTCTCCCTAAAGGTCTTCGAGGATTTTGAGGACGAGTGGAACTTGGAGAACGTGGGTAATTCAAAGACGATGACCTTGGCGTTGCGCCCAAAGCTCGTCCTGTTCCCAAGAAAGAAGAATTAATCTGCATTCGCTCTAAGACTGTTTGCCGAGAGATTAATTCAGATAGCATAGTACGAAATGCATCGTTGTGGGGGCCAAATCGATTGTGAGTAAGCTCGTGAAGAAATGTGTTGAGTATAGATTCTCGAGGAAGAAATTGGCTGTCATTTTGAGCACTTCTGAGTCGAAGTAATACTTGCGAGCCTCTGTTTACATTCAAACCTTGCAGCCGGGAATCAGGAGGATAGAACTCGCATAAAGCACTGACTCGCAATCGATTCTCTCGCATAAGACGAGATGTGGTTATGGCTATGTCTTGAAGTAATGACCTCGCGCGCTCGGAATCAGGTCTCGACAGGACTTCCAAGCGCCCAATAAGCTCATTTGTCACAGACGGTGTAGTAGGGCCTCTAAATCTTTGTGAACTAAATGCTCCTTGAGCGCTTCTTCCAGAGCGAGGTTGTCTCCTATTCGTCATCACTTTCCCGGGGACCTCGGAGGAGGACCACTAGAGATACTGCCCTTACGAGATACTGAGTCTCCTGCACTGCTGCTCAATCTGCGACGAATGATAGATTCACGAAGCCCACTGGGGTTTGTAACAGGTAGGTTATTTTGACCCAGAGGACCATCATCTGCAAGTTTCCCCGCCTGCTTTAAAGCGTAATCCCCACTATCGAAGTACTTCCGTTCCTGCATGCGATGCTGAAACAGATCCTTCTTAGAAGGAAGGCGACCGTACAGTCTGTACAATCTTTGTTCTTGCTCAGAGAGCTTCGACAGATCAACCTTTGGCTGACTAGAGTCCGATGGCGTTCCTGATCTATCTGAGGACTCCATAACAGTCGCTTGAGGGCTAGGGCTCAGATGTGCCTTACTGTTGGTTGGAGAAATATTATCTGGGCGCATTTTGGTGGCTTTTCTTTAGTATTGCCCATGATATATGTAAGACAGATGTCATTGTGATACTTTATATACAAGATGATTAACTTCAACTAAACTTGATAATGGTTGAAGGCCAATGATACTACTTTGTTGGCAATGGTACTATCTGTTTCTCATCCTGTCGAAGAATGTAGAAGCCTCATTGAGGTTTCCTGGAGCCTTCTCACATGTTGATGATAACTCGGAGCAGATTCAAGGGTCATTCGATGTGGAACCTAAATACTCGGACTATGTCTTGGTGAGAATTTCACCAAATGATTGGCAGTTAGTAATGTCAGAAACTATGGATTACGATGTGTGGTCATATAACCAGCACTTTGTCGATGTCATGGTACACAAGGACAGTGTGGAGCAATTACCGGGCAAAATCTTGATTCCAAACGTTCAATCCGCGATAGACGAAAGCAGAGGACAGTATCACAAGAAAACAAATGATGGAAAAGTATTACTGGATGATTTTTTTTTTGACGATTACCCGAGTTTGGACGCTATCTACACTTGGCTAGATCTTTTAGCAGAGTCCTTCTCGGACTTGTGCACAGTAGAGGAATTTGGTACCACTTATAATAATCACCCACTCAAACTTCTACACATAGGAGCTCATAATTCAGAGAATAATCCTGATCGCAAAACTATTGTTTTGACAGGTGGAATCCATGCAAGAGAATGGATTAGTATTACTTCCGTGCTGTGGAACGTATACCAACTTATAACACAATATGGAAAGGTACCTGATATTACGGAGTATCTTGATTCTCTGGATTTTATGGTCATACCAGTATTCAATCCTGACGGATATACATTCACCAGAAATCATGATCGCTTGTGGCGTAAAAACCGCCAGCCCACATTCTTGCCACAATGCTTTGGTGTTGATATTGACCACTCTTTTGGTTTCCGTTGGCAAGAGACTTCAAAATACCCATGTAGTGAAGAATATAGTGGTGAAGAACCATTTGAATCGCTTGAAGCTCGTTACTGGAGTCGGTATCTTAACGAAACGAACGACCATTACAAAATATATGGGTTTATTGATTACCATTCGTATGCGGAAGAGGTATTATACCCATATTCGTACTCTTGTGAAGCGGTACCAAGAGATTTGGAGAATTTATTAGAACTATCATATGGATTGGCTAAAGCGATAAGAACGCAATCCGGTAGAGGATACGATGTGGTATCCTCATGTAAGGACAGAGGGTCAGATCTGGCCCCTGAACTCGGTTCAGGCACTGCTTTAGATTACATGTATCATCAAAGAGCCCATTGGGCTTTTCAATTGAAGCTAAGAGACACTGGTAATCACGGGTTTCTACTACCGCCAAAATACATAAGACCTGTTGGCCGAGAAACGTTTGCTGCACTACGATACTTCTGCAATTTTTTGGTGCATTCTGAATAGCAGGAAACTCTCAAAAATCACTATATTTAAATATCATTTATATAACTGTAATTGTACGTCAAAACCGGTTGAACTAAAGAATTGGATCACGGATGCTTTAGTAATCAGCCATACTGAAGTCACGAATTGGCTCTGATTCTTGATATTTTATACAATTCAACAGGGCTAACTTGTATTCCTGACCGCCCGATTTTTCGTGTAAGCTGGCCAAATACCACCATATGCGAGCATTGTGATACGCTGGTATGCTTTTCTTGATAGCACACTTTATGAGTAATTCTAATCTTGCTTTTGCAGCGCTATGATCCCTTTCAGTAGGAAACAGATCTTTTAACAATCGCTGATAATCAAATTGTTCATCATGGGCGGGCTCAGTCAACGTGTAGTAATCTTTTGTGGCCTTGTTTAAATCCACTTCATTATTAGTAATATCTTCGTTATCTGGGCAAACAAGACGAGCTAATCCTAGAATCGCTTCAATATTGAACTCATCCGCACCTAATAACATTTCATATATCTTCAATGCATCCTGGTATCTTTGTTGTGCAAAAAGTAAATTACCATATATGACCTGATAGTCAGATGTCTCATAATCAATACATTTTTTAGCTTCATCTAACGCCTCAATTACGTCGTCCAGCTGATTACTCCTCAAGTACAAAGAAGCAATATAGCACCATATTTCATGTTTGAGCACGGCAGCTCTTGGCTTTTTAGGATCCATCAGAGTAACATATAGTTCCCAAACCTCTCCAATCATATCCAGTGCAAAGGTAACACCAAATTTACGCTCCACTATACAAACTTGAGTGATTTTGAGCTGTACGTACTGCTCTTTCTGTGCACTTGTCATTAACGTATCACTCTCTCTGATTGCGTCTAACACCGAGCATGTAATTTTATATGAGGCATCCAAGTCTTCGTCAACAGATCGGCAAAGAGCAAGCAAATGCCACGCTTTATAGTACAATGGATCTTGAGCCAAAATTTCATCTTCAAGAATTTTGATTGCCGATTCAAGATTGCGTCGATACGCTAGATTTAGAGCGTATCGAAACAGTAGGTCTTGACACTCTAGAGTATCAACACCCTTAGTAAGGTTTATCCCATTCTGCAAGGCTAAGTTTATCTCGTTGTTTAGCAAGCACGATAGACTAGATTTCTTTATTTCATATAATGTCGTCCATGAACTAATAAAAGTACGAGATAATTTCAACGGAAGAACAAGCTTACAGTCAATATCTAGAGGCAGCCTTGAATTGTCATATATTCTTACTAGATTTGCCTCCAACTGTGAGGCTATATTGGAATAGCTAAAAAGACCATCGATATCATTTTTGGATTTACCTTCTATGCAAACACGCAATATGAAATCCAAACCCTCGATCACCGAAATTGGGTCATGAAATTCCAAATCGTTTAGTTGATAGTCTTTCATATTGTATTTCCAAAAGTTATTGAAATTTAAGATTGATAGGTAAGGATTTGGTTGCGTGCTATTACCATAGTAGTACATAGCCGCCATGGCAATATTTTCGCTTTGAAAAGTCAAGCGCATAGACTGGGCAAAAAACTGATCCCAGGATTTGCTCAGTTTCAATTTGTTTTTTTGAAAAAAGTGTTGCAGTATTAGGTGAAACTCATCTAAGTCATGATTATTGCTTTCATTGGCAAGAGGAAATTTGGAATTCTTCAGAAGCGCTTGCCCGTGCTTCCATACCAAATCTTCTGTTACAGGAAAATGATTTTCAATCCCTAGTTCATGTAACTCTAAACGCATTAACCAGCCAAGAGTGATATTGCAGTTCTGTTCATCAAGTTTAACCTTGCCTGAGGAGAACAGTCGCTGTAAAGCTTCATGTATCAAAGCATGCTTAGCTTTTGGAATGACTGGGATTAATTTTTCAATCTCCGAGAAAGAAATGCGGTCATTTAGATAGTATAGGCACTCGAGGTTCAGAAGTTGCGTAAAAGGCTGAATAGAAGAGCCTGAATCCCTCCAGATACGGAAAGATTGCTCAAAAGCTCGCTTATAATCCATATTTTTAGCGTAAAAGTGGCACGTTCCTCGACAATTCAAGTGGATGCGTTTCACGATCTGCAATAAATGGTCAGAAATAGTGAGTGGTACACTTTGACGCAATATGAGCCTATACAAAGCCTCACAGTCATTTATTAACGAATCCAAAGCCTCCAAAAATGTTGATTCCCCATTACGAACGTGCAATTGAACGCGGTATTGTAAATACAAAGCTTTATCAAATATTCTAGATGTCGTGTCGAACTCTGCAGCACCGAGGAGGCGCGCTTCAAGAGCCTGCTCTATCGGATCCTCTATTCGCTGCCTTGTCATTAGGGCAGCTCCTGAACTAGCAATAACCAGCAAGCTTAACGTATGCACAGCAGCGTAACAATAGTATAATCAGTTTATCATTGTACACTTGACCGTAGAACCAATTTTTGACATTATAATCAACAGTGCCGTGAGAAGCGATATCGGAGTGATCTTGGAAGTGATCTACTCAAAATGCTGGAGAGTTCACAAGCCTTCCAATCAACTTGGTTCTAGAGAATCTGTGATCCAAATCTACCTTAAATTTTTTGAAGGTCTAGCTGAACTAAGGCGCTAAAATAACGACCTTTATAATGTCATACTCGATTCTCCAGTTTTTGATGCAAACATAAGATATAAATCACGATACTAAACTTATGTAGAATATCACATAAAACGCTATCAAATTGAAGTGTCAAGTCGCCACTAGGTCGGCTTTAAGATACCTTTCATTTTTTGTTTTCCCTCGCATTGCTTAGCTCATCGCAGGAAATGAAAAATCAAATGTAAACAATGTGGAGTAAATATTGAAAAATTATTTCGAGGTTCAAAAATAACGCCAAAACTCTGAGAGAAGATCAATCATTCAGAGTTCCATCAAGCAACTTGTCAACTACCAGGCGTGCTTTGGGATTTGGAGCCTGTCTTCTGCACCTGGATCATTTTGTGGGATCAAAATTAGTAATTTGCATCAACTCATTGACGCTTAAATGATATGACGCAATCAAATCAACAACATTACGCCAAGGTCGAGAAGGCAGTGCAGTCCTCCGACAACTCTTCGTTAACAGTGGAGTCTGCTGCCGATTTGCAGTCAGAAACTTCCTCAAGTTCCAGTAGTGTCGCTGGAGATACGAACTTTTATTACCCAACCAACCTTGTTGATGAGGACGGCTTCAACGAAGAACTAGGAGGATTCGTCGGCGCCAATAGAGTACCGGAAACAGCTTCCAATGATATAGAAGCCGTTCCATTCCCAAGCCATGGCTCACGAAGTCGAACCGGGAGCATGCGAAGTCATAAAGGGGCAGACAATGACGACCACGATCACAATAAGAACTCGAGACCTAGAAGTAACAGTATCACCTCCATGATTTCTCGTGAAAATAGACACTGGAGTCTTTTTTCCACCAAACTACGTCATGAGCGTAAAAAAATATACGTCAAGTTTTTGGAGATTAACTTTTTCATGGCAGTAGTGTGCTTCACCGCCCTGTGCTTCTATTTCGGTGCATTATACAACACGAACCATTATCTTTTCAAAGTTCAAAGTTTACTTGTCATTCAGGATGACATACCGCCTCCAGGAGTAGAGTCTTTGACAAGCGTATTACCAGAGCTAACAAGACAGGTACCAACAACGTGGCACATCTATAATACCACAGAATTTGCCATATTATACAATACTTCAGTCACTGACATTGATAACAAAATTATTGATTTGATTTATAAGGAAGAGTTTTGGATGGCATTAAGCGTCAGGCCAAATATGACTAGGGCACTTTATGACTCTTTGACTAATAACAGCGCCCCGCCTTTCAATGCGACGAAATTTCTTTTAACAGTGTACGAATCTGGCAGAGATCCGTCTAACATGAAAAGTTACATTTTACCGCCTATGACTAAGCTACAGAACTTGTTCCAGAAGTACTACCAGCAAACATATTTACCATCTCTATTGCGTAATATCACTTCAGGATACCCTGTGGCCAATGTTAATACAATAAATATCGAAAATTGGAGTCGAGCAGGTTCTTTCGGTTTTACAAATTATGATCATAGGCCCTTGACAGATCACGAAGTACTCGCACCTTTGCAGGTTGGAATCACATATCTATTCACGTTAAGTGTGTTCCAAATGTCATTGTTTTCTTCCTTACAGAAGCAATTGTCCACCAAACTGAAGCCAAGACATTTAATACTATTCCGTTATTTGTTTAGTGTTGTCGCGTACTTAGTACTCTCGCTATTTTACTGTACAGTGAGTGCTGTTTTTCAGGTAAGCTTTACGGCCAAATATGGCAAAGCAGGCTTCGTTGTTTACTGGTTTTCAATATTTCTCTTGACATTATCCATTGGCGGTGTCAACGAGCTTGTGATTCCAATTTTGACGGTTTACTTTCCATCATATATCAGTTATTGGTTAACCATCTGGACAATCATAAATATAGCGCCAAGTTTCTATCCACTGACACTCAACAATCAATTTTATAGATACGGTTATGGTGTTCCCGTACATCAAGGTGTTGAGATTATGCGCGTCATATTTTTGGATGTCAGCCCTCACAAATTACGTCGTAACTACGGCATTTTAGGTGCTTGGGTGGCATTCTACATCGTTGCGCTTCCATTTGCTCTTAAATTTGCGGGCAAAAAAGCCAAAGAGAATGCCAAGGCTTCTGCCAAAAGAGCTGCACACACTGCATTTGCTTTAGCTACTGCAAGAGCCAAAAAAGCCAAATTAGCAGCAGAACGTGCTGCATCAGAACGGGCTTATCTTACAAAATCTCCTGCTAAAGCTCATAAACTCAACTACTTTGAAAAGTTGGCGTCCAGGTTTGACAATGCTAACTCCACCTGACCTTAAATGTTGAACCTTTGAGTGTTAAAACTCTTCTCTACATGCAAATATTCGTTAACAATTGAGATAAATGTTGGCTATTGTAATGGGCGATAACTTCTAATTATTACGCATTTAGACGTCACACTCACATGGCCTAGTCAATTAGATACCGATTACATACATTTTGGTAATATTTATATGGCATATCTTCCTTATACTGCAAGCGTAAACCAGCTTTATAGATTTACACGTTAGATCAAATATCTTCTGATCAAAGATGATTTGAAAGTAATCATATATAAGACAGCCACTGAAAGAAAGAACTAAGATTTCAGTAGTTATTATACCAAATGACCGATCAGGTGAATAGGCGCAAGTCATATAGATGGGCTAGCGCGTCTCAGGCCTCTTATGATGGTGCTGATTGGGATAGTAACGATAATAATTATGAAAGCCATGAAGAGTCCTCGCCAGCTAAGGAACGCCAGAAGATATCCTTGAATTTACCACAACTACCGAAACTCGAATACGCTAGGTCAGAAGAAGTTAAACAAAGTGACGAAGGCCATGATCTAGAGCGATATGGAGCGGCAAATAATAGGAGCAATCGTGACGAGACACCTGATATCCATCTAATAACCCCCAATGCTGGTTCGAAGAGTCCTATTTTAGGTGAAAATGATCTGGATGAATTAATGAAGGACTTGTCAAGAGAAATGACGCCAATACAAGAGTCCACAGCTGTATTTGACTCGCACCATCACGGAACATTCAACAGTCATGCCGTAGATTCAAGTATAAACGAACTCACTATTGAAGATGTGGCTGCTGAAAACGTAGATGACAGAGTCACGAAAAGTGAGTCTCAATTCACAGGGGATAATAATATTAATGGTGGTATAACTCGTGTCCAGGATAATTCACACGAAACTGGCGACAATGAAGATCTAAAAAATCCTAATGGAGGTTACTTCGCTCAAATGATCAACGATTCGGAGAAGAAATTCGAGAAACATGAGGACTCGAATATTGACTCAAAACATAGCAACAGTGAAGAATCTGGCAGCGAGCTTGTGCCCTCAAGCATCGAATCTAGTGATGATGGTGTTTCTTTGATCAATGATTATAATGATTTTGAGTATTCAGACGAAGAACAAGACCCGGATTTCACCCTGGTTACGGAAGACCAAGCAACTACAAATCGAGAAGATGAGCTACTTAGGTTGAATTCAAGAGGTACCGACCATATGCAATCCGATGATGAACAAATTGTCGAAGAACATCAAGACTCGTTCAAATCTGAAGAGAGTATAACAGAAGAGGACTACGAGGATCAGTTATCGTATACAGAATCGATAAGGTTTACAGCTGGTCAAAACCCATCGCGGGATCTTGAGGGTCAGGAAACGAGTAGATTAAAGACGAGCACAGATTGTGACACGAGCGACGAAAACGACGAAAAGTCGACTATGCAATTTTCATCTGATGGTGCTATAATCAGTGTTGATGATGGGAATCCTCGAAACAGTTACTTCAAAGAGGATATAGATATTGCTGCCCGAGATACCACAGTAAAGTCAGCTGTCGAGAATGTTGAAAAGGAATCTGAAGACCAGGATAGATCGATGACTGAAAACAATGAAGTTGACGAAAAAGATGAAGTGAACTCTAAGGAAAGTTCTGGAAGCCATGATGATATAGAGAACAGCACAGAGTCACTGAGGTCAGGTTTCGTTCAAAATTCACAAAACAAGAAAGCACCCTCAGGATTTGTTTATGACGACTCAGGAAACTTGGTTGACCTGACACCGTCCAGCATGAAACCTCGTGTAGTTTCAACTTACTCAGAACTCGATAGTACATGGAACGCATTTCCTTCAAAAGAAGAGAGCACCGCCGATCTTGAAACCGTCGGAGATACAAAAACTATCTACGATAACCACACTATATTTAATGTGCCTGGATTGATGACCAATAATCAGAACTTACCTCCGGTTCCCGATAATTTCGTAAGAAATGCAAGCGATTCGAGCTCCAAAGCTCTTGGTTCTCAACCAATACGTTTATTAGAACCATCATCGCAGGACGTAGCCAAAATTCATTCAAAGAATTCGATACCAGAGTTAAACATCAACAAAGTATTAAACCAAAAACTAGCAGACAGTGCAAAATTACATCGACTACGAGATAATTTGAAACAGTTAGAAGAGTACGAGACTGGATTACAATTGTGGATTACCTATTGCTTGAAGTCTTCATCAAACATGGACAAAAGTTTTTTGAAGGAAGAGTTCAAAAGTAGTGATCACGTTAAACAGGCATATGCGAACGCTGATGATTTGAGTAAGAAGAACAGTGTTATAAATACAATAGTTTCTGTAAACGAGAATGTCAGTCATTTGAGAAAAAAGGTACTGTTACGCAATATAAATTCCATCAAATCGAAGGGCATATTCTCGTCAATTGGAAAGAAGAGAAACTAATAGATATTTCTCTATTCCCGCTCAAGTCCATATTCATAATGCATATATTCTCTTAATAGTACATGATCATACAGCTTCTTATCATATAAAAGGAAAAAGGATATACATAAATAGTAATATAGTTCACTTGTTTGATGCATTGAACACTCTCTTTTCAGCGTGTTTCCGAATTCCTTGATCCATAAGATCTCTGACTCTATGTGCTCCGGCAATTCCTATAGCTAACACCGACTCCAATCTATCGAGTGGTATCTTATCTTCTACTAGAAGTAAAGCCAACTTTTCTGATTTACCCACAACTCCGAGTGTTACGCTGCTCATTGCAGTCTCTTCCAGAGAATTAACGTCAAGAAGCGGTGTTGTATCAAATAAGCCTACTGATATGCCACTAATATAATCATACATGGCAATACCAGCGTCAATAAGCGCCAAGGTGATTCCATTCAACATAGCTGCCATCAAACCTCCATCCTGTTGTAAAATATGCAATTCCACTTCAATTACTGTTCGTGGGTAAACATGCAGCATCACATTTTTTTCAAACGTGCGCACTAATGCTGTTTGCATCTCTAACACTCGACGTTCGTTTCGATGTGATGAACGCGCTCTTTCGAAACGAGAAAACCGCGTTATATTGATCGAGATCTTTAATGTGGCACCTTCTGTGTCTACCAAAGATCGTGTACTAGGTTCTTGAGGACCATGAACTAATGTTATGAGTTTATTATTCCCTTGTTCCACATATGATGAACCATCTGCTGCATTAGCGTGTGTATTCAAGCTGCTCTCAAAGCGCCTAAGTTCATTCCAACGCCGTCCATCAAGTCGTAGACCTTCTGGAGAGTATATCTCAGGTCTTGACATGACTAATATACCGCACTGCGAGTCCAGTAATGGCTAATGAGTGTCAAGTAATTTTCACTCTGTATATTAGAATTCATTTAGCATATAATACATGGTATATATATTTTGAGATTATTAAAATCATAAGAACGTTACATTATTTAGATGTAACTGAGTATAAGCTTCGACTCATACCTTCAACGAAAGAATTTATCTACTTATTGTTGACGAGAGATATTTTAGAGATACATTTATCGCAGATTTGATATTTGAGTTCGTTGTTTCAAATTGATTGAGAGGTCGCATCGTTCGATGTTAAACAGTGTCTTCGCATTGGTATAAGAACAAAAAATAGACATAATTCAAGTTTGAGAATGAGCAACTATTTTCTTGGGTTTGATCTATCAACGCAACAAATCAAGTGCTTAGCAACCAACGATCAGCTGGAAATCGTGGCACAAGTCAATGTAGAATTTGATAAAGAACTATCTCATTACAATACCCATGGCGGCGTCTACCAAGGCTCAGGTAATGGTGTTGTGGACTGCCCCGTAGCAATGTGGATTGAGGCACTGGACAAAATTTTTGAGAAATTGAGTTCAGATACAAACATTGACTTGTCCAATGTTCGTGCAATTAGTGGATCATGTCAGCAGCATGGATCTGTCTACTGGACTGAAGAAGGCATCGAAGCGCTTACAAAGTTGTCTGCAAATTTGGGGTCATTGTCTGATCAACTCATTCCTGATGCATTTGCGAGGCCTACAGCCCCAAACTGGCAAGACCATAGTACAGCTAAGCAATGCGAGATACTCGAGAAGGAAGTAGGAGGCCCTGACGAACTAGCCACGATTACTGGATCCCGTGCACACTTGAGGTTTACTGGACCCCAAATCATGCGTATCAAGGAGGATGAGCCCATTAACTACCAGAACAGCTTGGCAATAACGATGATCTCTAACTTTTTGAGCTCAGTACTTGCAGGCAAAATTACACCTATCGAAGAATCTGAAGCCTGTGGTATGAATCTTTATGACATCAAGGAGCGAGAATTTTCGCGGCAGTTGATGGATATCATTGATCCGGATGCTTTAGCGTCGAAAATCATGAGCGACAAGACTATAAGTTGCGATAAGCCAAAGTGCTTAGGCCTAATTTCGCCATACTTTGTTGATAAATATGGGTTGAACCCTCAATGCAAAATCTTCCCATTTACTGGCGACAACATGGCTACAATTTGCTCTCTTCCTTTACGAAAAGATGACGTAATGATATCCTTGGGAACTAGCACTACTGTACTAATGGTTACAGACCAATACAGACCATCGGCCAATTATCATTTATTTATCCATCCCACTATACCTAACCACTATATGGCTATGATATGCTACAGTAATGGAGCTTTGGCGCGTGAGCGAGTTCGTGACTCATTGAATGAAGAGAACGGCCATGACAGCGATCCTTGGCGTCTCTTTGACGAAGCCGTTCTAGATCCCAAGCTAGACACTAGCAACAAGATAGGTGTATATTTTCCATTAGCTGAGATTGTTCCTCGCGTCAAAGCTACTGAGAAACGGGCTATCTTTGACATCAAAACCGGCGCCATTCAAGAGTATGTTGAAAAGTTTAATAACCGCTTTTACGATGCTAAGATGATCGTCGAATCTCAAGCTCTAAGTTGTCGTGCACGCATTGCACCATTGCTGTCTGGCGGAAGTACTACAGGTAAGAAGGTCCGTTTTGATTATGAGGAGATTGCGATGGGTGAGTATTTGGAAAAAAAGCCCAAGCGCGTCTTCTACGTAGGTGGTGGGTCGAAGAACAATGCAATAGTAGCCAAGTTTAGTGAAGTACTTGGAGCTTCACAAGGAAATTATCGTCTTGAGACACCTAACTCATGCGCGCTGGGAGGGTGTTTTAAAGCACATTGGTCATACTTGTACACTGCAGATGAACCGTACGACAAGTTTCTGGAGTCAAACTTCCCCTGGCATTCGTTGGAACAGTTACCTACATCAGATGATCGGGATTGGCTAAGTTTTGCTAACAAGATCGTACCTCTAAGTTCTCTTGAAGCGCAATTGGTCGATTAGAGATGGTAAAAGAATACTAAATTGAATACAATTGGAACCAATGTAAAAAAGAGAGTGCTCTCACCAGGTACTCGAGCGCAAACGCACACTTTAGATACGATATGATTGCGATGAGGTTGGGCCGCAGAACGGTATGTAGGCAATTGCACACAGCGCGAGTTAGTTTTGCGGCGAAGGCATTTGGAATGCCCGCAATGTCACCAACGATGACGAAAGGTAATATTGTTTCATGGAAGTTCCAACCAGGCGAGAGGTTTGCAGCTGGCGATGTGTTGATGGAAGTGGAAACCGATAAGGCCCAGATTGACGTCGAGGCACAAGATGACGGACAAATGGCCCGTATTGTAGTGGAAGCCGGCGCGAAGGATGTGGACGTTGGAACAACGGTAGCATACCTTGCTGATGTCGACGACACACTTGCGACACTTGAGATCCCCGTGGAGGAACCTAAGCCAGAGACAGCTCCTACGAAGAGTTCGGCGACGGTTCCCCCGACGCTTCCCAGAAAGGAGTCTGCTGGTGGTTTATCTGCCCCAGCTCCGCTGCTGCCCTCGGTTGCGACTCTCGTGGCTCAGCATGGCTTGGACGCGAACACTATTCGTGCGACTGGTGGCCGCGGCCGTTTGACGAAAGGTGATGTACTTGCACACCTGGGAAAAATTCCTCGTGGGTCTCCTGCGGCGATAGCAGAATATGTTGCCAACAGTTCGAGGCTGGACCTGTCGAATATCGAACGCCAGACGCTCAAAGCTGCTCAGACCCCAGCGGCCGCTGAGGAGTCTGCTCCCAAGAAACCCGAGCCACCCAAAACGCTCAAACACCGCGTCGTTTTGGAAGCGCAGCCCGGCACTAGCCTATTGTGCATGCAAGAGTCTCTACAAAAACGGGTCCAGGAAGCGTTCCATCGCGCACATAAACGTGTGCTCGGAGATCTGCTCTCAGAACCATTTACAGCATTGCTAGTCAGAGATCCAAGAAAGCCACGCTTCAGTTACACTCTGGCAGTGCAACGAATCAAAGGACAGACTGCAGGGCAGACGTATTACGAGGCAGACCTGGACTTGCATCTCGCCAGCGGATATGGTTCTGAGTCGCGCACAGTAGCAAACATCTTTATATCTGAGGTTGACGCATATGCTGCCGGTTCTAGTAAGTAGCTAACGTCAGCATCTCTATCTAGTTAGGTCTGTCTGTCGTCGAGAGTAAGAGAGTGATTAGTGACGCACGCTGACACTCGAGCGGTTTCTGACTCGGTCATTTCTGACTCGGTCATCGCGACTCTGTCCACGTGCCACTGACCCGTCCCTGAGCCACCTCTGACCTCCCCGGACGCCCTTTCCATTGACCCTGGCCCGGACTAGCGGCTCCGGCATTTCGTTCCTCGCTCAGCCGGGGCCCACACCGACTAGCCGCCGAGGTGAGCCATGAAAGTCGGCAGAACACGGAAGGGATTCCGCGACAAAAGTGGAAGCGCGCGCGCTGCGAGTTGCGTACAACTTTTTTGTGGAGGGACGCGCTTCGTAATACACCTTGTGGTATGGTAGCTCGCAAACCAGTATGAACTTGAGATGGCTTCCCGCATGCTAGTGGAAGCGCGCACCCTTTTGGTCCTTATTTTCCAGTTTTGCCTCTTCCTGGGGCAAGGCTCTTTGTGGCAACAGGAACCCACACCCAGACCCCACCCAAACATCTGTAATGGAATTTGGAACCCCGAATAAGGATATATCACATTTAGTGGAAGCTATGGAAGCGCAGAGAACACATGAGAATCCCAACATGATTCGAAAAGTGGAAGCCAAGGGAAGCCCAGACACAAGATAGTGGAAGCGCGGAAGGATACTCACAATTCGCTCAGGACGCCAAACTCGCCCAAAATAAGAGTGGCAGCTCCAAAGGTCTATCGTGTGCTATATAAGGAGAGGATATTCTCAGCCAAATTTGCCACCGTAAGTTAGTCTTCCTTTCACAAGATCTCCACGCAAACAGAACATATAAGTCATAATGGTTAACGTTGCTATTAACGGTTTCGGTAGAATTGGTAGATTGGTGTTGAGAGTCGCTTTGGCGAGATCCAACATCAAGGTTGTTGCCATCAACGACCCTTTCATCACCAATGACTACGCTGCCTACATGTTCAAGTACGACTCCACCCACGGTGTCTACGACGGCGAGGTCTCCCACGATGACAAGAACATCATCATCAAGGGCCAGAAGATTGCCGTCTACCAAGAGAGAGACCCAGCTAACTTGCCATGGGGCTCCCTAAACGTCGACATCGCCATTGACTCCACCGGTGTCTTCAAGGAGTTGGACTCCGCCCAAAAGCACATCGACGCTGGTGCCAAGAAGGTCGTCATCACCGCTCCTTCCTCCACCGCCCCAATGTTCGTCATGGGTGTCAACGAGGAGAAATACGCTGGTGAGAAGATCGTTTCCAACGCTTCCTGTACCACCAACTGTTTGGCTCCATTGGCCAAGGTCATCAACGACGCCTTCGGTATTGAGGAGGGTTTGATGACTACTGTCCACTCCATGACCGCCACTCAAAAGACCGTCGACGGTCCATCCCACAAGGACTGGAGAGGTGGTAGAACCGCTTCCGGTAACATCATCCCATCTTCCACCGGTGCCGCTAAGGCCGTCGGTAAGGTCTTGCCTGTTTTGCAAGGTAAGTTGACCGGTATGGCTTTCAGAGTCCCAACCGTCGATGTTTCCGTTGTTGACTTGACCGCCAAGTTGTCCAAGGAGACCACCTACGACGAGATCAAGAAGGTCGTCAAGCAAGCCTCTGAGGGTAAGTTGAAGGGTATCTTGGGTTACACCGAGGACGCCGTTGTCTCCTCTGACTTCTTGGGTGACTCTCGTTCTTCCATCTTCGACGCCGACGCTGGTATCCAATTGTCTCCAAAGTTCGTCAAGTTGGTTTCCTGGTACGACAACGAGTACGGTTACTCTACCAGAGTTGTCGACTTGGTTGAGCACGTCGCCAAGAACTAAATTGAGTAATACGATTGTCGTTTTTATAGATTGGGTCACTTCCCTTCTCATAACTTCGTCTGCTTTCTCTTTTTAATGCAGTTACATCTCTATGACCATACTACTACGTAAATTTATAAAGATTTAAGATTTATCTTTTATGGATATGATAAAACTTTAGGTAGAAGATCATCACTGAAATTCCTTAGTGGTATCATTATCAATTGAATTGGCACTGATTTTATATACTTTATGTTGTCTCGTTAGCGCATTGCTTCAAGAGCCGCGCCTCAAAAGACAGGGCCTCATTTCTTTTTATCACTAACAGTAGAATGACATCTGAATAGTTTATAGTTATCTATATGATACTAGCGAAATATTTATTCGTAATCATCTTCATCCTCATCTTCAGAACCTGACTTTTCATCAAGTTCTTTACTCTCCAATAATGCTTGTAACTCGGCATCTTCAGTCGCCGTAACTGCCTTAGGAGACATAGTAATGTTACAAACACCACCAAAGCTGGTTATTTTCTCATCAATCTGCTTGATTGCTTTCTCTAATAGCTCGATACCTTGCTGTTTCTCCAATGCCTGCGTCGAGAGTACGTATAAAGGTGCTGCGACCAACTTAACTTTGATCTGCATTTGCTCAGTGGATAGAGCCTCTGCGGCAGTGAGTGCATCTTTGATGGCGTCAATACCCTCATAACTAAAGCATGACACCTCCACATCGGCTCTAATTTTGACAGCCTGTGGAGTCAGACGCTTACCAATGTATGACTTCAACTCCGATAAAAGCTCTTTAGATGGCGCGTCGATGCCTTCCCAAACTGTTTCGTCAATGATGGATAATTTGAAGGCCTCGTACGCGTGACCGTACTTTCGACTCAAAGGCCAGGCAATGGTGCTGTATAGTTCTTCTAAGGAGATTTGCATTTTCTCAGAGCAATAACGCAGAATGGAGTGCACAGTTTTCGACTTTTGGTATTTCTCTTCGCACTTGATGATGTCCTCCGATGAGACACGACGCTTCGACAGATCAATATAACCCTTCTCTTTGTCCACACGAAGCACAACGGCAACATCATTTTTACCGACACGGATCAATTTCTGGATAGAACGGATACGTCTACGTGAAAGTTCACTTAATAATATCATACCCTCAATGTTGTCATATTCTAGTAATTTCACATAGGCTCCCATCTCAGCAATCTGTTGGACGTTGACCATTACGACATCATCCACTTCTGGGAATTTATTTTCGTAGAATCTGCAGTGAGATAATGACATGGCGGCAGTTTTTTTGTAGCAACTCGAGTAGTACGATAAATCCTGGGAATATTCAGATATTCTTTGAGTAAAGGCCACCTTATGTACTGCTCAATGAAGAAGAATTGTTAAGAGGCTTCTTCCCGTAGTAACGAAATCGATGCTTGAATGGCGAGTATAGAGCTCTTTGTCTCAGATTGGATCGACTTAGGTTTCTTAAAAAATTTTCCAGGAAATTGCAACTTGATATTTTGGCAGGAAAACTACAATGCCGACCTCGTGAATAGTGATGACAAAACTCTCTATTGCTCATATGCCTGCCTCCATTGGAGAGAGATGAAGTGAAGATGTGAAGAATGCTCACAATCAGATTCTGTGATCAGATGATATTCACACGGTTTTTTAATGCCCAGAAGTTATACAGCAATCGTTGTTTTTGATATGTGAAGAAAGGCTGATGTTAGATTGAAGAAATGTACAAGGTATGCCAGAGAAATCATACTTCGCCCTATGTGCCTCACCAATTAGCGCGAGATGCAAGATCAAGTTTTTTTTGTGCAGAATTAATCTCAGCACTAATGTGCTCTCGTATTAGAATAACAGCGATTTTAGTTTCTTCACATCTCAATAATTACAATGAGTGAATCAGAATTGCATTGGTAAATGAGGAGTGTGAGTGGATGAATGGATTCACCCCAAAATAAGTGACCTCGATTATTGCTTCGTAGGCATTTGCACAACCATAAACCAAGTTTTTGAATAGATAACTAGACTCTAAAACAAAGGACTCAAAATAAAAAATTAAGCCCTGTAGGGGGCTCGAACCCCTAACCTTGTGATTAAGAGTCACACGCGCTACCGATTGCGCCAACAAGGCTCTAATTTGTTGTAAATCGAAACTAGAATTATTGTCGTATCACATTTGAAGAGTCATGTGCCAATGATAATAGCTGGAAGTTTACGCTGTGTAATTCAATCATGCGTAACAATAAGGACCTACAGTTTCAATTCTAGCACATAACTAACGTGAATCTATGGACTCATACTCTAGTCTTGCATTATCTCGGCGATCCGCCGATATGAACAATCACAGTCTCTTAATTAACCTTTCTCCAAATACGCTTATAGTTTGAGCAACAGAGCTCAAATAGGCAACAAAGTTTATGTATAATCGAGACGAAAGAATACATGTTCGGAATACCCAGAAAACTCATATAATTATCACTAAATTTGGTCATTTGCCTGCATTTTTCAACAGCTTCATCAACCAAGAATTAGTATCAATCTTCAAGCGCAAGAAGGTGAGGCAGGCCTTTGAGTTACTCTAACTGATTAATAAAATTGACCTACGCTACAAAGAGCTCAGACTTTACCTTTCGATGTATTTTTCCGTGGGTTAGCGTACGAATTTCTTGCGGATAAACTAACAGTATTAAGGCGATTGGGATCTAATCAAACATTCAGCATCGCAATTCAAGTTCTTAAAGCTAACGAAACCTTAGTTTACTACGGGATACTACACTATTTTTCTTACAAAAGAAATATCTCAAAGAACGACTATTTCTTCTAATTTAATGATCCTGTGATGGGAGACACTTCACGTGGCCTGTGAATCATCTAATTGGAACATGTCATTATATCCACTCATGAGAACAACCATTTTATAGAGAACCTTATTCTTACACTTTTATGACAATGTTATATCCTGCCACTAAGAACATTTCATAAATACATAAAATTTCTTAAATCTTTATTTCGAAGTTTCAAGGATACAACTGAAGAAACACGTCAAATTGCGTTTGTCTATAAGGCGCACTATTTGAGATATTGTGGAGCAGCAGCTCAAGAACACTTCAATTACAATTTGATTGATAAGTTCTTACCAAGTTAGTTTTGCCGTCTAATCTTCAAAACTAACAAACTGGAGGAAAAAAACTCATTATGGGAGCAATCATTTCGCTCCCGATTACTTTGGGAGGGTCATTTGTGGCATCATGCTTAGGTGGCCTCTGTTCAAATTTGATGACGACTACAGCAACTGCTCTAAGCTCGTCATCTCTTGGAACAAGGCTGATTTACGCTGGGGCACTCTTATTTAACTCCCTTCTATCGTGGTTCGCAATGTCTACGAATAAAACCTTATTATGGCCCAACAGAACTTGCACCTCAACGGGCGAATGTGGTTTTTTGACTGTCCACAGGTTAAATTTTGCTTCTGGATTGATGCATATAATTTTAGCAGTATCCCTGGCGGGTGTTAAATCGACGAGAAACAATATTAGGGCATCGTGGCAGAACTCATGGTGGTCAGCAAAGATTTTTTTATATCTTTTACTAGTAGTATTGGCATTTCGGATACCAAATGAATTCTATATCATTTTTTCAAAGTGGATTTCTATGCCTTCTGGTGTTGTATTCATTTTAGTGGGACTGATATTATTGGTGGACTTTGCACATGAATGGGCTGAAGTTTGCTTAATACATATAGAAGCTGAAGATGAACATTCGGAGTTTTGGAAAAAGGTCTTAGTTTCAGGCACATCTCTCATGTATACTTCATCAATTGCTATGACTGTGGCGATGTACATTATATTTTGCAACAGTCATTGCCATATGAATCAAGCTGCAGTAACCATAAACCTTCTATTCTCAGCTATGACAATGATTTTATCGATACACCCATCAGTGCAAGCAGCCAATCCAAAAAGTGGGCTTGCACAAAGTAGTATGGTTTCATTATATGGTACATATCTAACGTTAAGTGCCATAGTTTCAGAGCCTGACGACAAGCTTTGCAACCCTCTAGTGAGACACAGTGGCACCAGAAGGGTGAATGTTATATTGGGTTCTCTCTTCACATTCATCGCGATCGCCTATACTACAACAAGAGCTGCAGCAAATAGTGCATTTCAAACAAGTATCCATTTAAATGATGATAATCTTACAGAATATGAAGGATTAGGTGGACAGACTAGAAACCAGTTACGCATTGAAGCAATTCGTCAAGCCGTCGAGGAAGGTTCCTTACCAGAGAGTGCAATTTATGATACTAGATGGCTGATCCAAGATTCGGGTGACAGTGACTCTAAGGCTAACGACGATGAATTAGGAGAGACAAAATATAATTATACGCTTTTCCATGTCATATTTTTTCTTGCAACTCAGTGGATAGCGATTTTATTAACAATAAACGTGACTCAAGATGATGTAGGAGATTTTATTCCAGTTGGGAGAACTTATTTTTACTCTTGGGTTAAGATTCTGAGTGCTTGGATTTGCTACGGTTTATTTGCATGGTCAATAATCGTACCTGTTTTGATGCCAGATAGGTTTGAATATGGTGTAGGATTGTAACACTTATAGCTTGCTGGCAAGCTGAGAACGGATGATAAGAGTTTTTGACTCAAATCAATGAGCCATCATTTTAGACATTTGGCATAATATTTACTTAGTTAAACACTTTATTTTTATGTATATATGTATTAGCTGACAAATGTGCGTAGGATTCGAGGATTACCCATGAAATATTACCACTGAAAATTGATTATAAGTACAGACGTATACCATTCTTTGTATCGGTGGTATCTCCGTCATTTCCTTTCATCTCGTCTATTATTTTTTGAATATTATTGAGAAAGGGCTCTAATGGGCTATGCTCGATGTTTTCTTCACCTACCAAACCTAAATTTGGAAACTCATCTATAGTCAATTCTTGAGCCTTAATTTCAGCTCCACCAAAACCAATATTACTCAATCTCGAATTTCCTTTAGGAGAAGTACCAGACTTTTTAATATGCTCAAGGCTTAACGAGCCGAGCGAACTCAATTCTGAGTGATTAGCAACATTAGCTATGTTTACCAGATCGTCATCATCTTCATCGTCATCATCAAAATTCAAACTAAAACTATAGCACAAAGCCTCTAATAGGAAATCCCAGGAATCAACTTCTACCAGTTCTCGAATCTTATCTGTGTAATCAACATTTAGATAACCTATGCGAACCTTCAGATCATTTTGATGTTTGCGGCCGTGAGATTTGAATATCGAATAGTCCTTAAATAGACAGTTAACTGTCTCGTCCATCTCACTATTGGAGATAGCAACTACACCAATGTTGAAATGGATCTCACTTCCATAGAAACGAGTCTTGACATCAACAGGATCAAAGAGTACTGATTCAGAATCCTGATCAATTGCCTCGAGATTTGCGAACTTCTCAACAACATTTCTGAGATAATCAGTCACGAGTACATATCCTTTAGAATTGATCACCGAGATTTTGGCATTTCTATACTTCAGTAACAATGCTTTGAAAGTGTTAATCAGTATATTTAGGTTGTGCTGTTTCATAAATTTCCTTATGTCCAATTGGATAATGATAAGAAGATCATCAGGCCTCTCTCTCTTTAGAGACAAAATAGAACTGATCGACGTCATCATACTCTGGACTGTATTAGCAAAACTCGCATCGTCAACGTTCTCATTTAAAACGAATCCTCTACGTATGATAGTATTATCCTGGAAATCTGATAAAGTGCCTAGCTCAACAACTTTGGTAGCGCTTATTAATCCCAATATGGTGGAGTTTTCAGCGACCTCCTCTCTGAAGCCTCTAAGGATGGGCAACGAGGGCAATGTTGAAGTTACATCATCGCAACTGAATTTGAAGGTTGCATCTAATAATGCAGATATCCACTTTTCTACTACTTTACTGGATTTTCCATCCTTGAGTTCTTTCAATCTGAATGAGGTAACGCGATCTGCTTCATTTACACTTCTGACTTCACATTGTAATGCTGTGACATCAATGGGATCAACCCGTAATACACTATCTTCTATATTTATTGTTGTAGACCCGAGAGCTCGATATTTCAACAAAGATTCCAAATCGTCAACCACTTCCACCAATACCAAAGCTTTTTCGAACAAGAAGCAAATAGTCAAAACATAATCATCTTGACTTGCTCGTGCCGATAGAAGCTTATCTACTAATCTTAAAAGTCCGAATTTAGAGTCCAATTCCCAATTCATCATCTTGTTATCAAGAAACGTCAATAACATTTCAGTGAAATATGAACGAACCAGTGGCAAATAAGCGGACTGCTTTTTGTCCGGCATTTCTGAGATTTCTGAATTTGTCTTTCGATGTAGTGCTCTGCTCTCATTATCGTAGACCGATGTCACCACTGAAGACGATGCAAATATGGAACTGCCTCTAGTATTTCGAGTCGGTGCCAAAAATCTGTTTCGTAAGTTCTGCGTATAAGTGTTATTGAGGCCCGATTTCATAACATTGGTTATCTCAGGTTCGTAATCTCCACCTTCTTTTATTATAGGAGGATTATTCGGTACCGGAGCAGGTTGGAGCAATGTTCTGGCCTCCAACGGGAACTGGCTGACAGCCGGAGATACTGCAGTTGTTGGAGTTAAGAACATCATTTGGGAAGATACAGTAGGCGATGCAGATTTTGGAGATTCAACAACATTATTATGAATCAGATAATCAGACACCAATTTGTCTTTCAAATCGTCATTCTTTGGTATGCATTTGCCATCAATCCTGCTGATGAGCTTGCACTTGGTACAGTTAGGAAACAAGGAATAAAGGTCTTGCTCTACGCCGTACTCGTTTCCGAAAGTCACCATCATACACTCCTGGTGGCTGAGATGACCGCACTTCAGCTCTATAACTCTCTCGCCCTTATTTCGGTTGAAGATGGGTTCCTCGCATAGCGTGCAGGTCTCGTTGAGGAACGATTTCTTCGAGCCGCTGCGTTTCGAGCCCATCTTCGAGACGCTGGCCGGCAGAGATGCGTCCGGCGACACGGCCGGCTGTGGATGCGGCTTCCCGTATATGAGGCCCGAGGTCGGCCGCGGCAAGGAGGACGTGCGCTCGGGAAACTCGGCGCCCGGCGACCAATGTATGACCCTGCTGTCGCTCGCAGGCTTGTTCGAGAAGTGCGTGTCGGTCGGCGTCGTGACGGCGGGCCTCGCGGGCCCATCGTGCGCTCGCCGCCGGTGCGCAATGCTGCTGCCCATCGGAAAGCGGGTCGCAAGCTTGCCCATCCACTTGCGCGGGATCATAGACGGCGAGCTCGTGTGCCGTGCGGGCTCCGAGATACTGCGCGAGTCCATGCCAACGACAACTCCAGACGGCTCTCGGATATCAATGCGTACCAGATCCCAGCTCCTGCCGCACGCAGCAAACGGTCTCTAGCTCAAGCAACACGTACCAAGCTCTATCGGCCTTGCAAGCTGCTGGCTTGATCTACGTATATACCGTTATGTTCTTCGAGCACTGATGCCCTATTATTCTCCAAATATTTCTTTTTTTTGATGCGTTTTTCTACATGGATCTTATCAACTTGCGATGGCAACCGATAACGACTAAATTGCATACATAATCCGAGAGACTCGGGTTCTGGCGGCGGACGGCTCGACGGCCTGACTCCGATCGTGACAGTCACAGCGCGACACCTGGCGAACCACGCCCATATGTTGTGCAATTGCGCTGTATTCCCACCGAAAGAGTGCGATTGGTCGGTCAAGTAACAGAGCGCGTGGAGCCGGCACACGCAGTGCCAGCGATCACTCGCAGTGACGGTGCCGGAAAATTGATAGAAAAACCGCTGTCTGGTGGGCTTCCGGCTGCCGATTACAGGGCTGTCCTCCGCTGAAACTTTTGTGTTTTATTCATTCCACCGGCCCGGACTACGCGCGAGTGCTGAGACGTAGGTGCGGCGGTCGCATTGCAGCCATACCGGAGCAAGGCGCGCAACACCGAAGGCAACAGGCGCGGAGCCCGGTGCGCAATGGTCGGGCTCGGGGACGGACTTCAGTCACGTGATCTCTAATGGCACATTAATGGGTGAAAATTTTAGAGGTCTATGCAATCTAGTTTATATTGCATGAAAGATTTTTGGCGATGAGCTCCGGCACAGTGAACGGAAGATCGATAACAAGCATAAAGGCATCAGGTCGGCGTGAATTCTAGTCCAGTGCCAGAAATCGTCTTTACCAAGAGTTGAACCCATCACTCAGCCCTCTCGCGCACATTTGGTACTTCGAAAGTTCATCACCGGCGGAGCACTCGCACTACTCACTGACAGATAAATCATGGCTCTGGCCATCTCGCACGAAGACACGCAGGTCCTGCTCAAGGACAAGAACCAGCTGCAGGAGACTGTGCTGGACAAGTATCGGATCGCGGGCCAAGTCACGCAGACCGCGCTCAAGTACTTGACAGGGCTCATCAACGATTCGTACCACTACAAGACCACGCAGCCCGCACTCACGATCTCGCAGCTCTGCCACTTGGCCGATGTGTTCATGCTCACTCGCCTTGAGCAATTTTACAAGAACAAGGTCAACGAGCGCGGAATCGCTCTCCCCACCACCATCGATGTCGATGACATAGTCCAGGGTTGGTGCCCTGAGTCAGACGATGCTGAAAATCTCTGGAAATGGAACCCTTCCGCTACTCAGGATTCTCCCTACATAACGGCTATCTCTGGCGTTCTGCGCCCTGGAAACATCGTTAAACTCTCTCTCGGTGTCCATATTGACGGCTACACTTCGCAAGTTTCACACTCTATGGTCATTTACCCAGTTGACGATTCGCAACAGCCACCCAAACCAGCCGGACCTTTACTGGGTCCCAAGGCAAGCGCTGTGGCCGCATCCCATATTGCAATGGAATCCACAATTGCTTTACTGGCCTGTGCTATGAGTCCCGAAAAATTGCCTCCGTCATTGAGAGCCAGCGAAGGTGTCACTGGTGGGGTTATTAGGACTATGATTGATGCAATAGCGGCATCATATCAATGTGCCATTGTCCCAGGATCCAGAGTACGCAGAATTCGCCGTTTTCTTGCAGGCCAAAATGAGGGGATCGTAGCAGAGCGCGATTACAAAGGTGTAGTGTGGACAGAGTCCCATCAAGAGGCCGCTCTTTTGGCAAACCATGAGGTGAAAGATGTCACATTGCCCAATCGTCATAGGCTGGCCTCAGCGCAATCATCCATCCCTAGGGATGACTTCATTGTGGAAGCGGGCGAAGTTTATTTGATCGACCTGAGGTTCGCCCCGTTGGACGACTGCCCCAAACAAGGTCTAATCACTTTGGAGCACGTAGATTCTTTCAGTGGAAAATCTCATAATCGCGATCAATTAACCGCAAGGTCTAATGTATATGTCAGAGACTTTGCGCAATCTCATATCTTGAAATTAAAGACTTCAAGACATGTTCTAACCAAGATAGACAAACATGGTGTTTACCCATTCAAATTATCTCACCTATCGCCTAATTTCGCTGCTTCTGAAAATGCAATGGAAGAGTTACAGAAAGTCAATGAGGATATTAAAAGTTATAGGTTGGGAATGTCTGAGATAATGAATAACTATCTATGTGTGGAACATCCTATTACTGTAGCTAAATGGATATCTTGGGATCATATCTTAGAGACATCAAACCCCAATGGGACTCTGTCGTATGACGCTTCCGCACAATTAACACTACCAGGACATGAGATACCGTTACCTAAACTAGGTGTTACCTCATTGAAATTGAAAAGTTTGATGAAATCGAAAACTGAAAGTAGAAGTCTGCCTGTTGCCAGAGAAGCTTGTACAGTTGTGCTTTGTGGTGGAGATGTTAGCAATTCGGGCCAACCTGAACTATTGAGATTAACGGGCGGGAACAAAACCACTCAGCCAAGTTGGATCCATTCTGTGCATGATATGAATCCAGAGGATGCTGTAGTACAGGGGATTTATCATTTGGCTGAACTAGTTAAAGACAAAAGATTTGGTTTGAGCATAAAAGAAACTCAACCCATGAAGACGCAAAAGAAAACAATTGTTGACAGTACGATGAGCATGTAAATATCGTTGTATCTTGCCCTCGATAGTTATTTCTTACACGTTATACACAGACCTCTGGTCTTTGGGATCGATTTTTGCTTATTCAATATAGATTTGTACATTACATCTTTCTTAAAAAGTTACACGACTTCATCGTCATCATCGTCGTTGATGTTGATTCCGCCCGCTCCACTACGGAAGCTATCGGGAGAATCAATGTTGCCGTTGAAATGACAAGTAATGTTGAATCCTCCTAGCCCGAAGAGAACGAAACACGTCATGATCTTGAAAAATCCGCCAAACATTAGCATGGAACTTAAAATAATGTACAATGCGCCACGACCCAGGAAATTGTAGTATACATTGCAATACTGGCTCAAACTAGGAACCTCCCTAAACTCTAAGAATATGATGGGCATTGAAAGCATCAAACTCGCCACCCCTAGCAGGAAAACATTGAACCGCGAAAATATGTATAACAACTGCGTAAGTGACGCTAGAGCGCCGAGGCCTCCGGCCGCTATGTTTAGGTTTCTCAGAATTAGTTTTTGGTCTGGCATACCGAATGCTTTTGTGCTTATTCTTACACTGACAAGGTATCTAATGCGGTGTCAGCGTTTGAAGATGGCCATATTTTCGAATTTTTTTTAATAAAGATCACAAACAGTGTAAAGTAAGCAAGTAGCCTTCAAGATCAATCCGACGCTGATAGCGATTTATTTGAGTTGGTATTGTCAAATGAAAAATACCACTTCTATCATGAGTTCAATACCTAGGTTGATTCAGAGTCCATAAAGCCAAAGCATCTTCAAGCAACTGCAAGTTTATAGTTGTCTTTACGACACAACCCAAATTACTTTCTTAAAATCAAACAACGCCTCATCAAAGGCATATTTGCCGAGAACCCCCCCTGTCTTGAATACAGATGATTATATTTCACTTACGGGATTAACTGGTAATTTGGTGCTCCTGCCAATTTTATCCTAAATTTGTGGGCGACAATGCCATGCCTGCCATTTACGGGTTTCTGGTAGGAGACAAAGGTGCTTTATCAAGCCATATCCATGTGCAAATCTCATATGTGGAACGATCATAAATTCTTATCACTTTAAACAGAATACTTACAAATAGCTAAAATTACCCACGGCAAATTCTGGCTATCAAGACTGCATTTCCACAAAATGTATAATCTGTTGATATATGCTAACTATTAGCGATAACTTAGTAGCCATTAGAAGAACCCTGCATCCATGAATTACCACATCCGAAATGCTGGATAACAAAACTCGTTTGATTCATTTAAAGTGGCATGAGGCCCACTTGATCACAAATCTCTCTTTGCCGCACATTTCTTTTCGATAATGGCTTTACACGAGTTAGATAGCATGAATTGGTCTTAATTCTTGAATTGTATCCAACATTGATAAATTGTTCAAGTATCAAACCACATGGTTGTGGCCTTCAGTGATTTCAGAGAGTTTCACAAAACAATGTACTTTTTCGAGACTCTTCTATAAGACTGTGATTGGAAACTTATGATAACTTGGTGAACCTAAAAATCCTTTATATAACTTTTATCATGCAATGCTCATTGTTCTAGTGTACCTGGAGCTAATTTTTTGAGTGTAATGAGCGTCTTACGCTGCAAAGCCATCGGGTCTCTCTTAACATGTGGTGCCGCGGTTTCGCCTCACAGAATTCATAAGTTCTAAACCCTTGATATCAATTTAACGGTTTATGAAGTTTAGTCACCTCTGATGATCAAAATTGAGAAGTGCAAATATGGAGTACCAGAATTTGTCAGACCGTTAATCTAATTTCCCGCTAATAAGTCTACACATGTTGTAATAATAATTAGATTCGGTGATTTAGGAGTTTGCCAAGCAACAATTTGAACCTGGCTCGCATCGGCTCGCTCGACCTGGGTTGAATATGTTCAAATCAAGTAGACCTTTCTCCGGGAACGAAACCTGCCTCTTGGAGTATACTAAATGAGGCCAGACAGGCGCAACACTCTGTTCGCATATGCCACTTCGACTTATTTCAACACTCCATAGCTGTGTATTCTGATAACACTATATATTATGCGAATAGCTAAGACTTTTGCGGTCCTATAGTGTAGTGGTTATCACTTTCGGTTTTGATCCGAACAACCCCGGTTCGAATCCGGGTAGGACCTCATAATTTTTTTATTCGATGTGCTTTATTTCCTCTTATCAAGACCCCCACCTAGAATTGCAGGGACAAACGCGATAGACTTGTCATAGTAGACTAGAGCCTGCAAATGCCCACTTACCGTCCACGAGAAACAAGGCTTCATGAAGCTCAGTAACTACTGAAGATTAGTAATTTCCTTTGTTTTGATTGGGTGAAATTTCGAATATTTTCGAAAAGTTCATCATTACAAAGAAAACCTTTTATAAAGTAAGGTTATACGGACACGATGAATATCGATGAAATGACATGTATCAACGATACTATCAAGAGTGAAATATCTGTTACCCTCAATATTGCAAGTGGTTTTTGAGTTTTATAGTTATTAGTTCTCGTTTGTACTTGAATAAGCTCTATAGCAAAAGTGATAGTTACCTGCAACATTTGGCAACTAGTATAGCATCAGTACGGCATTACTTGAGAACACAGTTCAACCGTAACTGAACAAAGAGATAGAGTTAGAATACGCAACGCTGTAAGAGGCACCATAAAAAAATAAAACATGGCGGTAATCGAAGTCACTAGTCAGGAACAATTTACAAATTTAGCCACAACGGAAGCAGGCAATAAGCTTATAGTGCTTTATTTCCATACTTCATGGGCCGAACCATGCAAGTCTATGAATGAGGTAGTCAAAGCAATCAGCGACGAACCCAACAACGCCGACGTCATGTTTTTGTCGATAGATGCCGACGCACAAACCGAGATCGCAGAACTATTTGAGGTTAGTGCTGTTCCATATTTTATTTTGATTCACGAAGGCACTAACTACCGCGAACTTTCAGGAGCGAACCCCAAGGAATTTCTAGCGGCTCTAGAAGATGTGAAGAAGAGCCTGGGGTTGAAACCTGACAGCCAGGCCGCAGGAGAAACAGATTCATCCGAATCCGAAGACGAAGAAGAGGAAACTGAAGAAGAGCTCCAAGAGCGTCTAACAAAGCTGGTCAATGCCGCGCCCGTAATGCTGTTCATGAAGGGCAGCCCATCAGAGCCTAAGTGTGGGTTTTCACGGCAAATCGTTGGCATACTGCGGGAGAGACAGGTCAAGTTTGGATTCTTCAACATACTACGAGATGATTCAGCGAGAGAAAACCTCAAGAAGTTCTCTGACTGGCCCACTTTCCCTCAATTATACATAAACGGTGAGTTTCAGGGCGGGTTAGATATAATCAAAGAAAACTTGGAGGAAGATCCCAACTTCTTCGAGAATGCTATCAAGTCATGATCCGGCCATAGATTGATCATACAAATATTTGTGATGATTTCTTCCATTACTCCAATTAGACGCAGCATCCGGGTTCCAAATGCGCAAATCATGGTTTTGGCACATTATAATATCTTAAATATTACTCCGGGTCTCCGAAGGAGTCCTGGACACTGCTTTACAGGACACTGCTTTACACTCTTGAGGTGTAGTTAGGCACGATGCAGCCCATCACCACGCGAAAACGCGAAATCAGGTAGTTAAAGGTAAATTCAATAAGTGATAAATAAATTGTATGCACATCAAAGATTATAGGTACGCGTCGTGTCCTAAAAGACACGAAAGTATCAGGTTAAATAAGAACAACTATTTAACAACTGAAAGCCAATTGCCGGTCAAAAGTTTCTAAGAGACGTTATGCCAAATTAGTACTGCGGTTTTGGTCTTTGAAGTACAGTCGTAATGATGGCACCGGCTACACCTAAGACAAGTAAGGTTCATGGACGTTCTCCGGGCACATCTTCCTCTCAAAAGAAGATGAAGCAAGCCAGCTTGCTTTCATTCTTCGGCAAAAGCACAACCCCAGTGAAGAATTCGCAGCCTAGATCGCCTTCTGCGAAGATTGAGCGAGTGAAGCCAAATGAAAATGCGATCAAACAGGATAAGCCAAATACAGAGAAATCCACCCTATTTGTTAAGGATGAACTCGACGAGACCGCTTCAAATATTCCAGATACATCTCCTTTGCAGCCCTCCATTAAAAGGGAGAAGACCAGCGTGAATTATGCCGAACTGTCTGAAGACGAAGATGATGAAATAACGCTGGCCAAACTTCCCGCCGCTAAGAAGCGAAAGATGCGTGCTGTTCTTAGCGATGAGGATGACGAGGAGTTTATACCGAAGGCTGACGAAAGCATGGAAGACGTTAATGATAATGATGAACACGAAGAAGAAGAGGATGATGATTTAGAGCTGCTGGCTCTTGCCAATAATAAACCAAAAATGGTAAATAAGCCGATGTCGCCGCCAAAAAAATATCAAAACTCTTCACTGTCCACATCTTCAAAGAACAACAAGTTTAATAAGCAAAACGAAGAGAGGTATCAATGGCTTGTTCACGTTAAGGATGCTGACGGAAGAGATCCCTCCGACCCTGATTATGATCCAAGAACCCTGTACATACCACCATCAGCTTGGAATAAATTTACGGCATTCGAGAAACAATATTGGGAGATCAAATCCAAAATGTGGGATTGTATCGTCTTTTTCAAGAAGGGCAAGTTCTTTGAGCTATACGAAAAAGATGCCATGCTAGGGAATCAATTGTTTGATTTGAAAATTGCAGGAGGTGGACGCGCTAATATGCAGCTGGCAGGTATACCTGAAATGTCTTTCAATTATTGGGCCTCTCAATTCATTCAATTAGGGTTTAAAGTCGCAAAGGTTGACCAAAATGAATCAATGCTGGCTAAGGAGATGAGAGAAGGTTCCAAGGGAATTGTCAAAAGAGAGCTTCAGTATGTTTTGACTTCGGGGACATTGACTGATGGTGATATGATACATACAGATTTGGCAACTTACTGTTTAGCCATCAAAGAAGAAGCTGGAAACTTCTACGAGGGAAATCATAACCCAGAAACGGATAAAGTTGAACCTGCTAAATACTTTGGTGTATCTTTAATTGATACATCTACTGGTGAAATACAGTTACTTGAAATAGAGGATGATGCTGAATGTACCAGATTAGACACGTTGTTGTCACAGGTCAAGCCTAAGGAGGTTATTATGGAGAAGCACAATTTGTCATCTTTAGCAACTAAAATTGTGAAATTCAATTCTGCGCCTCAAGCAATCTTCAATGAATTAAAACCTATTATCGAATTTTATGACTTTGCTACTACATCAGAGAAATTAACAGAGTCAGAAAATAAATATTTCCCAAATGGCTGGCCCGACGTTTTGAAGAGGTATATGAAGGATGGTAAAACTATAGCTTTGAATGCATTTGGTGGTCTGCTGTATTATTTGAACTGGTTACAGTTGGATGAAAGTCTAATATCATTGGGTAATATAAAAGAATACAGTCTAATACAATCTCAAAACTCGCTAGTGCTTGATGGTGTTACCTTACAGAACCTGGAGATTTTCAATAATACATTTGATGGCACCGAAAAAGGGACTTTGTTCAGTTTGTTTTGCAACACGATCACTCCAATGGGTAAAAGAATGATGAAGAAATGGTTGATGCATCCCTTACTACACATAAATGACATTAATAAGAGATTAGACAGTGTTGATCAATTAATTTCTGATGTTGATATGAGGGATAGGATAGAAACATTAATGTCAAAGCTTCCAGATTTAGAGAGGCTTTTGGCTAGGGTTCATTCTCATTCCTTGAAAGTGAAACAATTTGAGAAAGTTATAACCGCTTTTGAAATGATACTGAAATTGACAGAAGAAATTGACGAGAGGCAACTGGTCGGGGCTCTTTCGATCATTTATAAGTCAATCCCCAAAGAGTTGTCTGATGAAGTGGGAAAGTGGGCCAATGCTTTCGATCGCATGAAGGCTGTCAATGAAGATGTAATAGTTCCTCACAAAGGTATTGAACCAGAATTTGACAAATCACTTGAATATTTACAGGACCTAGAAAATCAGCTACAAGACCTTTTAATTAGTTATCGTAAACAACTGAAAAACTCGGCTATCCAGTATAAAGATCTTGGAAAGGAAATTTACACCATTGAAATACCTATATCCGCGACTAAGAATGTCCCAAAAAGTTGGATTCAGATGGGCGCAAACAAGACATCAAAAAAATATTACTCCAATGAAGTTAAAGCTCTTGCACGTAAAATGGCTGAGGCTCGTGAGAGCCACAAGATTCTTGAGGACGATTTGAAGAGGCGCTTGTGCTCGAAATTCGATAGTGCTTACTACTCCGTCTGGTTACCAACTGTGACAGCACTTTGCAATATCGACTGCTTGATAGCCCTAGCGCGCACCAGTGAGTCTATAGGCTTTCCTAACTGTCGTCCCGTGCTAACTGACCATGTTGACTCCAAGACCGGATTGAAACTGAATGGTTTCATGAAATTCAAGTCATTGAGGCACCCGTGTTTCAAATTGGGTTCCAATGCTAACAAAGAATTCATTGCCAACGATGTGGAGCTCGGTAACGATTTACCTCGAATAGGGCTGTTGACTGGTGCAAACGCAGCAGGAAAATCGACTGTGTTGCGTATGGCATGTGTTGCTGTCATTATGGCACAAATGGGTTGTTACGTTCCCTGTGAGTCAGCCATATTGACACCTGTTGATCGTATTATGACAAGACTTGGTGCGAATGACAATATCATGCAAGGAAAATCAACATTCTTTGTTGAGTTGTCAGAGACTAAAAAAATATTGGACTTAGCTACTAACAGATCACTTTTAGTTTTGGATGAACTTGGAAGAGGGGGATCATCTAGTGATGGTTTTGCTATTGCTGAAAGTGTGCTATACCAAGTTGCAACGCATATTCAGAGTCTAGGATTTTTTGCAACGCATTATGCTTCGTTGGGTATATCTCTAAAGAGCCATCCTCAAATTAGACCATTAAAAATGAGTATTATGGTCGATGACGATACAAGGCACGTTACATTTTTGTACAAACTTGTTGATGGTCAAAGTGAGGGGTCTTTTGGTATGCATGTGGCATCTATGTGTGGAATTCCGAAGAGCGTTGTCGACAATGCTCAACGTGCTGCAGACGAGTTAGAGCACACTTCAAGACTAAAAAAAGAACTCGAAGGAAAGAATTCAAACTTGAATGAGAATGGATCCATCATTCCGATAGGATTGGAAAGCGATATAATAAGGCTCATAATGGGAGATGGTTTAAGTACATCTAAAAGAGGTACCGGTGACGGAGTTCTCTGCTACGACTCAAATGTGAAGCGTAACGCATTGAGTACAATCCTCAAAATAGTGGAAACCCTTTGAAAGTGATATTGTTATTTTTATAAAATTTATAGACAATCTTATGGGTTATATATATTAAGGTACGTTAAAGCTTTCTGTTTTTAGTCATTGAGGAGCATTTTACCCTTTACATTACTTATTGAGAGGCATTGAATATTATGCTTGAAAAAGTATATTATTATTCATTGACATGAAAAGGTACCCAACCTCCAAAAAAATTAGATTATGGTCTGAGTGTATTAAATTGCAATACGATCGTTGATTGTTAATTAACCCGATGTGGTAGATACCTATAAAAATTATTATTAAAAGTCGTTAAATATCGATTACAAAATATCTCAAACTAGAGTGCCAGCCTCTAACTCTTCAGTGCAGGGAACTTTTTTGTGTAAATGTTGTAGTACATGGTCCCTCCTCTTGAATTTTTTGCCACATTTTGGACAAGGGAATGGCTTTTCAGCCGAGTGAACAGATTTCTTGTGTCTCCTCAAATGATGATTAGACGAGAACCTTTTTTCACAGTCAATGCAAACAAAGTCTTTCGAGTACTCGCTGGGATCCCCTTCAGGTAATCTCCTTGGAGCAGTTAAGTTTCTTGTGTCTCTACCGTAAGATGTCTTCTTATTTACTCTTCTCTTAGTCGAACCCAGAATATTAATGATCGGCATATGAGGGCTTTTGATATTTTTGGAATTAGTTGATACAACAGCCTCATAATTCATATCGGAATTGTGTCTATTTTGAAAACTATAATCCAATGTGCCATTACTACTGTTTCTGCTTCGATCTTCATAATAATCACCTTCTGCGGTAGTTGTGCTGCCCAATGTGTCATTACCTATGATGTCAGAATTCATGTGATGATGATTCCGGTCAGTGGCATCTTGAAAAGAAGAGCTGAATAACTCTGGATTTGTGAAACCCAGAGGAGAAATTTTTCCGTCCAACGTATGTAGCAAATCGATTCCCCCAAGATCGGGATTGAATTTCATATCTTGAGGTGTTCTCAGTCTTTGAATAGTAGTCGGTATGGTTAAAGGAGAAAAGGATCTGGTATGAATTGCTTGAGGATTAGCATGATTGTTGAAAATTTGAGTATTTGTGACGAAGAGTTGATCCACTCTGCTCAAGTCATTTCCGTCTTTCAGAGAATTCAACGCATTGCTTGCTCCAGGCGAGTTAGTGTTGCTTCCCTCATTATTAGTGGTATCTTTACGGCTGACGAACCCGTTTAACCCGTAGCTTTTTGGATTGATATCAGCACCACTAGATAAGGAATCTTGACTATTTTCGGTCTCACCAGAAATTGTGTCGTTCATTATCGTATCTATAGTTGTGTTCGTACCAGTTTTACCTTGATTGTACAATTCAATATCTTGCGTGCTTCTGTATGTAGGCATGCGAAATCTAGGTGAGTCAGGTCTGCATTCACCAAAGTTAGAGAAATTCATGGCCATCAGCTCCTCGTTATTATCTGCCGAATCCAAATGATCAGTTGGCTCTATCTTGGCGTTTAGTGCATTACCGTGTTGATTATTTAATCTCGAGCTAATGATTTCATCGGCATTGTTGGTGTTAGAACTCATATTATTGCCTGCATCATTATGTGTATAAGTATAGTGTAAGTTGGATGTGAACATCATGTTATTCGAGTTCTGGTTGACAACATTGGCCGAGTTAGTTTTGTCATCGTCATGAGCATGGAGCTGAGAGCCGCTCATTATTGACTTTGGTGAATCAAAAAGATTTGTTAGGAAGTTGGGTAAATCAGGCGTATTAGCTGTTACAACAGGATGGTTCAAAGACGAGAGCTTCCCGCTTTCAACCATTCCAGATCCTGTTCCATTGTGCAGGTCGGTAAGACTTGTAGCGTTATTTTTCCACAACAATGGGTTGCCTTCTATGGGAGTACTAGAAAATTTCGATAATGCGTTCATCTCCATGTTGATAGCAGATGCCTTGGAATCATTCATGACTCTGGAGAATATCGGAGAATTCATACGACTAATAGTATTGCTCATGTTGAGAAAAGGATCAGCATTAGGAGTGGAGGATTTCAGTTCGTTGAACAATTGGGAGTAATAAGCATTTTGGGACTTGGGTTGATGAATGATTTGGTTTTCTACCAAATGTTTGTTACTGAACTCTGGGGGGATGAGGCATTGTTCCCAATGAACAATATTACTCCCGAGATTGACACTTAGGTTCCATAGGTTGGGGAACATCAAGACGATCTCGTTGTTCGATTGCAAGAAAGTGTAGAATCTGATATGGTTCTGTTTTAAGAACTTTATAGAGGGGAAACATGCTTGACCCAATTCGTGGAAGGCGTTGTCAGATTTTTGCAGCTTTTCGTTGACCAAGGTCTCGAACTTGGCGTTGTCTCTTGCGTCGATTACAAACCATCGGGTCATAGGTCCTTTGAGGTTAAGGTAAACTTCCATGATAGCGGTTGATACCGTGCTCCAAGGTTTGACGAAATTTGACGAGAGAATGACGTTTTTTCGTTGATAGTTTGGAAGCCCATGGGATTTGCCATGATTTGGCGATCTATCTCGCCTTTGAACATGGTCAACGAGGATTCTGACCAAACAGCGTTTTCATTGGCAAGCACGGAGGACTTGCCGTTACAGCTCTTTTCCCAATCAGTCATGGAGGGGACTTTGCCGATCAGTTTTCCCTCGACTCTGGTGAAGGTTTGCTGGTCGGCGTCCTGGGAGTAGGTCAGCGACTGGACGTTTCCGATGTGGAAGGAGTTGTCGAGGAGAGCCCGGGCATGTCCTTGGGAGTGTAAGCGATGGGCGTTTGGAAGAACGATTTTGTAGACGTTGTCTGCGTAGTTTTCGGTGGCAGCGAGTCTCGTGGCGATGAAGCGCTTGAGGTCGGACAGGTCGGCGGCCGTGGGCGTGAGGATCACGGGCACCATGTCGAGCGGGCGCGTGCGGGCGAGTGCGGGACGCGCGGCTGGGGCAGGCTCCGAGGGATACAGGGCAGCCCGGTCAGCGATAAGCGGGCGTGCAGCGCAAGGCAAGTTTGCGGTTCCAAAGCGCGAGCGCAAAGCGGTGCTGGCGTCGCGTGCAGTAGTAGAGCGTCCCTGACGTGTGCGTGTGCAGGTGCTTCTGGGCTTGGCTCAGAGGTGAGGGGTCGACCCGAACGCAACCCGAACGCTGCCGAACCCTAGCGGTCGTTATATATGCTGCCTGCAGGCCTCCCGCGCGCGCCCGCCGGCGCAGCAATTATCATGCAAACGGTCTTTTTGCGGCCGGCTCAGAAACCCTCCCGGGCCTACAGCAAAACACTGCCCAGACCACTCTAACTCCCGCCGCAACTCCGCCGGCCCCACCTCCAGGTCTAGCTCGGTTTTACGCCATCTCGCTGCGCACTGCACTCGCGCGCCCGCTACAATACTATCCGCCCTCACTGTCACCATTATCGATATATTCGTCTATTTGCCTTGTATCCCGTAATGGCTACTCTACTAATTAAAATTACCAAGGTTACAATACTTCTGTAGTCACCGTGTCTGCCCGTTACGGTTCTCTCTACGCTGCTTCATTATGCCTTAATGTGTCACTAAATTCTCATGGGCACATTATTTACCATTACTATATTGTATTGTTACTCTAAACTCATTGCCCAGCAATAACCACTTTATTGGCCTACTTCTGGGCCATTATGTAGTGTCCGAAAATATCAAGAATAAGCCATTGTGACGCACAAAGGCTGTCACAGAGACCGTCACCGGTGCTCATAGATGGGCAAAGGGGCGCTGGGTAAGCAATAATACGGCGGGGTGTAGTGGCAGGTGAGTCGGCGGTGATCCGCGAAGACTGGGCTTAATCAGTTTAATCTGTGGGGGATTTCTGGGATGTGAAACTGGAGAATTTTGAGCGGACATGCGAGGTGTTGCAGGTACGGAGAATGTGGACTAGATAGGTGATCAAGCGACCACGGAGAGTCGCGTAATGGACGTGCAGAGAGAGCTGTGGGGGCTAGAATGCGCAGCGAGAGGCGGTTGCCGAAAGCAGCGCGAGGCTGGGCGCGGTGCGGTGCGGTGCGGTGCGGTGCGGTGCGGTGCGGTGCGGTGCGTGCGGTTGGTATACGTTAGGGCATATGTATCTGTATGTATGAATCGGCGGGCGCGTGAGTCAGCCGGAGGTGTCGGAGCTGTCGTCGGGCGGGCCGGGCACGTAGAAGTTTGCGGGCGCCGGGGAGCTGTTCGCGGGCGTGTTGTGGGTGAGCGTGTCGTCCGGGGGCGCGTCACGTGACTGGCGCGCGCCCGAGAGCGCGCTCTTGTAAGCATGCAGGACGGCGGGGCCGGCGGGGCCGCGCGCGTCCGGGCGGATCGGGTAGCCGTTCTCCCACTTGAACTTCGCCGGGTAGCAGGCGTGCGCGTCGGCGTCGTGCGCGCGGAGGTTCCTGTGCGAGTCCTCGCGCGACGAGAGCTCGATCAGCAGGTCGAGGTCGATGGGCTCGATGATCTCGTGCAGGTTCGACTCCAGAAACTGCGGGTCCTCTGTGGAGTACTGCACGGCCTGCGGGGCACGCAGCTCCGGCTCCTGTGCGGGCGGCCTGTACGTGGGCGACACCAGCAGGTCGTGTGGCATATTATTTACATACGTCAGGTTGCTTGACGCGGGCACGATCTCCTGGTCTTCCAGGAACGACATCAGCCGCAGGTCGCTCTGGCTCTTTTGCGGCGTGAACGCCAGTGTGTTTTGTTCCAGATTGAACGGGTGCATCATTTCCTCTGGCTGCGTGTGCAGGCTCCGCGACCGCCCGCTGCTTTCGATCGTGGAGGCACTGGTATTGCTGTCAGTCCGCAAGTTTTCCAAGGGCGGCGGCGGCAGCGGCGCTAGCGGAGGCGGCGCAGCGTGCTGTAGTGGCGCAGCGTGCTGCGCCGATGTCTGCCCGCTTCCCATTTTGCTCGAGGTCTCGGAGAAGATTATTGGTTTGGCTTGCCTTCGGTTAGGCGGCGTTTGTGTCAGTCTCCTCAGCGCCGAAGCCCCGCCCCCGGTGCTTTGCAAATTGCTGTCCAATGGATCCAAGAACTCGTCTACAATCCTGCTGTTGAATTTGTTCGTGTTGATGGAGCTCGATGTCGGTTTCTTCTTCTTTGACCGCTCTTTGCCAGTGTTTTCGTTGTCCAACGTGTAATTGACAAAGAGCATCTTGTCGCCCAAGCTTTGCTTTGTGATTTTCGGCACCGTGTCGCCGCTCCCAAATATGACTTGGTTCGTCGAGGAATCGCCCTCGTGTTTCGAGGCGTCATCATGTATGGCTAGGGTCTTCTTCACACCCTGCTTACTTAAGCGGTAGGGACTCTTATTAGGTGATTTAAGCACCAATTTGGATTTAGATTGCGGAGAATATATCAGATCTGGAGAACTGTTTCTTGCTCGTGTAGGTGTCGATAATGAGGATTTCGGAGACTCTGTAAGAGTCGCGTGAGTAGTCGGTAATACCGTTGTTTGGCTTGCTGCACGTTTTTGAAACCTGGAATTTCGCACGGGAAAGTGACTTGACAGATTACTGAAATCTAGCGCTGGTGGGGTTCTTGATTGCTCACTATCAGAAGAGTCGACGTTTAGGTTTATATCCATCGTTTCCTGAGACTCCGTGGGCCTGTTCATTGCCCAAGTTTAATTTTCTATTTTGTGGGTCCTTCTTGTGCGATAGGGCCGCAATTGCGAGGCCAATGGTCGAAATGTTTCTCGGTTGTCGATCGTGTTCCTCTTAAAACCACACAGTTGATTCTAATTAGCATGCCAAAGAATTGCGTGACCGGCACACAAAGCAAAACCGCGTTAATCTATATCTTGATGTCTGGGAACCTAGACCTTTCGCAAAAACTCTGCACACAAAAAGGCTTATGGTATTCCAAGCACGCTTACGATTCCTTTTATACAAACTCGCGCTACAACCGTTTACATGGCAACCGGGATTAGCCGCACGTTGCCTGACCTCCCTAATTACTTGACCAAGCACGTAACCACTCACAGAATGCGAATGTAAACACTCTTGTGTGTGCGTATCTTGGCGCCATATTTTTGTTTACTTTGACCAGGACCCATTGAACTAAGGTGACCAGCATGTTTCCGGGTAAATTGTATTATACTCATCCACCTTGGGGAGGGACCTGCATATATGTCGAAGGCAACACACTAAAAGACGTCAAGAGTGTGGGGAATACTCAATGACTCCCTCACAGTGTTTGCCCGATATTCACATGCAGTGGCTAAAAAGTAGCATGTTGGCGCTTTTTGTGCTGATTCTCTACGGGCTTAGATGAGGCCCCCCCATAAGCGGGATTATAATGCATGAACGTTATAAAATACAATGTAGAATGACATATACACTAAATGAGGATATAGAGTAAATTGAGTGGAATATGCATAAAGGAGGTCTCAGGTAATGTACCTTAAAGTTAATTAATTACCAATTAAAGTTGCAAGAATGAATGATTTTAGTTTCGAACATGTTCAGCCTGTTATGTGTAGGGTTTGATTAATAAAGTATACGTGATGAATTTCGTTGAACACCACTGCCCATGGACGAAATAGAATCATGGACGAAAATCCGATAAGTGCTCATCAGTGCCGTAATCTAGCGTCGTTTCACCAAATCTTGAGCATGTGTAATTCCAGGTAAGTCCAGCGAGGCCCTTGCCCTCTCCACTGAAAAGCGTGTATCTAGTTGGCTGTTGTTCAACATTTCTTCCCGAGTGCGATCTAAGGACGATTTCGAAACGGACGATGACGCACCAACCAGTTCAGTTATCCTGTTCATCATCCTTTTGCCATTACGTCCTACCGTCTGCTTCATATTCTCATGTCTTAATTCGCGCTGTTTGGTCGAGTCTTCACTTATACTGGAAATATTGCTCTCCTTACTGGATTCGTAGGCATTAGAGGAGTTTTGAAGCTCTATTTCCTCAGAAACCAGGGTAATTGCAGAGGTCTCAGGCTCCGCTTCTGGTGCGCCCATCGCACCTGAAACAATACTGGGCCTTGGTAATTTCTTCTGTTCTGGATCTGTGGGATCGTAACCTTCGGGAAACGCCGAAAATACCCCACGGTTCCACATCTCCCTGATAATATCAACGTCATTAGGATATTTAATTTGACGAAATATATTGAAGGAAAATCTTGGTAACAGACAGAACACGACGCCCACAAACAAAACAGCCCAGAATGTTGGAGTGTTATACATTCGCTGAGCACTCCAGTAAAACTCATTGCTTTTCTTAGAGCTTGACCAAATACCAGTCCAGCCGAAAAAGATCATACATGAAATAGTGATGAAAAGACATGTGAACCAATCCCATCTTTTCGTGTTCATTAGAACGTAAAAATTACACGATATGACAGCTATGGCTGTCACTGGTATGCCCACAAACCAACGATGGTCTAGTGAAAGGCCATTCTTGGTGATGTAATGTCCTTTGTGAAATAGAAGGAATGGGAAGAAAAAGGAGATAGCTGACTGATAGAGACCGTCGCACATGTAGTAGATGAATTTACGTTGATTCCATTCAGTTCTCAATATACCCGCACGGTACAACTCCGGAACAACTACCGAAATTGTGTCATTTACATCCTGATCTAAGATACCGAGTACAATCACTGGAATAGAGGTAAAAGCTAAATTGTAGAATGTCAGATAAGTGTACTCGAAAAGGTACGATCCATCGTAATTGTTGTAGATTCCAAACCAAAACAAGGCTAAGGTGAATATGACATTCTTATAGAAAAACTGAGGTATCATCTCACCTAGTCTTTTGTAGCACCATTTTCCATGTACTAGAACCAAACGTGTCAAATATCTGAATTGCGCAATAGCATAATCCGATGACATAACGGCTTGTCTCCCCTCTTCACCAGCTATACCAACACCAACATCGGCAGATTGGATCATAGCAACGTCATTTGAGCCATCACCGATAGCCAAGGTCATAACGTCTAGAGTATTTTTCACCAATTTAACTACCGCTGCTTTCTGGGATGGCGAAACTCTACAGCACAATACAGCTTTACAGTTCTTGCACAAAAGTAAGAATTTTCGTCTTATTTCCTCTCCAGTTAAGGCCAACTTCAAGGCATCGCCATCTATGATTACAGCTAGGTTAGCTTTAGGGACATCATGTATCTTTTTGGCTTCTTCCAGTTCTTGTTCTGATCCGGTCATATTGAAGCGATCTTGCAGATATTCGGTCAACAAATTGTCAACAATCTCCAAACCACTATTACCATATTTTGCAACATCATCACCGCTGGATTTGACTACCAATAACTCCATATCATTATTCAACAAATTACAGGAGAATCCAATATTGATTGCAGTTTCAACTTTGTCACCTGTCAATACCCACAGTTTAATACCTGCCTCACCCAATAGAGCAATAGAATCAGGTACACCATCTTGTAGACGATCTTCAATGGCAGTACCACCTAGCAATATCAGGTCACGCTCAACGAGGTCAGTAACTTTGTCAAGCTCCTCTTCTCTATTTATGATTGAGGCTGCCGCAACACTATGAAGCTCATTCCATTTTAAATATTCGCCCCAAGTCATCTCCTTTTGAGCAAGACACAAGGTTCTTAGACCTTCCGTTGCATATTGTTCCAAATGTAAGGCGGTCTTTTCTAGTAGTTTTTCATCATTGGCACCGGGTTTGGTACTGAGCCGAGAATATATGACAGAGTCTGCACCTTTACATAGCAAGAGGGCCTTTGGTTCGTCACCAGGGCGCTCGCCTGGAACTTTGATGATGCAGCTCATTCTTTTTCTTGAGGAATTGAATTCCAGGATATTCAAAACCTGAAACTCCTTTTGAACTCCTTGTACTTCAACTATCATACCTTTCTTGGTATTTCCAATAAAATTGAATCCCATGTCTCTGGCAGTTTTTACCAGAGCCTCTTCGTCTGGAGATTGTGCTTTGATTTCAATAACCTCGGGATCCTCTTTACTCCTTTCAGTCAAAACAGAATGGCAAAGAGATAATGCAAGCATAAAATGCTCACATGTTTTCTTTTGGTAGTCTCCGCTGCCCCCAATAAGATCATTCGTAAATTCTTTGGATACAAAAGTGATTTCATCGGGGCGAAATTGAGAATTGAATGATATTTTTTTTAGATCTTCAATCATTATGATACGATCTTCGGCTATTTCGGCTTTTTCTTTGCGGCCTTCAGCTTCGACGTCAATACCTTGCCTTTTCCTCAAACCGGCTAAGGCTTCGGTATAAGCTCTACCATAAGGTACACCATTGATTGTGCATTTCTTGAATTCCATCACATTTTGAGTAAGAGTACCTGTTTTATCAGAAAAGATATATTCAATTTGGCCTAGATCATCAGATATATTCCAGGTTTTTGGAGTACAGGGATAATCTAATTTAGCATTGTAGAGCATAACATCTCCATAAATGAAAGCGGCCTGTGCGGTCTTGATGATTTCCACGGATATGTAAAGCGAGATAGGAACCAAGGATTGATATAAAATCAAGGCAACCCAAAAAGAAACAAAACCATTTAAACTGGAGCTACCTTTAGCTGGTTTTCCAAATTCAAAATAATCCCTGGATTCCGGATGCCGAGCATAATAAACACCATTGATTACTGCAGCGACAAAACATAAAACGAATAATAACCCAAAATTGAGCAGCACAGAAAAATTAAGCTCTCTTGAAATTCTAGATTTCTTTGTTGGGGTCACACCAGCATTCAGCATGATTTTGGTATCATTGCCTGTGAAAACTACAATACCCATTGCCCATTTTGTGTTTCTAAGTGTGCATCCACGAAGTAGCATATTATTAATATTCACAGGCTCGTTTTTTAGGGAGCCCTCGACTGTATCATGCCACCTTACGTTACCTTGATACGAATACAAATTTGCGTGGGGGCCCTCACTTTCAACCCAAAATTGTCCTTTGGCAATGTCTTTCGAACTTCTGAGTCGGTTGGTGGCTTTCAAAGATTGGCGTACTTTTAAATTGGTCTCACCATCTAAATTTTTTGTTTCCACATAACAAGCTCCATCATTTTCTGAGGTTGATAATAATATTACATCTGCTGGAATCTCATCATTGTTATGAATTCTGATGATGTCACCAACTTTAACACTCTTCCAAAAGTTCTTGCTAAATCTTACCTCGGAATCTACGGGAAGGTTAGTATTAATAATATTAGCATCATCGCCCTCCTCAAAAATTTTACCGATATTTTCTTTATCATTTACATCCATAGAATATCTTGCATAATCAGCAGACATTCTATAAGAACCCAAAGTGTTCATTGAGTTTCTGGGATTTTTATCTCCAGATAAGTTTTTATGCTTCATTTCCTCACGTTTCCTTAGCAGCCTATTGCGCTTTCCCTTTTTGGTAGTGTGCTCATTGATGCTTCTGAACATGGCTAAGATCATACGAGTATTGAATTTCTTGAATTTCCTCCAAGTCGAAACGTTGTCGTCGTCAACATTAGTATTCGGTACGCCTTGTAAAATATACGTTTGTGTATTATTGACCTCTAGATCTAGGATCGTTCTTCTTGAGTCCTCTAGGGCATCTTTTAAGGCAGTTATTACAACAATTACAATCAATGGAACTGCAGAAAAGCCTGGGTTGGTAACACCAAATATTTGGAAGGCACCTAGAATAATCAGAACCAGGAAGTAAACGTTTGCGAAATTATGAAATTGCACCAACAGGTTTTTGGGTATGAAATTTAGTGGTGTGTATTTAGTCGTTCTGATTTTGTTTCTAGGGTACACGGTGGTAGGATGTCCTTCGTCATCCAACATTTCATCAGGCAAAGGTAAATTGTAAAAAATCGTTCGCAAGTCCTTTGAGCGATTTCTAGCAATCTCTTCATCTTCCGGGGTTGGTGTTTTGTTATCTATCATCTCCTCGAAGGGATTTGCGATATTCTTCTTAGCCCAGCGAAGGGTCTTGGAGCGGTTTATGTCTATCCGTCGACTTCCCGAGCGCTGCTTGATGCGTTTTGTACCCCAACGCAAGCGTGTGGTCTCGTCACGACCCTGGCCAGGCAGGGCGGACCGGGCAGCTTGTGCCGGGGCCATATTGGTCGTGTCAAGTACGATGTCCTCCTGCGTCTGATCCATCTCGGTTATATCATCCAGCAGGTTTCCGGTGTCCGTCTGGGGCTCCGTGTACACCACGTGCGCCTCCTCGGTAGCCCGAGAGTCACGGTAACTGTTTATCACATCGTTAAGTGCACTAGCGTTCCCTCTAATGCTGCCACGTTCGCTCGTGTCACTCCGCTCATTGGCGCGGTACCGGTCGTCAAAAGGTGACAACTCTTCATCCATGCTCCCGAGGTAACTCCGAAGTGCGAAATAAGCCTTACGAAGCGTCTGTACAACACGAAGCTCTCGAGTCGATGATCGGAGTTCTTATATACGTGATCCATCTAATTATCCGTATTCTAATAATTCGCGTTTTAACAACTTTATGCTTTATAATAGAAGACTATATAGGAGAAGAACGTGGCTGCTAATAAGGTTATATCAAAGCACACGTTGTAAAAATCATAAGCGTATCTCAAGCATGTCGACATGAATGTATCATGAACGAAGCTGGTCGTTAAAATGCAGAGTTGGTTATGTGAGGATATCCGCACGTTACCAGTGAGGTTGTAGCGAAAAAGGTCAACATAGCTTGCAAGGTAAAATTGTGTCGTTAAGGACTCGCATACTTTGCAGTCCACTCGCGTGCAGTAGCCTTTGCGCGAGCTTCATCTTGGATCCACTCTTCTGCAACGTCATTAGCTAGCGGGTCATTTGGGTTCGGACTTGCGAGTAAAGCTTGGATAGAAAGAAGCACAGTACGAATTTGGAGTGCTGGAGACCAGTTGGTCTTCAGCACGTCAAGACATATCCTCCCGAGACGGTCGATGTTGGGGTGGTAGATCTTGGTTAGAAAACGTACTTTGGGGGCCTCCATGGGGTAATCGTCGGGCAGGTACAACTCAAGTTCGAACGTGCCCTTCTCGTATGGGGATTGTTCGGGCCCTGCGATCGACACTTCGAAATACCGTAAGTTGTCATCGTGTGGGGCTGCTTGGATTCCAGGAACTGGATCTTTGGCAAGCCGTTCCGTTTCTTTGATAATTCTTTTCGACAGAGACGAAGACATCCTAATTCCAGTTTTCGAACGCTATGTTTGGTAGTCTTCAACTTCTGTGACACGAATGAGTTCAAGCCTGATGAATCTCGGACTTTCATTTAATGATGAGATGTAATCCTGTGAAACCGTTGTATGCAAGGATTAATCATAACGGTAGTCAGCAATCTCTCCTATACAGTCACGTGATATATCTCATAAAACCTTACAGCTTCCTCAAAACTACGAAGATAAAGCGAAGAGGAATGGCAAGAATGCTATCTACTATTGGTGTTGTTCTTCCACGGGTTGTTGTTGTGGTCAACCCGCAAAAGGAACCGTGTAAATATCAGTTGACAATTAGTTTCTCGATCTAAGGTACATAGGGAAATGATGTGGCACTAGAGCCACATGCAGGTAATTGAATTGCGAACAAGTTATTCCATATCACATTTTGTGAGAGAGAAAAACAGGATATAAAAGATGTTGCCGCAACTGTTGAATTTTGATTTTTTGATTTTTTTGCTCTTTCCAGCAGCATTATGCTTGCTTCATTCTATTAATGATCATCAATAAAATGGCCCGGGGTGTTTGTGAGCGAGTAGCGTTTCTAGCTCGCACAAAAACCTTGCTAGAATTCCCGTTTCCATTTCCTTTACGAATTTCCTTTGTATTTATTTCCAGCAATGTTAGTAAAAATGTTTAGTCCTTTGTTTTTATCTATTCAGCCGACTCAGCTTGCTGCTGCTCTTGTTTGAATGACTCGTAAGCTGCAGAAGCCTCGTTGAAATGTTGTTCGAATAATTCATCATTCTCGAGCAAAGGAACCACTTCTTGAGGAGGCAAATCCAAGATCATACCTGTGATCTTCCCTGCGGCCTCCTCATCATAGGTTTTAGCGGAAACTTTCTTGTACAATTGCTCTCCAAGAGCTTGTCTCTGCTTTTGTTGGTAAAACTGGTTTGCTCTAGGGTCAGCCATGCCTGGCATTCCAGCAGCTGCCATAGCTGGGTTACCAGCAACAGCACCTCCGTTACGAGGGAAGACGCCTTGTGGTCCCACACCGTATGGGCCATTCGCACCACCGAATTGTTGAGGGGGCATGCCTCCAGGACCAGGGGCATTGCCTTTTTGAGGCATACCACCAGGTCCGGCAGGGCCGGCACCGGGACCCATGGCACCCATGTGCTGTGGTCCGGCACCGTTGAAAGGTACACCTCTAGGAGGCATCACTCCGTAAAACATAGGTGGCATGAATTGACCTGGCATTCCACCTGCAGCTGCTGCTGCAGCAGCAGACGCCTGTTGGAATCTCATTTGGTTCCTGGCCTGGATCTGCTGGGCCAACTGAGATTGCCTGACTTCTTTTCTTTGTGCGATAGCAACGTACAATGGCTTACCAGCAACGATCTGTTGGTTCTTCTCTGTTATGGCTTTGGTAGCCTCCTCTGGTGTGGTGAAGCAAACAAAACCAAAACCCTTAGATTTGCCATTTTCAGTTCTCATAACCTTGGCAGAAGTAATCGTTCCAAATGGAGCAAACTCCTCTTCCAATTTGGCATCGTCAATTGAATCATCCAAATTCTTGATAAATAGGTTGACTCCTTGGTACTTAGCCATCTTCTCCATTCTGAATTGTTCGTATTGTTTCTTCAATTCTTGCAAACGCTCGTATTTCTTCTGAGCACGGGTGACCACTAAATCTTGACCTTTGAAGTCCTTTGCATTTAAGGATTCGATGGCCTTAACAGCACTTTCGTGGTTGACATAATCGACAAAACCGAATCCTTTCAATTTGCCATCAGGAAATTTTTCCAAAGATGCTGAGTTGATAGCACCAAATTGTTTGAACAACTCGTCGAACTCTTCTTGTGTAGTCTCCATTGGGATATTTTTGACATAAATATTCGTGAAGTTGGCCTTCTTCTCCTCCAATTGAGCCTCGCGCTCCTTCTTGGACAAATGAGGGCCAACGAAAATCTCTTGATTGTTCAAAAGCATACCATTGAGAGCGTCGATAGCCTCAGCAGCCGACTCGTCGTCCTCGAAATGAACGAAGCCAAAACCCTTGGATCTTCCGTTCTCATCGAGAGCAATCTTGGAAGACAAAATCTTGCCAAAGACGGAGAAAGTGTCGTGGAGGGCCTTGTTATCGATGTCCTCGTGCAAGTTCTTGATAAAGATGTTTCCGGAACCCTTCTTTCTGGAGGAGGGGTCACGTTGGGACCACATGATACGGCAAGGTCTGCCCTTAATGGGAGAGTAGTTGAGCTTCTCGATGGCGGTTTTACCGGACTCATGGTCGTTGAAGTTGACGTAGGCGTAGCCAAGCGAGGTCTTGGTGATAGCGTCGCGACACACACGGATAGAGGACACAGAGCCAATTGGCGAAAAGATGTCGTAGAGGAGGGCTTCCGACACAGAAGGGTCCAGTTCGCCGACATACAGCGAGGCCGTGGTGGTCTCGACCTGCGCATCAGCACCCTGCTGCTGCTGGACCGGTTTCTGGGCGGCGCCCTCGCCGAGCTTCAACTGCGATAGTTGCTCGGCGGCTTGGTCAGCTACGGTCTCCGCGGACATTTCTTGCTTTGGGGAGTGTCTGGCTCTAAATCAAATTAAGTCGCCAAAGAGTGCTAGAAAACAGTAACAACGCGCTTTTCTGCTGTTGATTTGTGTCTTTGTAGCTCTAATGGGGTCCGCTAGCGTCTGTACCGTCCACAATCCACTGGTCCTCTGGTGGCAATTGGGTCCTCTTCGGCCTTTGTTTACTCACTTTAGTGTGTTTGTTCTTTGTTTTCTGGTGCAAAATTTACAAAAATCGAAAAAATTTACAAAAATTTTGTGGCAAAATATTCTCGTTTCGTACGACACCAACATCTGTTGTCCCTCTGCCAAATCAGGTCTTTCCTGCACACATGGCAACACTTCCGCGCTGGCAGGGCCGCCCAAGTCGCTCTGTGTCGACCCTGCTTTGCACGTTCTCTAGTTTTTCAACATTGTCGCTTGTTACGAGCGCGCGGTCTGCTTCAAACTGAAAAATTTTTAGACTTCTTTAATTAATACAGGTTTTGCAAGCTCATCGCGGTTTAGTAATCAGTAGTAAAGCACACTAAAGGCTCTGATTCCAACAGACAGAAGGTTGCTTTCAGAGCGTGGTATCGGTCACTAATAGAGCGCACGCAATGGATAAAAATAGTCGTATTGCCATTGTCAATCCAGACAGATGCAAGCCGAAGAAGTGCCGGCAGGAATGCAAAAGATCGTGTCCGGTGGTGAAGACAGGTAAGCTGTGTATTGAGGTGACGCCCACTTCGAAGATTGCGTTTATTTCCGAGGTGCTGTGTATTGGGTGCGGTATCTGTGTGAAGAAGTGTCCGTTCGATGCCATCACTATCATCAACTTGCCCACCAACTTGGAGTCGCACGTGACCCACCGCTACTCGGCCAACAGTTTCAAGCTCCACCGGCTGCCTACTCCGCGCCCGGGCCAGGTCCTGGGCTTGGTCGGCACCAACGGTATTGGCAAGTCCACGGCGCTCAAGATCCTCGCGGGCAAGCAGAAGCCCAACCTGGGCAAGTTCCTGGACCCACCGGAGTGGAGCGAGATCATTCGCTACTTCCGTGGTTCGGAGCTCCAGAACTACTTCACCAAGATGCTTGAGGACAACATCAAGGCTGTCATCAAGCCCCAATACGTCGACAACCTGCCCCGTGCTATCAAGGGCTCGGTCCAGAAAGTTGGGGAGCTACTCAAGCTCCGCATGGAGAAACCAGCAGAGATGATCAAGAGCTACATTCACACTTTGCAATTGGAAGGCGTCCTCAACCGTGAAATTGAAAAACTGTCGGGTGGTGAGCTGCAAAGATTTGCCATTGGCATGGCCTGTGTTCAGGACGCCGATGTTTACATGTTTGATGAGCCCTCGTCGTATCTCGATGTCAAACAACGTTTGAATGCTGCCCAGATTATCAGATCACTTTTGGCCCCAACGAAGTACGTCATTTGCGTGGAACACGATCTTTCGGTTCTAGATTACCTGTCTGACTTCGTCTGTATTCTTTACGGTGTGCCCTCCGTGTATGGTGTTGTGACATTGCCCTCCTCGGTTAGAGAAGGTATCAACATCTTCTTGGATGGTCACATTCCTTCAGAAAATTTAAGATTCAGGACAGAGGCTCTACAATTCAGACTGGCGGACACTGCAGATGAAATTGAGCATGAAGCCACCGAAGCCTACGAATACCCAGACATGAAAAAGACCCAAGGAGGGTTCACTTTGAATGTTAACAAGGGACAATTCAATAACTCTGAAATCATTGTAATGATGGGTGAAAACGGTACCGGTAAGACGACTTTGATCAAGCTATTGGCAGGAGCCCTTCAGCCTGATGAAGGTACTGAGATTCCAAAGCTCAATGTTTCTATGAAACCTCAAAAGATCGCACCAAAGTTCCCAGGTACTGTAAGACAATTGTTCTTCAAAAAAATCAGAGGCCAGTTCTTGAATCCACAGTTCCAAACCGATGTAGTGAAGCCCTTGAAAATCGATGGTATCATCGATCAAGAAGTTCAGCACTTGTCTGGTGGTGAATTACAAAGAGTTGCCATTGTCCTTGCGCTGGGTATTCCCGCGGACATTTACTTGATCGACGAGCCTTCAGCTTACTTGGACTCAGAACAACGTATCATTTGTTCCAAGGTGATTAGGAGATTCATCATGCACAACAAGAAGACAGCATTTGTCGTGGAGCACGATTTCATCATGGCCACATATTTAGCAGACCGCGTAGTCGTCTTCGAAGGTGAACCATCGAAGAATGCCTCTGCCAGGACTCCTGAGTCGCTGCTGACAGGGTGCAACAGGTTCTTGAAAAACCTGAATGTGACCTTCCGCAGAGATCCAAACTCTTTCCGCCCCAGAATCAACAAGCTCGACTCCCAGATGGACAAGGAACAGAAACTCTCGGGCAACTATTTCTTCCTGGATAACGCATCTGTTTAATTCTGCAGGGCAGAGGAAACACCGCTTCGTCCCCAGATGCAACCCTTTCATTGCATTTCTTCTGGTTATTGGGTACTCTACACACTATTTAATGTGCAACAACCATGCCGTGGTCACCGCATGCCATCACTGCTTTCACTGTCATTTGAAGTTTTTTCAACCTCGAACAATAAGACTGTCAAAGCAAAGGTTTGTGCGTGAAGATTCTGAGTTGGTAACACTTCTAACTTGTAGCAAAAACTTGCTGTCCGTTTTGTACTTACATATTACGAATTGTCTGTCATTCATGCCTTTTGAGGGATCGTAAATCTCTTATTTCATTGCTCAAAGGTGACTAATCCTTTGGTATATATTATTATCGTATTACCTGACACAAGATTATAGAAAATTTTTATCCAAGAAAGTATATAAGCACAACGTGTCAAAGATACAGATGCATTGTTGCATTTGATTCTATAGATATTTTTTATTTTTGTTTTAATGGGTGAAGTTTGTTATCGGGTTTCTGGTGCATACATTCCATAGTTTATGATCTCAGAGCATGCTGCCACTGCAGTGGCTACGGTAGCCACAATATGCTGGTGCGTCCAGCTGATTCCGCAAATCATTTACAATTACCGGCGCAAGGACTGCACTGGTTTGCCTCCACTGATGATGTTTCTCTGGGTCGTGTCAGGGATTCCGTTTGGTATTTATTTCTGCGTCAGTCGGGGTAATATTATACTGCAGATCCAGCCGCACCTGTTCATGTTCTTTTGCGCGATCAGTTTCGTCCAGTCGTGTTATTATCCGCCTGTTCAGTTGCCACGCTGGAAAATCTGCGCCATCGTCGCCGGTATCATAGTTGCAGATGTCGGCATGGAGCTCGGTTTCATATTGGGCTTGAGACCTTTGTATGATCGCGGTATCAAGTGGCCTGATCTCATTTTTGGGATCATCGCGACCATACTACTGGGCGTTGGACTCTTGCCACCATACTTTGAGCTCTGGAAACGGAAAGGTCGTGTTGTCGGAATCAACTTTGCCTTTTTGTTTATTGATTCCTTGGGAGCTTGGCTCTCGATCGTTAGTGTTGTGTTGGGCAACATGGATGTTATGGGTATCATTCTGTATTGTGTTGTTGCTGGTCTGGAAGTTGGTATTTTCACTTCCCACATCATATGGTGCTGTCGTTTCAAATGGTTTAATAAGAATTATGTTGACGACGAGGCTGTCGAAAATCCTGACGAAAAATCAGTTTCAAGTGAGTTGAACATGCATAATCATGATGATACAGATCATAAGTCTATTGAGGACGGTATGGGGACCTCTGATATAATTGGTGAAAATTCTAGAGAATTAAACATTCAGGATGACACTTCAAGTATTTTCGAGGAAGCTGATCTCGGAGAATCTGAACGGTTTGCGAGGAACTCAAATAGCAATGTTCATGCAATTCATGGTGTGATCGTCAAAAAGAAAACACATGATTACTCGAGCCTACACTCCCTGGCTTGACTTGAGAGATAAACAGCACTCTGTTGGTATTTCATTTGATATCCCATGAGTCTATTTGTTATTAACTATAATATCCACATAGGTTGATTGGTTTTCGATCGATTACGATATTATAGACGTCATTCATCAATTAAGAAATCGTATTTTCTTAGGTCAATTGTTTTCACTCATGGTCGTATTGTATTATATTTGTGCTGCTTCATGCTGCCTCGAAAGTGGCAATTGTGGGAATATTCTCAAACAGCGATATTTATATGTTTAAGTATTGCGTTAGGTATTTATTATTATTCAATCACATTAACTTATAATCCTTGTGACAGCTATTAAGGCTATGGTGATGTATTCGCCTCGTTAACATATCCCAATATTTTCCATTGTTGTATAGAAGTTATACAAAAATTTCTACTATTCCGTAGGTGACAGTGCCAATTACTACCAGTAGCATCATGAAACTGAAAACATAGTGCCAAATCGGTGCTAATGTATATCGACTGCATAGCAGAGCTAGGCACCAACAAATCAAAAAAAGAGATGCAAGTAAGGATCCCAGAATCATTGTCGTCAAGGCAGTACTAATACTCAATTCGTAATCTCTTGAATTCTCCCGGAATATCACCAGTATTATACCTAAACAAATCCCAGATGTGAGACATGAAATGCACAATGCCAAAAAGTACATATAGGTGAGGACCTCGTCGTGTTTATATGCATAGATCTCGTCTGATGATTGTATGGTATTTTCGTATAGTAGCATTAATTGACGAATGTCGCCGCTTGAAAGTGATTCCGATGTTGAACTTTTAGGAGCCGTTGATCCATATTTACTGGAGTCATCGAACAATGACGCATCAGCAGATACTGGAATGTGTCTTGTAATGCCGAAAATATCACGCAATCTTTCGCAGAGCTCAAAAGCTTGGCAAATAAATGTCTTATTGAAGGAAAGAAGTCCATAATCTACTTGGTTTCTAGCGTTCTGAGATTCGATATCATCCTCATCATAAAAGTAGGTATCGTTTTGAAATTCCTCCTCATCATCAAACTCATTCCAGTATCGCGGATTAGCACCCGCAACAAAGTTGAGTTTAGTTTGCTTACCTTCTCTATGGTTGTAGGACTGCATCGTGTGATTAGTCTTCTCGCACCGATTTGCGGAAAAATTATTGAAAGACAACCTCAATTCCTCAAGTTCTTCTCTGCCTAATTGAAAAAATGTGTCATCACTCAGTTCTTGTTTGCCAGAAAGTTCGCATTGGCTTGACAATATCATACTTGCTAAATTCATTTTGACATTGGAAAGTACAAATTTAGATGCAATATCCCACAAAGTGTAATTCATGGGTAAGGGATAACAAAATATCTTACTCTCAAGAATTCTGTCTAAGAGTAAAGACAAAAAAGCATTTACTTCGGAGGTAGAAGTAGCTCCAAGATCAAATTCCTCCAATGTTAGCAGACTAAGTCGTCTAATATCTAATATTGCATGAGGTGTTAGCAATTTATCATCAACTCTGATATTCTCCTCCAAGGACACTAAAAATATCTGATCAGATTCAAACTTTATGAATCTTGATCTCTTTGTCTCAATTTCTAGACCTAAATGATTAATTTTGTTGGTAATCAACCATTTTATTAAAGCATTATCTTTGTTGCTTAGCTTATTTTTAGTTAAATCTTCAATCGTCGTTCGATCTGCATCCATAATTGACTCTATAAGGTCTCGAGATAATGTGTTGCTTATTGTATATCCCCTCAACCCCCCAATATCTGCCAACACAATGCAATCGTTTTGACTTCCCTTTTCAAATACCAACATATTCGGTTTATGGTCATTCCGATCATGATCTCCAAGCGGTGACGAGTTTACAGTTTGACCAAGCATTTGGTATTTTGTAGTGTTAAACGCTGGGAGACGAGAGTTGCAGGAAATATCGTTCGGACTTTGAGGACTATTTGTATTATTGCAGGTGTTTTTCTTGCCATTTATGATATTTTCATGTGTCTTTGAGTATGAGCTCATGGTGAGTAATTGTTGGTCTCTCAAATCCTGGAATGATTTTACAGATCTTACAGTGTGAGACCCCTCACGAGTGATGGTATTTTCGGTCTCGGTTAGTATTCTCTTTGAAGCCAGCTGCAACTGCTTATTGAAAACGTTGAAGTCTAGCTTGGTGAGGAGAAACTTAAGCTCATTTATGTTTTCGTCTTTAACCAGAAGTCTTATTACAGAGGGTAGCTCAAAATACTTCATATCAAATTGCTCATCTGTATCTATTTTGAATTTGATTTTTTCGGACTTGCCTTGTTTTATGACGTTATGAGATGGGCATGTTCTATCTATTGGAGAAAATGCGCCTGGATCACTCTTTTTAATCACTATTTTGGAATTGACCTTGTTACTCAAAGCATTTAATATATTAGAAATCAATCCAATTTCCAGTAAATAAGGTTCTAAATCGAGAGATAAGAAAGATGCACCGTCAGGATATTTGCTTTCCACGATATCATGGAGCAATGAATCTTGAAAGTGTTCGACAATTGCTTTATCTCCTGGAAAATGTTTGGTGAGTTTCTTTAGTAGCTTTCGCAGGCCTATTCGTTGTACAATATGAAATCTGGAGAGTTTTTGAAGATGATTGTTACAATTTTCCAAATATATTTTTATTCTCTTGAGTTTTTTCCTTTGAATCTCCCGTGAGTTGCTGTTTTCCGCTATTGAGGAGGTCAATCTTAAGATAGCAGTCTCTAATGACGTTAGCTTACTATGGATTTCTTTCAACTGTAAGGAGACGAACAGATTGATGTTTCCTACTTCCTTCATGAATAGCTCCCTTAGACCATCAAACGCTATAACTTCATAATCATGTTGTTTAGTGAGATTAGCCTTGTTGAAAACGGGATGACTTGTGATACGTTTTATATCATTTTTCAGTTTCTGGTAATCTAGATTGTGTAACTTCCATTCTGGAACAGACTTGTCAAGTATTTGTCGACCGAATTTCATCCACTACTTTGATCCTCGGACTTTAGAATGAGTAATCAAATTCGTTTTGAACACAAGATGATAATGCAGGAGATTTATATCCCATGCAAAATATAGGGAGTATAAATTGTATCTGTTATCTCTTATGTACTAATTTGTCACACAAACCCTATCTTTTCGAATTCGCACATTTCAGAGACAATCACACAACAATCAGCTTAGAGCAAAAACAAACCCTAGAATAAACAGTAAAGGTATGTGAAGAGCACACTGTATATCGAAGAATCGTTTCAGTAATTGTGTGGTATTCTACTTCAACCTGGATTGGTTTCTACAACGAAACAATGAGATTACTCTTCAACTGCCCTATAAAAACAACAATCAATCCTGCTGTGCGTTGATTGAAGTAAAACCCATGTGGATTATTGATATTTGATAGCAGACACTTTCGTTTTACAGTCCTACTGCCCTTGAGCCTATGAACATGCTCCAGAAATATGGGATTTCCATGCAGAATCGATATAATTCAACATACGAACTGTTACACAGGCGAAACGTGTGTTCGTGGGTAACAATGCCTCTATAGTGAAACCTTTAATCTGCGGTTTTTGAGTCACAATTGTCGTAACTACTCTTGATGACGACCTGTAGTGTTTTCAAGTTGCGGTGCTTCTTGAAGGCTTGTACAAGCGTGTCACTAAATCTAGCAATGTGCTGAGAGATTCTTATCGTGAAGCAACTCATTTGATCAGTATGAAGTTACCTTACTTCAGGACCATGACCAATTTAATGAGAGCCATCGGTTTTAACTTGTCTTTCTATTGATCCACGGCAAATACTGTGTGCATATAAATATCAGGTATATTAGCCGAACTGAATGAAGATTCAAGGCACCATCAGGCGGTCATGATGGTAATTCAGTACTGATGATAGAGTAAGAGTTTAATATTTTCATTGCAGGATCCATTAATGATTATCGCCCTACATAGAGCGTAGGGTGATTTCTAGAATAGTAATCGTTCGAGAGCGCACAAAGGTGTATACAAGAATCCCATTAGACGACGTCTATAGCACCAATCGTTTTGAATTGTGGTTACATATCTTTTTTACATTCCTCAAAAGATCAAGGATTTTGATATTACAGTGGTTGCAATCAAAGTTGAATGCATATTGAATGAAAATTAAGTTCATTAAGCAGAAAGATCTGCAAAGCGTTGATCAAGTGCGTAATTATTGCGATGTCCATGATTATTTTTTTCTGCAGATAATACTTGATCTAATCACACTTAGTCTTATTGTCTGTCATCAAGAAGGATTTATAAGTCACATGACTGGTTGTAATAACCGTCTGAACTTCATATAAGCAATATCTTCAAATATCTTCTTTATACCAATACACAAAGATCGTGTAGTTAGACTCTGAAGCTTGCCGTGACCTTTCTTGCTCAATGCAGTGGGCTGGATTTAGGAGTGCAAGAGTATCTAGTTCCCGTGCTTTGCACGCAGCATTTGGGCCGCTCCGAGCGGTAGGGGCAGGAGCACAAGCAAGCAATACTGGGACATTGGGAGCCGCTCCTCCTCCTGTCGCTCCACAGCTATCCCGTGAACAGGCTCGAAAACGGGAGGCTCGAAAACTCGCCCAAAAACGGGCCAAAGCACGTATTCCGGCATCTCAGGATCCATTATGCATGAAAGTACAAGATGCCCTTCGATTTCTTCGTGCTTCAGAAGCAGGCAGGCCTCGGAATCAACAAACATTAAGTTTAACTACTCAGGTGGTTTCTGAAAAAGGTGCAGCCGCTTTGAATGGAAGTGTTTCTTTTCCAAGGCCGTTGCGTGAGACTCGTGTTGCAGTATTTGGAACCGATCAGGTGAAACTAGAATCCTTGAAAAGTGAATATCGTTTACATGTTGTTGGGGGAGAAGAGCTGGTATCGAGCATCCGCGATGGTAAGGTTCCTGTAGATTTTGATCGAGCATTTGCATCTCCCGACATCGTACCTTTACTAAATTCTCAATTAGCCAGAATTCTTGGGCCCAAAGGTGTCCTACCGTCCATCAAGAAAGGCACTGTATCAGAGAACCTAGATTCTCTCTTGCGGGCTAGTTTGAGCTCTATGCCATTCAAACAGAAGAACAATTGTGTGAGCCTAGCGATTGGTAAGTGTTCGTTCACGGATAAGGAAATACTCCAAAACATAATAGCAGTGCGTGACGGTCTTCGGATGGCATTGTCGCGCCAGGGTGCCAAAAAACCTAGTATTCTAGGAAGAACTGTGCTCTCGAGCACACACGGTCCAGGAATTGTCATTGATTTGACTTAGAACAGATTGTATCAAAATCAAGAATTGACTAGCGAATATCAAACTCGAATTGAATGAATAAGTTGTACTATGTACATGAATATACTTGTAATTAAGCCTCGGCAATCAGCTGAAATGGGATCATTGGGTGGATATTCAATGGCTTAAATACCATCGACCCTTGGCTTTCCTGCGATCCAAAATTTTTGAACCTTGTTTGCTTTTTGCTCGAGAGAGGAAGCCAAATTTTCTCTTGCGCTTCAGTGTACTCGGTTGGTATGTGTTACCGCGAGATTTCCAACGCACTTGGTGAGTCCAGGGTAGAGTAAACGGTTTGACCAAACCCGAGAAACTTGTGATTGTATTTGACTGTAAAGATCGGATACCCAACTTACAAGCTGTTAACAGAGCCGACATGTTGGCTGCTTTTTACAGATAAGCGTGTGGTTGGATTTTGGAGTTTCTTGCTCAGATTTTGGTACTAAAATCTGTACCATTGATGTAAAGTTTTTGTGATTACATATAGGTCACGTGCTAGCTTTTAATGTCAACTCCACATCGGTTGCCACATAACGCTCAAATACAAGCAATAAGGCTTCAGTTCATTGAGCTCGATTTGCCTCTAATGGGACAACTTGAAACACCTAGATGTGAGAAATTGCGCTTTCCGATGATAATGATATTATTAATTTTTCTACAATTTACTTTGAGTTTAAAGAATGTGCAACCCACCCAGCATAAGACATCTTGGCAATTATATCGCATTTATGCTTGTTTTAGCATTAGCTTGTATCTATGAAATGTATAGTGAAGTCGATCTGGCCAAATTTTGATGAAAAAAGAAACAGGTCAGTATTTATTACCGCTAATAAAGCTCATGAATTATGTTAGTAAATAATAATTTGGGGATAAAGGTTAGCAGCAGTAGTGTTTTGAAGGGTATTGTCATACAATGTACGATTCCATCGGTATATGTCCTTTTAATAAAAGGCAAGATATTATTTGAAAATTAATTACCCATTCAAACTATATTGCGCGCCCCACCAATATTGAAATGTTAATTAGAGCTTTCCAAGCATATTCATAAAACGGCCTGAAATTAATTTCAAATATTACATTAGGGCTGTTCATTCTCAACCACCTTGATTCTTTGCGCAAGCTTCTTGAAACATTTTGAACCAGATAATTGAATAAAGCCCTGCCAATTACCAGATAGCAAAGGCTGAATTGCTCGAAAATATAAGTTATTTTCGGCAGCATAATATTAATTTTACATACACAAGTACAATCAACCTTTTGAGTCACTGGATCATTAAGATAACCGTGATGGCCAGCAATATTACATTTAGTTAAATTTGCCCGTTGAATGTTTACTGTTTTATCATTATATCACACCATATTTCTATTTGTTTCATGTGTACACCGGTAACGCAACACCGGTGAATTTGGCCTTACATGGCGCATATGGCTTATCTGCAGCCGTGAAATGAGGATACATGAAACACCCTCGTGGCTCCTAGCAACTAGCACTAGTCAGGTAACTAACATTTTATTTTTGATTTACCTGATTGGCGAGCGTTACACACGATGATGACATCTGTGACTAATGCCACCCGAGTCACTTTAGACATCCCTTAGCTATTTTTCGTTGATATTTGAGGCACAAATGATGGTCACGTGACCAATGGAAGAAGAGACCAGCCACACTGTGGAAAGAACGCCACAGTGGTGGTAGTTCAGGCGACAGTATGACTGCCGCCGACGGGAGCCACAGCGACTTCGAGATTAATCCCTGATAGGAAATTGATAAACGTTGTCATTCTCGAGGATTTGTGCCTGCACTCTGCATTTTGCGTTGGAAGGTTCTACTATTCTTGAAGCTTAACCACGAGCATGGCAGAAGCGACTTTGAGCTCAAGTAAAGAGAAACCAGTTATCTTACCCTCACCTATGTTACTATGCAGGCTCGCAGAGCAAATCCTGCCAGCACACTCCTTAGATCAATGACTCTGGCACAATGCCGGTTTTTTTTTGATTTGCCGGACTCACAAGGTGATGCGGCTTGGAGAACATACAAATTGAGGCAGTCAAGAGTCATCCTTCACTTTGTATAAAAACGGGAAAATTTCATGGTTATCTCTCGCTGCAGCGTAGAACAATGGTATTTCTCAATAGTTTTGATACTAAAAACGATATAGGAATAGCTTATATACCTGCGCTAGAATAGCGTTCACGAGACGACCTTGAGCTATGACATTGTTATCTTTGGATGTGGATAAATTCGAGCCACATCGCGCTTTAACAGCCGCGGAATTGAACCCATCTGTTATTGGAGCTGAGTACGCCGTTCGCGGCACCATACCACAGCGTGCAGAGGCACTTCATCTATGTTTGCAGCGTTCTGGGCATGGACTGCCCTTCACTGAGATTGTTGGCGCTAACATCGGCAATCCACAGGACTTAGGACAAAAACCGTTGACTTTCGTACGTCAAGTTCTTTCGCTGCTGCAGTATCCAGAGAGTATTTCAACTCCGGAAAGGCGATCGGCGCTTGTTAAGGCTGGAATATACAAATTGGATGCCATCGTGCGTGCCCAGGAGCTACTGCTCCAGATTGGTAACTCTGTAGGCGCTTATTCAGCTTCCCAAGGTGTGTTTGGGATACGGCAAACTGTAGCCAATTTCATTGAGAAAAGAGACCAAGGTATTCCATCAAATCCAAATGATATTTATTTGACATGTGGCGCCACAAGGGCAACCCAGTTCCTTTTTTCGATCCTTTGTCAGGGCCCTTCAACGGCAGTTATGGTACCGATTCCCCAATACCCTCTATACTCTGCAGAACTGGCTCTGAGAAATACAGAGATGATCAGCTACTACCTGAATGAGTCAGATAATTGGTCCGTAGACCCTGTACAAATTGAGGCTGACATAATTTCAGCCTCTGAGAGAGGTGTCAAAACAATGGCCATTGTAGTAATCAACCCTGGTAATCCAACTGGAGCTGTTTTGGCTCCTGAAGTTATAGCTGAAATAATAATTATTGCAGCAAAATATGGTGTTGTCATTATTGCTGATGAAGTTTACCAGGAGAATGTGTTTGAAGGAACCGAGTTTCATTCCTTCAAAAAGATCCTCGGTCATTTAATATGTCAGTATCCAGGCAAGTTTGATCAAGTGCAATTAGCCTCCCTACACTCGACTTCTAAGGGAGTGATAGGAGAATGTGGTCAGAGAGGTGGTTATATGGAACTCTTTGGATTTCAAGATGACGTCAAGCAAAATATTTTGAAATTGGCCACGATTGAGATATGTGCTGTTGTGACAGGTCAGGCTGTAGTGTCATTAATGGTGGATCCCCCAAAACCTGGTGATGATTCGTACGAAACTGATGTCATTGAAAAGTCTAATATAAAGAGAGAAATGTATACAAGAGCTTTATTGCTGCACAAGATGTTTAGCAAATTGGATGGAATTCATTGTTCAACACCACAAGGAGCGATGTATTTATACGCAACTTTGGATTTACCTCTCAAAGCGATAAAAGAAGCTGAACAGGAAAATCTTTGTCCAGACGTGTTTTATTGTAAGAAGTTGCTGGAAAACACTGGGATATGTACTGTTCCTGGTTCAGGTTTCGGACAGCGTACTGGAACCTATCATTTGAGGACCACTTTTCTCGCACCGGGTATTGAGTGGATACAGAGATGGGAGAATTTTCATGTCAAATTTATGAGAGAATATTCCAAGTGAAGAAGACTTTGTTGTGCAAGGGAAATTTTTGTATATAACTGGCAGCTTGATTCTGTAAGCCAAAATAATGTATTTAGAGGTTATTTGTGTCGTGTAATTATGCTAAATTAAATATTTATTGTACTAAATGGTGTAATCTGATCGTACTATAAGCTTTATAGCTAGAATCCAAATAATACTAATAGCACCATGCGGAGTGATACACACACTCATATATATACATCGAATTCCATCATAGTTCAAATATCTTGAAATATGATGTTTGTGTGATTATAATTCCATGAGTTAAAGGCACTGAGGGGCAAATATGATATTTAGGTGATATCTTGAGATTGCTTCATTCTTTTTTTCATATGTCCTTCAATTTCGTCCTCCACATTGTCCTCAATTTGTCGTTCCGATGTATCAGCGATATATTTTTCTTCGTGCCTTTGATTTCGTCGATTGCGCTTCATGGTACCACTAAGCAGTTCATGATGTGAGGTATGTGTAGATAGTGCTGCATTATTCGTGTTATCTTTTTCAGGCAAAGAATGATGGTTTGAGTTCGTATACTTTTCGATATCAGAAGCATCAATGTCGTCATCATAATTTCCTTCATCGTCGTCACCCATGCTAAATGTTGTTCGGTATTCCCAGAATACGCACCCATTGCCGCTTGAAGGTTTTAGCATTTTATGCGCAAATGTATTCTCTAGCAATACTTTTCTTCTTGTTCGATACTTGAGGTCGCAATCTTTTATATCATGACAAAGCTTTTCTGATGGAAACCCTTGTACTCTACTATTATACTTTTTGTTATGAAAGTTAGGCCCCCAATACAGGCACAAATTCCATTCTGCTATACAATCGCCCTTATGTCTCTCGAGTAGATGCTTCATTCTTTTGATTCCTTGTATCAGAAAACTCACTGAATTGGATTGGCCAATGCCTATTCTAAGTTCAAATTTGCTAGCAATGATTTCTAGCAGGTCGAAGAGATCCTGTTTCTCCATAGTTGCAGATTCCAGATATATTGGAATGCGTATGAACTGTAGTATCAATTTCGTCAAAGCTTTCAAAAGGTGTTTGAAAGTCGTATTCTTCAAAGGTTCAATCCAAGTAAAGCGAGAGTTGAAATCCCTTGCATATAATACATGCGAAAATCTCCTCTCTATTAATTCGTGATCCGCAAACGGTTGGAAGACCTCAATTTGGACCCTCTCTAGTGGCATGATATGTTCATGAAAGTTTTTATGTTTGTATCTATGAACAGTGGCTAATTGTTTACTGGGATTACACTTTGTACAGTATCGTGTGGCAAATATAACCATATCTCTAGTGATATTTGAGTAGTGCTCGATTATATGCTTATGCATTGTACGATTTCCCATGTGGTCATTCAATAGGTGAACATTAATGATAACATTGTAGATGTAGCGCGGTTCAACGACAACCTTGTCCTGTTTTCTACGATCACGGACAATGTTTCTTGGGTCGACGTAATATCGTCTTTGTAGAAACAAGACACGAGAATCCGCATTCAAGCTGGTATATTTGTCAGAGTGAGATCGCAGCGTATCGGGGGTCAGGGCATTATCACGAATAAGTTCATATACTGCTTGTGATAGCTGTCCATTGACAGATTCGGCATAGTTGAGAAGATCTATTGCTCCACGTGCCAAAAACGAAGCGTCCAGATATGAATCTGCAAATGTGTCAAAAGGTTCACTCGGTTCAGGCATTATTATGTCTTCAGATCTTTTAGATCCGCTAGCCATCTCATGGCCTTCAATTTGTAAATTCAAATCATCGCTCATGAGGCACCACAATATCTAAATTATTTGATTGTATGATAGCAGCTTAAGAAGGAGCTATGTCTTATTCTTTGGTTCTGATGATATGTCCGAGATCATTATTGTGAAAAAATATTGATTTTGATACTTTTGACTTCGAGTAAATGACGTTTGAAATGCTACTCCAGATAGCCCCCAAGATCATTGGGAATACAATATGACAAGAGTTCGAAATATTGGTTGATACTATGTGCAAGCAAATCTTATAATCTGGCTATTTAGATAAAACAATTGTTAACTGGTATTCCTGTTCAGGATTATAGCAAAAGACGATTGGTTAAAATCTATACTTTGAAACACCCAACCGAGTTGGCAGTTTACCACTGAGAAAAAGCTTGAAACAGCGTTGCCTAGGCTCTGAATGAAGCAACAGTTGAGTTGAGTTCGTAATCGGAATGAAGAGTGCAGCCTCGTACTACATTGGCGTTGACGTTGGAACCGGTTCCGTTAGGGCCTGTCTTACAGATGATAGCGGGTCTATTTTGGCACAATTTGAGGAGCCTTTGCAAAGGCAAGAACTACTACCGATGCATATTACACAATCTGGCACAGAAATTTGGAAGCTCGTGTGTGCGTGTGTGCGCTCCGTAGCAGCTATGGCTCCAGAAGGTCCGTCAAGTATTCGTGGGTTAGGTTTCGACGCGACATGTTCGTTAGTAGTTTTGAACAAAGACACCTCTGAGCCGATTGCAGTTGGACCGAACTTTGCTGACAGAGATCAGAATGTGATTTTATGGATGGACCATAGAGCTGAGGAAGAGACCCGTCAGATTGATTCAACTGGTGATCCATGTCTACAATATGTTGGAGGCAAGATGTCAATTGAGATGGAGCTTCCCAAAATTTTATGGCTCAAGAACAATATTTCAGACTCAGATTTCAATTGTTGCAAGTTCTTTGATCTTCCAGATTACCTAACATTTTGCGCGACAGGCCTTGAGTACCGATCATTTTGCTCCGCAGTTTGCAAACAAGGTCTGGTACCCAACAACTTGAATGGTTCCAATGGTTTATGGTCAGAATCTTTTTTCAAAAGAATCGGGCTTGAGAGTTTGGCCTTTAACAACTTTGAGAGGCTACAAGGCCATGTCGAAGACCCTCCAAATTTCAAAACTGCCGGTATGTACTTGGGGCATGTATCTGCTCAAGCCGCTACTCAACTGGGAATCACGACAGAATGTATTGTAGGGTCTGCTGTTATTGATGCATATGCGGGATGGATTGGCACTGTCGGCACTGAAACTCTCCCGGAGTCACAAAATATCGATGTTAATGAAAATGGTATTAAAAATGGTTGTGGAAGGTTGGCTGCGGTTGCGGGAACATCTACATGCTTCATAGCGTTATCGAATGAGCCTATGTTCGTTGATGGAGTTTGGGGGCCTTATAGAGATGTATTAGCTAGAGATTATTGGTGTACAGAAGGTGGTCAAAGCTGTACAGGTGCTCTTTTAGATTATATTATATCATCGCATCCCGCCCGCGAATCTTTAGCAAAGCTTGCGAACGATTGCAAGCTATCCAAATTTGACTACTTGAATGAACTACTTAATGAGATGACTACTGAATTGCAACTAAGCTCTCCGCTCTTTCTGATAAAACATATGTACTTGTATGGTGACTATCATGGAAATCGGTCACCCATTGCTGATCCAAATATGCGAGCGACATTGATTGGGCAATCGATGGATGTTTCGATCAAGGCATTAGCTAAATTATATTTGGCAGCTTGCGAATTCATAGCGCTTCAAACGAGGCAGATTATCGAAGTTCTGACTAAATCAGGTCATTCGATTACGGCAATATATATGTCAGGAGGCCAATGTAGAAACAGGTTACTAGTTCAACTTATTGCGAATTGTACGGGACTTGCTGTAGTAATTCCAAAAAATGTTGATACTGCAGTAGTTTTCGGATCTGCTATACTGGGTGCCGTGGCATATAAAGTTCATACAGAGTCTTATATCCATAAACGGTCGCCAGGCCAAAGTAAGATTCTATGGCAAACTATGCAGGCCATGACTAGTCCCGGCCAAATAGTATACCCTATTGACAGGGCAACTCCTGAATGTAAGCTATTGGAGGTCAAATATAAAATCTTCTTAGATATGGCCAAAACTCAAAAAGACTATAGAGCGATGATTGACGAAATTGAGTACTGAAGTAACTCTGAATTACTTTGGTTCCAAGATTCCCAATCATTCCTCAAGGGCGAAGTGAGCAAATCGTTAAGATAGACTTCATAGCTCTACATTAGTAATCGAAAACCAAACAGCCTACGTCTTTAGGAGCAATTAATTTAGCATAAAAGAATGCTGGTATTTTCTCTATCGGTAGTTTGATTATTATATGCGAATTTTTCATCTATCATAGCATGTATAAACCTGGTATGTCGTGATATAGTCTTCTGTTCAATGTGGTTGGATCCGCCTGGAGTGTCGATTCAAATATCTTCGATTTTATTTCTTGTCATCTATTCATGTCATATGTTTCATGCCTTCTGTTTGGCCGTGTCGAGAGAAAGAGTACTGAAGCCTTCAGTTAATGTTTTATTTTTGTACTGGAGTAAGGACAGCCTCAATCTGTTCAAAACAAGGTCCGATCTCTCGAGAAATCCCACTTTTGAATATACCGTGTCAATGTCCCTCAATCCCCAGGACACTAGAGTCCATTGTTTCTGTAAAGCCCAGTTTTTGGCGGCCAACAACCGAAAAAATGCAGCCTTTCGTCTTCTTGTCAAACCTTGGGAAACCACTTCACCTTTCTGATAATTGTGTAAGGTGCTTTTATTGCATATTTCCTTTTGGCTACTAGTATCACTATCGTGTATTTTGGGTTTTATCCTAGGATCTACACGTAAATTGTAGCAATCACTTAATCTCTCCCAGATCATGTTTTGGGAGCATGGGCCTAGTTTACATTCACCTAGAACAGTTTCAAGGTATTTTATTGCGTACGGAGTGGAGGACCAGGTGTCGCTAAGTGATAAAAACAGTTCTGAAGTGAGAAGCATACACCTTGTTTCATAGGACCTGATTAATTCTGTAGGTTCCTCACCTGACCCTATATGCAAATCTGTGGCACAATTTTGGTATATGTCCAACGCCCTTTCTATAAGTGGATCTATTTCAGTTTTTATCATCTTCGATGTTACGATGCTTTGGGCACCCATTAGGGATGCCACTGCGCTCCATTCTAGACAAGAGGCTAAATATTTGGGTGAGTCATCGAGATCTCTGATAAGTGCCTCGTATGTAAGATATGCTGTTTTGTAATCTGATATCATCATGGACCAGTCAGCCAACTTTCTGAGTAGAAACTCTGGTGATGAAGACGAATAATAATTTGTAGATGCAGATGAGGCTCCATTAAAAACATTTGAATTAGTTTGACGAAGTTTCGAACCTTTAGGAAACAAAACCTGTTGTTGCGACTGCTGATTTATGGCATTGGAGGTTTTATCTATTATTCTCTTGAAAAATCTACCGCCATGGAACATCGATTTACGAGGTTGTAGAACCTTCTCCTCCCAAAATGCTATTTTCCTCTGCATGAAAGGTATTAATAGCTCGTAAATCAGTATATCAATTTGGTCATATATCTTGTTTATTAGTTTCAAGGAAAGTCTAGTTTTCTGATCTGATTTCATGCAACATATCATTTCATCTAATGAAGACATGACCGGTTGATGTAATTCAATCTGTTTATCTTTTTTATATTTCGAGTCCCACAAAGGTAAGCTCAAACAGGTAACAAACAATTGCTTCTTGATCCGTTTTGATAAATCTTCACAAATTTCAACCTGCAAAGGATCATCGGCATCGTAACATAACAGAAATATAGGTGTGATATCATTTGTATTGATAAATACCGGAAAATTAATGTCTTTGTGCGGTAGTCCTTTGAACTCGTTGAGAAGATCGCGAGCTTCCTCGAAGGAATCACCATTCGCTATATCAAGAGCAATTAATGTACAAACAGGATGATTGAAGGTTTCGAAAGGCGAGAGATTGGTGGTAGAAGAAATGGCCATAGAGAAAAATGCGTGATAAATCGAACTGCGTAGTAATTTATGGGGTGTTGAATCATCTGTATGTTTCACGACAAGGTCTAAATAATAATGCAGATACAATTCAAGGGACTCATGATCGAAAACCATGTCATCGCCGTTCCTCGTAGCTAAGAGGTCTGGTAGTGCTCTCGCAAAGCGTACAAACTGTAACTGTGTGGAATCACGCTGATAAAGACTGTTAGAATTACTTCGTAAACGATTTGGAGCGGACGTTTTGGGGGGCTCAAGATTAGAGACTTTTGTATCGGCAGTCCCAACGGGAGCTTCCATGGCTTGATCACGGTCTGTGACACACCCACCAAAATGTCGCAGCAGCATGTAGAGAGAATCAACGCTGAAGTCTGAACGCAGATGCGCGTCCAGCGCGCGACTTGAAAATACAGAAATGACAGGAGCCACTGCATGAGCCACAACTCGTTTCGCAATTTCTAAAGGAACAGACTCAGAAACACAATCAAGGTGAAAAATGAGATTCATGTAGTGTTCATAAGAGAATCCTCTGGAACTTCCGGAATCACCCACCACAACCATATTCCGTTAGATCCCTTGATGGGTCGAAAAAGTTAGCAATCAGACCCACAGATATACTAAGTGTTGTGTTGAACACTTGGGATGAGCTCTATTTCTCGATATATGTCAAACATGAAATAGCAACATATAATTTCAACTTCACCCAATGTTTAAAAAAGATAGTGTTAGGTTGAACTGTGAGCTCTTTGGTGTCAACCCTAACACAAAGGTCAAGGTTAGATAATTAAAGGTGGATTGTTACACATTCAAAGGATCTAGTTCAATCAGGCTTTTCGTCGGGCTTAGATAGCTAGCAATAATTTGCCTATCATTTCGTCCGAAAACTTTGCTTTGTAATATGGTAAAATTCATCAGCGCTGCGTTTTTATGCACAAGTGTGGCTATCACACTCGTAACTCCAGGTTATGGCTTTTCTCTACCTGGCGTGAGTCCTGTTACTTATCATGCAAGCGAAGAGGTTCCCTTACTGGTAAATCATTTGAGTCCGTCATTGAACTTCGACCACAGTCAGTCAAGTTTTTCTTCTCACGAGGATGCTCTTTACTCGTTTGATTTCTACGATGAGAGATTGCATTTCTGTCGTCCCAAAACTGTGGAACGTCAGCCGGAATCTTTGGGTTCAATTTTATTTGGAGATCGGATCTACAACTCGCCGTTCCGGATCAAGATGCTTGAAAACGTTCAATGTGCAAAGCTTTGTCGAACCACCATTCCTGCCAAAGATGCCAAATTCATTAACCGTCTGATACATGATGGTTTTGAACACAACTGGTTGGTTGATGGTTTACCAGCAGCACGTATCGCTCACGATCCTCGTACGAAATCCGACTTCTATCGGGCCGGTTTCGAATTGGGTTCCATTGAGATAATTGCCAAAGGAATTGAAAACTTGGACCAAGAGGAAGAAGAGCCCGCAGGTGAGGACTACAAAAGCATCGAGGAGCAAGAGGAGGAATATGAAGCAGAAGTTGAGCACGAAATCGAGGAAATGGAGGAGGAAATTGAACTGGAAGATCAATCTGGTACGGAATCTGAAGAAGATATCGAAAATCATGAGAAGCGCGAACCCAAAAATGTGGTTTCAAATTTGGTAGGAAAGAGAGAAATTCCCTATCTCTATAATCATTTTGACATTGAAATTGAGTACCATCACTTGGGAAGTGACAACTACCGTGTAGTTGGAGTCATTGTTCATCCAAAGTCGATCAAATCCAATTTCTTGGGTAGATGTGTGACTTCAGGTAGTCCAATATCACTGAACGAAGATCGTGATAACAAAGTTGATTATAGTTATTCCGTTAAATTCATTGCTTCTGAAACAAGGTGGGCGACAAGATGGGACAAGTACTTACACGTTTATGATCCGAAAATCCAAACATTTTCCTTGATCAATTTTTCAGGCATCGTATTATTACTTTCAGCAGTTGTCGCACATTCCATCAGTAGGGCCCTCAAGCAAGACTTTTCAAGATACAATGATTTCAATTTAAGTAACGAGTTTCAAGAGGAGTACGGCTGGAAGTTGTTGCACGGCGACGTATTCCGTCCAGTCACTAACGTCATGCTTCTCTCCATTTTGGTGGGTTCGGGGTTTCAATTATTCTGGATGATCATTTCTAGCATTATTTTGGCTGCTGTGGGCTTGACATCTCCTAGTGCAAGGGGATCATTACCTACTATGATGTTGGTTTTATACGCACTTTTTGGTGGTGTTGGCTCATATATGTCAATGGGTGTTTATAAATTCATGAAAGGTCAATATTGGAAAGCAAACATGGTATTAACGCCCTTGTTAGTGCCTGGTTTCATTCTTTCAATGATAATTGGCTTGAACTTTTTCCTCATTTTTGCCAAGTCGTCAGGTGCAATCCCAGCTTCCGCTTTGATGTTCACGATTTTCCTATGGTTTGTTGTTTCGATACCGGTTTCCTTCATTGGTTCGTTGTTGGCTATAAGACGGTGTCATTGGGATGAGCATCCTACTAAGACAAACGAGTTGGCAAGGCACATGCCCATGTTACCATGGTACCTTCGCACTTATGCAGCAACAATGATAACCAACATGTTTTCTTTTGGGTCTATATCTGTTGAGCTCTATTTCATATACTCATCCCTTTGGTTCAATAAGATCTTCTATATGTTTGGATTTCTTTTGGTATCCTTCATTTTGCTTGTCATCACGACTACCTTGACCTCGGTATTCGTCACCTATAAAGCACTATGTCACGAAAACTGGACCTGGCAATGGAGAGCATTCACTATTAGCGGTGTTGGATGTGGAGTTTACATGTTCCTTTTCTCCATTTTATACACAAGATTTCAATTTCAAGGCTTCACAACGATCGTGTTGTATACAGGTTACAGCATGTTGATTTCCGTTTTGACTGCTATAGTAACTGGGGCAATAGGATACATGGCCAGCATGATATTTGTGAGAAAGATATACAGTACGATAAAATTTGAGTAAATATAGGTGTATAATCAGGACGTTCTTATTTGACTATGCTTCTTAAGTAATCACGTTCAGATTGAGCTTGCGATTTTGGTTTGACTCCAGTGTTACCCGTTATGCTCTCTGAACCCCATATAGAACCGGTTTTTCGTTTAACTGATGCAGTGTTGGATTCAGTGAAAGTAGTCTTGGTATTGGATTCTGTAAACTTGGATTTCGTGTCTTCAGAGTTTCTATACTTTATCGACGTATGTCCTGGCAGTAACTGCGCATGTTGTGTTGCTGTTGGTGTGTAGCCCGCTCGTGTACCATTACGAGCTTCAATCTGAGGTCGGTGCGATGTCGTCATTCCCTTTATAGTTTCCTGTGATGAATTTTGTACTGAAGTCATCGATTCAAATATCGGCTGATAAGTAACTTATATATAAAACCTTAAGTGTAACGAATAATCGCAAAAGCCAGCCGCGAGTAAGCTCGAAGCTGTGCGTCCTGGCGGACATCTATTAGCATGACTACAGTTTTCAAGTCCCTAGAAACTGAGAATGTGCCGTCTGAAGAGGTGGATGGCACGAAAATGAATCGGACCAGTGATGATGAGTTGGATTACACGAGACACAAGCAGCAGGATGGATATATATCGGTACGAGATTTTGGGTATGCAGAGGACGATGTACTTCATTCTGGATTTATTGATGGTGTACAGCAAGGAATAACTTATCGTGGAACTAACGATGTCATGGGGACCGCAGAAAATATGAGTAATGCGAACGGGCTGGAGGACGGGGATCTAGATCTATCTAGAAACCGCCAAAGTTTTTTGCTTCCCTCTGAGTTTGCTGTGCAACAGTTTGCTGTGGCACTTTACGATTTTGAACCTGAGAATGACAATGAACTAGAGCTTCGCGAGGGTGATACAATATATATCAATTATAAACATGGTCAAGGCTGGTTGGTTGCTGAAAATCAAGCTAGAACAAAGACCGGACTCGTTCCTGAGGAATTTGTTTCTTTTGTCGACCAAGAATCGCCGCGGCCTGCTCATTTGGCTCGATTTTTGGATAACAATGAAGAGCCAGACGAATGGGAAGATGTTGATGGATTGGCCGGCATTGTTGAGACTAAATTAAATCTTTAATAGCTCAAGTTTTTATTATAATTTTGGTATGATCATATGAATCGGCATATTATGCATCCTGAATAAGAGTTTCAAATTCTTCCTCATCGTCAACATCATCGCTGGGCTTTCTATATTCTGCGAGGGCATTGTCATCCAAAGGCCCACCGATCTCGGCTAGAACAGCCTCAGATCCTGCTAATATTTCTGTTGACAACTCATCGTTAGGATCTATGACACCTTTCAGCTTTAAAACGTAAGAAAGTGCAATCCTGGATTGCAATATTAGCTCTTGAATATCTTCACTTTCGTGATTTAGAGGAATATCCTGTATGGTCTGATTGAATTCCTGCATACTTTCGGGTGTTATTTTTACTTCGGGATTTTGCATCTTAAAGGTTTCGAGCTTCGCTAACAAATAGTTGGTGAAACCCTCCAGGTAGAAAGATTCAATATTGTCTTCGTCGATCTCTTGTATTCTAGAGTTGATCTTCAATGACGTTTCATAGAGTCCTACCTCTAGGCACATTTTAGCAAGTGACAGTAGGGGCTGCAATAGCAAAAGGAACTCTCCATGAGTGTCCTCTTCTGTAATCATTGCCTGAGTAAGTAATTGACACTTTGAATCAAAAAGTTCCCAAGATTGCGTAAATGCCTCACATGCCTCGGAAAACCTCTGCTGAGATATCCTAATTGACCCCATAGTTGACCACACTTCAGCAGAGTTTCGTTCTGTTACCTCCATTGCCTTGCTAATCAGTTCTTCACACTGCATTTCAGCATGAGGTTCCATGCATAGATCAGTCATCCAAATTTCAATCATACTCAATAGTCCTGATGCAATCTTATCTACTTGTTCTTGATTTAAGTTATCACCAGCCAAAGTGGATATATTTGCTATACCTCTCAATATGGCTTGTATACCATCCTGCCCGCCTAAAACTTGTCCCAAAGTGAAAAATTTGTCTGAACCACCTTTTGAGCCATCTGGATCCAGTTCGCATGCTTGTACTAGTAAAGGATATGCTCTTTCAAGTTGCCCATCTTCAAGATACGTCTCTGAAAACACCTGGATCAAATTCAAATTGTCCACGTTGCCATCTTTTAAAGTCTTCCTCAATGGTTTTAATACTTTCAGAGCTTCCTTTGTATCATTACGAGAGAGTGCAGCCCGAGCTTGATCTATAATTTGTTTTGTCATTCAAGTAAAGGTTTTTTAACCACTGTTCAAAGCCTGATATTGATTATATGTATTAATTAATGTATCACCAATTGTGGTACTCCCGTATAGAAACTTCGATAAAAATGCTATCGTTCTGAACACCGCAGATACCTGGATCTAGCTCATCGACTATAATTTATACATTATATTGATCTTCGAATTTTTTGAAATTTTGAATTTATCAACAAAATCTAGCACATGACCTAGTTAAGCGCATGTGGTTAGTATTAGGAAGACAAGAAAATATCTTAAGTATCATACTATCCGCTACGCATGTAAGTGGGTAATTCACCGTAGATGTTTTAAAAAAGCCATGTAACAAATTTTTTTAACGAATGTGCGTAAGATCCGTTATATTGCCTGTGCTCTATCCATATTATTCGATCCATTTCACGACGACCAGTATCCAGATCCAGCTGATCTAGCCTTTGAATTTTAGAAGTGCCAAACACCTTGTACAAGGAATATAGGGTAACGAATATCATCACCCCACCGTATGACGAAAAAAATGAGCGAGTATCCCACAGAGTATGAATAAAGTTGATGAAGCCACCAAATATGATATATATGCTTGATCCTATCAGACCATAATATGCCAAGTATGGTTGAAATGGCGATTTATAGGGATAAGATTGATCCTCTCTCGAAAATGTGTCCGTACGGGTTTTGATTGCATAGAAGAAACGCAAAAAGGATAAGTTCAATCCCATCCAAATGATGCTGACACATGCACTTGCCAGATTGACAAGAGTATCAAAGCTCTCCTCAGCTCTACCATTGATGGCTGAAAACCCTATCAGAAAAAAAAGTCCTGTGAAAATTACTGCTGGATAGGGCACTCCTCTGCTATCACATATTTGAAACACATGTGGTGCCTTGTTTTGAACAGCCATGGCATATAAGGTCCTCGATGTAGCATATATGGCAGGGATACATGCAGTGCTTGTAAACATGATCAGTATGGCATTGATAGCTGCAGCAAATTGGCAATATCCGAAACTCAGTAAAGCCAAAACCCAAGGACTAGAGTATCCGTCTCCAGCCTTTTTGGGTCTTCCGTATACACCGGAGGGACATTTATACGAAAGCTGCCATTCCGAACCAACGCCAACATTTGCTTTACGGTATCGGCGTAACGAAATTCCATGGTAGAATGAAAGCAGTCTAGGATCACCACTGTAGATATTAATTCCCACGGAAAACATTAAGAAAATGTACAAGATTAGAACGATCGTAAATGTTCTTTTGGTTGCTAATGGTATTGTCTTTCTGGGATTGACAGCTTCGCCAGTTGCCAGAAAATTCATCTCAATCCCACTAAACGCGAAAGCGGAGGTCAACATTGCGGCAAATAAGGATAAGAATCTACCTTTATCGCCACCTATTCCACGCTTGCTTCCTTCACCGGAATCCTTTAGATCAAAAGTAGGTCTAAAAAGACCATACGTCAGATTCTTTTGCGGTACTGATTTCGATGAATCCCAATAACGGAATCCGACTCGTTGATTTATGTGGTTACCATGTCCGGCATTCATAACCACTAATGCAAAAATCAGAACAATGGATATCAATACTTTGATGAGTCCGATCACGTATACTACTTCACCCATTGATCGTACATCAAATAAGTTCACCACGATTGCTATTAGAGAAAACAAAGTGACGAAACCAATGGTAACCCCACTCGACATCTCAAAGTCCTGGTAGTAACTCAGATAATACGTTGCAGAAGCTGCTTGAGCTGGAAGACCGATAATACCAGAGAACCAGTAGGTCCAGCCCATAGCAAATCCAAATCCGTCTTCCACAAATCTCGAAGCTAGTCCTGAAAAGCCAGATGACACTGGTATCAAGGAGCATAATTCCGTGAACGACAAAAGGGTTGCTAATACTATGCTGCCACCTAAAGTGAATCCCAGTAAAGCTCCAAACGGGCCAGCTATGTTGAAGGCTTTACCGGAAGTGAAAAATATTCCAACACTTAAACATGTACCAATAGGCAGCATTTGTATGTGCCTAACCTTCAGCTTTCTTTGCAAGCCATAGTTTACATGAGGACTCCATGATGGCTTCCACCTCTTCCAGCCTTTCAGTTCACGGTTGCTGAGGTCATTGCTTTCTGAGGTACTTTTATTTGAAGGTTCTGACATTGTTTGATCATTCGAGTAATATCCTTCATAATTTTTAGATTGTTCGATGTGTGCATCGATAGCCACATTGTTGTAAACTGCATTGTCTATGATTAGTGTATTGGTCGAAGATCTGGAGAGCATTCTCTGACTGAGATCCTCACCCTGCATTGCCTTGTCACCGAGATGGACTCGAACATTTTTTTGGACGAAGTTTGAAAAATCACCTTTCCAGCGCCGCAGTCTCTTACGATTCTCGTGCTGAGGTTCCGCAGGTAAGAACTTGTTCTTTATTTCATTGTTTCCTAAAACTTTGACAGTACCACTATTTTGTACAGCCATCAGCTTTTGTAGTTTGTCTTGCAATATATTGTTTTTTCTAGTTTTGACGTTATATAGCTGGAAATCATCCAACTCTAGATCATCATATGAACTAACATTCGCATTGAACAATTCTGGCATGTTTTGTTTTTTCTTCTGTTCGTATTTGTCAAGTAAGAAAAACCTTCTATTATGAGCTGCTTCGTGATATGCTTCAGGACTAGTAATACCCTCCTCATTCAACACATCTAAGAGAACGCTTGTGACAATGCTATCTGTGGCACTTGAATTAATGCTGCTTCCAGAGGATAAATTACTGGGCCCGTCAGCATGACTACCATTGGATTCGTTGCTAATGAAAGTTGTTCTGGGTCCATGAGTGTCACCACCCAACACCTCGAAACACTTGGAGCCTCTTGCGTTGGCATATGGCCTGATATTATGTTTTTCGGGAAAGAGACCTTCCGCCGGTCTGTCATCATACATGGTACCGGCAAAAGCAAGCTCATCAAATGCTATTGAACTTGTTATTGTTCAACAATCAGATGGGCAAGATCGAGAAAATTTCCTTAAAATTTTGAATATATTTCTGGTTCTTCATCTTAAGATTGTTTGATGTACAGTTCACGATGAAAGATCACCATAGTAAAGAACCAAGATCAAAGTAAACGTCATGCAAGCACCTCATACCAACGCTAATCTCATAACTCAATGTGGACTCCCGTTGATCCACCCTGAGCTTACTCTTTGGCAGGATGTTCGACACAATCTAAATTTGAGTCACGTGTGTTTTTTTGCTGGTTTGTCATAAAGTGTCAGCGACTGTAATTGGAAAAATTAGCCAGCAATTGGATATATTGGCCAGCAATCAAACGAAACTGGTATAAATCTGTGTCAATTGAAAATGAGAATATAATACACAGAACCTAAATCTGGTTAGTGTGTTGTTTATGTTTACATGTTTTTGTTTACATGTTGATCTTTGCTTGTTATATTGTTGTTATTGTTGTTGTTGTTGATTGTCTAGGCTGGGCATATAATCAAATTGGCTTGTGATAAGATTATATATATATACATCTACTTAGAAGCTGTGATATCAAGTATGTTGAGGTTTCTTCAGTACCCCATAAAGAGCGTTAAATTATGCATAGTGCTCAAAGTTCTGTTGTACTGGCGCCAAGAGAATATTACGAACCTCCCCAAGTTTTTCGTCAGCCTGCAATAATAGTGAAAAAGAGAGCAAATTCCACCAATTGTATCAAAGACTCAGCAAACATAGTTAAAGCTATGAGCAACCCTTTTGAAAAAAGGCATTGGTCCCACGATTTGAATCACAAAATGAGATCTCAAGTATTGAGACAGGTGTCAGACGACTTCAACGACTGTTACACAACCAAAAAAGTGGCGTCAGATTTTTTTAGCCTTCATTGTACATCTGTCACTCATCCAAATGATATTTCAAGCAGTAAGGATGGGCTTTTACTAATAGCCAATTCTGAATCAACGGAAAACCTGAAATTGTATCAGGTTACTGACAACAACAGCCTACGTGAATTACAGGGCATAACTGTACCTGGTGCCAAAATAACCTCTGTCTGTATGCTATCCTATAATAGGTACAAGCAATTTTCTTCCGTTCAGGAGCATGATGTTCTATTCTTAACGGGTCATCAAGATGGGATAGTCAATTTGATATCGACTTCAAAACAAGTTGGTGGCGCAAAAATTATTAAAAGATTCAATCATGTTAAATATTTACGATCAACCATGGATTATGTTACTTTGGAAAGTATGTTGAGACCGTTCGCTTCAACTCCGGTTATAAAGTTGAAGCCTTGGAATGATACAGGATTTGTATCGATGGTCAATGATTCTATTTTCGTGTATGATATGGAAAAGTCTCACAAGGCACCACAGTATCTAAACTCATTTTCTGGTTTACAGAGTTTTGCGATAAATGAAGCTAGTAATCCTTATCTATTGTCATTGTGTGGTTCTGAGTTTGGTTCTCATAATATTGCACTATTAGACCTAAGAAATGGCTTGTACATCCCTAGTATTGATGATATACAAGAAAAAAAAAGCATTCAAATATCTTTAGACTGTTTGTGGTTAGACGGGTCTCATGTTGCCCAAGCCGTAAATACCATGATACAGATATGGAATGTTGAATCAACGAGTCCCTCGCCTGTTTGTAAAATACTTCCAGAACGCGGTTACATAGAGAAGCTAGCCTATGACCAAGAGAAGTTGATACTTTATAGCGGCGATGATCAGGGTCATATCATATCATGGGATCTCCGCGAATTTTTTACGGGTAAAATGAAAACGTGTGGGTTGGTTCATGGCTTGAAATCCATTAGAACGACTTCAGAATATGATGTTTTGACTAGTATGTTCCAAAATGGGAACATTATATCGCATAGTGCTGGTGCAGGTGTTACTAGTGGCAAAATAGTTTATCTCGATCTTTTGAAACCAAAGGGCCAGTCTACCAAATTGCTCTCGTTCGATTCTATAGAGCTTGGATTGCATGAGGTTGTCGATATCCAATACTCGCTTGCCTTACCATATAAAATTAAAAAGGAGGTTTCGAGAACTATGTCTGACCCTGAATATGAGTTATCTGATGTCTCAACATTACTACATCACTCGCATGAGAGTGATTCAGATTGCGTTTCTGGTCATACTACTGAAAATGATGAAGACACAATGGCAATGTCAAAATCTTTTTATAACAATAACGATATAGCTGGAAGTGGTTCCACAATCGGAGAGTCAGAAGCTAATACTCATGCTAGAGTAGTGTCAGATTCCAATATATAATGTCAAAGTGGGAGCATTCATGATCTAGAGTTTTATTTCTCTAATCTTTCGATGGCCATCCTCTTTATGGGTTCATTTTGTGTTTTGCTGTCTTCATGGCTCGAGAGGTTTACGGGTAACAATTCGAAGTCTAGGCAAGTGGTTTTTTTTTTAGTTGCTATATGATTTAGTTAATGATACCATAACTGTTACTAACAGTAGTTCAACTTTTATCATGATTGCTATCATTATAAAGTTGATTGTAGATAATTATTTCAATTAATTTAGTTGTTGTTGCAGTTAGGTTTGTAGGACAATTTTAATCAAAATATAAATGTGTTGTCGGCATAGAAAGATGATAACACTAGTGTACAGTGTTGTATGGTCTTGTTCCTCGTCAGTGTAGCTATAGTAATGGAGTATACGTCGTCGTGTTTTTATATATGAATATTATCTTTGGTTACATTTTATGTTTAGTAATAAAAGTTCAATGACTTACAACTAGTACACAAGAAGGTCGAAATGGCTCAATTTAACAAATAATCTAGTAAGTTGGTTCAGAGGGATTTTTAATTATAACCTTCGATCGAAAAGTATAAACAAGGTGTTGAAGAATCGAAATTATATATAGAAAAGATCGAGAATATGACATATGTCTATACCAACATCGTGATGCCAAATATTAATAAATACTAATAAATAAGAAAGATTAATGAGTTTTCATTGGTGCTGAAAGCTGATAAGTAATTGGAAAGATATTGCAAACGCACTGTATCTGCAAACAAATACCCAAGACGTTGTAACTACCAAAACCAGCAACAGCACAGCCTAGTGCAGAAACCATCTTGCTCCTCACGTTCTTGTCGATTATTGTTGCTATTGGCAGAGGCTTTGGAACGACTGTGATCCAGCCGAGTCCCCATTGAATCATACGTCATACCTTTGTCTGGCAGTTGGATTGAGTGGTAATTACCCACATTCTCGTCTTTGAGAGACTTGTATAGTTTCAGCTTTTGTTTTGTGTTGAGTTGCGGCTTACTAGCCGAATCAACTGGAGAATAGCCATTATTCGTCGGCTGCGAGTCACGGTTTTGACCATGTCTTTTATCAGTATTAATATTATTCTTAGCAGCTTTCGAATCATTATTTTTTTGAGGTTTGACGTTGGCATTTCCATACCCATGCAAGTTTGTTCTTTTGTTAATGTTAATATCCCAACCTTGGCCATCATTCAGATCCATCCAATCATAATGGCCGTCTTCCTGTAGGCCTCTCTCCCGTAGTACATCATCCATCAAATTGATCAAGTAATTATAATCTGGGGTTTCTTCGAATTTGAGAGAGCGAGTGTATTTCAGATATTGTGCAAATTGTTTGGGTAGTTGTCCATTCTGCAGAAGATCAAAAGGATCGATTTTCTGTTTTGTAAGGCCAATTTTTTCGTATTTTGATTTATTATTTGGAGCCTTGAGTCCCTGCCAAGGTAAAGAGCCTCTTAAGAAATAAAAAAAGACGTGGCCCAACGATTCTAAGTCGTCTCTTCTGCTTTGCTCTCTTCCGAAATGTGTGTTGATTGACATGTATCTTGCAGTACCGCTTAGAGACTTCCTTTCTCGATACGGTATATGAGCCTTTGTACGAGGGTCTCTATATTGCTTGGCCATGCCAAAATCGACCATGTAAATGAGATTGGGATCACCATCGCAAGAGCCTGCGTAAGATTTGTATGTTGTGCCATCCGGCAGCACACGCTGATACTGAGATATTAGGAAATTATCAGGTTTTATATCCCTGTAGATGAGGTCGTGCTCATGAATGGATCGCACGCGTGCTATCATTTGCTTTGCGCAGAAGCATGTAGTCTTAATGCTAAATTTGCGGCCACACCACTCGAAAAGGTCCTCGAGAGAGGGCCCGAGGAGATCAAGGACCAGGACGTTGTGCATGCCTTCCTGACCGTAGTAGTAGGCTGCTGGTATACCACGACAACCCGCTAAAATTCGATAGGCGCGGAACTCGTCGCGCAGCTGGGGAGCGTCAGAATGGCGCGGCTCGAACTTAATGGCAACGGGTCCCATACAGCGTGGCCCGCCCGCGGGCGCGGACTGCTGCGTCTGCTGACCTTTGGTGTTTCTGTTGCGTGCAAGCACGTTTTCGCCCTCGAAGATGACGCCAAAGGACCCTTCGCCGATCTTGGGCCCCACGGCGTAATTGACGCCCACAATGTGCTGCCGTTGAGGCCGTTGTTGCGATGGTTTCTTGGTAACAGGCCATTCCGCTCTCACGCCATCCTGTGTCTCCGCGACACGTGGCTCTTCCTTGTCTTGCAAGACGTCTTGTTGTTGCGGCTGTGCTCCGATGCTGCCGCCCGTCCGTCGTTGCATGCCTCAACCAGTGAAATGTCGTCCTCCTACAAGCCTCAAAGTATCCAGCACTTTCCCAAATGATTCCGCAACGCTACAGCAGCGTCTTGACTTTATGTACAGTGTACACCAGCTTTGATGGGGTCTTTTGATCTGCAGTTTACTACATATTGTTCATGAAGGAAGCTTTAAGTTTCCAAAAGTTCAATATTTTTAATGTTTCGCAATATTAGCAATTTCCATGAATTGCGAAAATCATCATGTCTTGTGTGTGCGCGTGTGTGCGCGCTAGGATCACGTGTTCAAAACAACCAACAAGTATATATCACGTGACCAAACTGACAGACAAGAGCTTCCTTTTGTGGAAATATGCGAAACGGGTTATGAAGCAACCAAATCCGGATGCGTTACAATTTGGGAAAACAGCCAAAATGAATCGTAGAATAGGGTACCCGGGCCGGAACGTCAACTACCGCAACGGCAAGGACTCAAGACGTGGGGTTAAGGGGAACCTGACTCGGCCTTGGCGGCCGAGCATCTGAGGACTGCGGAGATACAAGTCCGGCAACATATCTTCTTCCAAAGAGTTAACTTCTCCTCAGTTCTTGCTGCTGGAGTTGTATCTCCGCATTTCTCAAATCCAAACAGACCGTCCATGTAGGTAGGTAGGCTCGGACGCCCCAGACCCAGGCCTCGAACCGTTGCCATTCTCGGAGAGAAACGAGTCAATAAAGGAGAGCCATAATTTGACTCCGAACTGACTCTGGATACGATTTCATGGGACTCGGTCTTAGCTCGGTTTAATTGCTGATATAGCAGTGATGTTAGCTATAGATTCTTCCATTAAATGGTATATTGGTGATATTAGTAGTAGAGAGATATAGACAGCTAAATTGATAGATAGATAGATAGATAGATTGACAGATCGATAGATAATATAGCATCGAATCGAAGAGGTTCACAGAAAATTGTTGCAGTAGACAATTGGGCCTCGTAAGCAAACAGTATCGAACCTCGAAGTTTTCCTCGCGTACGCACTTACTCTTCAAGATTCGCACTCAATGGCATATGAGCTAGGCGGAAAGTGCCTGGCGTACCATGGCCCCATGCTCTATGAAGCCAAAATTCTACGGGTGTGGGATCCATCCACTGGGAAGTACAAGTACGAGACAAAGCCAGATATCAAGACCCAGAAAGTAGAACGCCTTGAGACCGAAGGAGACCCTGAGGACCGGCCTCCGAGCGCTCTCGCAGCTGCAGAGTGCTTCTTTGTGCACTACCGGGGCTGGAAGAGCACCTGGGACGAATGGATCGCGCCAGAGCGCATGCGCGAGTACACGGAGGAGAACATTGCAGAGCGCAAGAAAATGCTGCAGCAGGCGCGCGAGGCCAAGCGCGCGGCGACCCAGGAGCGCAAGAAGCCCGGTCCCCGAGGACGGCGAAAGCAATCTGCTGCAGGCGAGTTTCCCGACTCTTCGGTGTCTAGCCCGGGCCCCAACTCCACGGAATCTGCCATCGCATCGATAGGTTCGGGTTTCCCAGCCAAGTTCGAGAACTCCAACGAGCCTATGCTCCCCACACTGGCCCAGCCAACTGCGCGCAACATAGTCCTACACGTACCTACAAAACTGAAGGGCGTCCTCGTGGACGATTGGGAATATGTCACCAAGGACAAGATGGTATGCCAACTGCCGGCCAAGGTCACCGTCCACCAGCTTTTCGCTCAGTTCGAGCACGACTTGTCGCTAACGCTCGAAACCGTGGGGCAGCAGTCGCAACTCTCAGAGTACGTGGCCGGAATGCGTGAGTATTTCCGCCACGCGCTGCCGCGTCGACTCCTATATCGGCTAGAGCGTTTGCAATTTGCAGACCTGCTCAAGGCTCATCAATCAAAGACGGACAAGCCGCACGGTGACGACATGGATCCCACGCATGTGTACGGATGCATCCATCTGCTGCGGCTCACAACTTTGCTCCCTGATATGATCTCCGCTACGACGATGGACCCACAGAGCTGCCTCGTAATAATACGGCACACCGAGAGGCTCTTGGTCTGGATGCTCGAACGCTGGCAATTTGCCCTATTGCAAGACACCTACGCTTCTCTGCAGGACCAGTATGAAAATACATCGAGCCAATACGAAGGTGTCGCCTTGAACATGTAACGCCGAGTACCATCACTCTGTCCCGTCATGCGGTCGCAGCTCGTATGCAAAAGATTAGAGTGCTTTAACCGCACGGATCCATACTGGCTGAACCGGGGTAAACTTTTTAATACATGACTTCGGGATCCTGAACGAAAATAGCTTTCATTTACAGCGCACACCCACGGTTTTCGACAGCTCACGTCACTCATTTACGATTATCTATCAGTAATCACGCTTCCAATATTACCGCTTCTTGAACCTCCCACAGTTACCTCACGTTGGACTCCAAAGATTTACAGCGTCACTCGCTGGCTCATCGACATGATTAATACCGAAAGCTGTCAACGAAAAATGTCACAAATCACGAAGACCTTTAAATTCAAGAATATTAAAATCCATCAAAATTCTAAATAGAAATGGTCCCGCGCGCCCCTTGACTAACGATTGTTTTGGTAAGGCTAGGCCGTTGGAGGGCCTGTGAAGGATAGTGAGACGCTGGTTATTGCAGCGGTGTCAACTTGCCTTGTATTTGAATTAGTGTGGATAACAGACTACCTATAGAGTTCCGCGCCATCATCAGCACAATCAAGTTGTCCAGTGGAGTCTGGAAAACACTCGAGGCAAACAGTGCATGATCCGGGCACGTACAGGGCAGTCCAAGAAGACACAGTATCTTCTGCAGTGCTCTTTTGAAAAATAACCTGTTTCCCGCTTCATGGTATAGTATATGATGCCTAGTGACAAAAAGGAAGACTCTCCCGTTAATGAGGAGGGCTCTCAGAGCCCGACAGGTTCGGGCTCCGAGCCCGCTATGGGCTCAGATCTGCAGGATTCCTCTTTGCAAGAGAAATACCGCTGCCCCCATCCGGACTGCTGCAAGTCCTTCACTCGCATGGAACACTTGTCCCGCCACAAGCTCAATCACTGGCCCAAGGAGATTTTCAAGTGCTCTTACGTGTTTCCAGGCGCCAATATACCATGCGGTAAGACCTTTGTGCGGAAGGACTTGCTGGTGCGTCATGAGAAACGCCACGCAAAAGTCAATAACAAGCTTAACAAGAAATACAGCCGCCTGAAAGGCAAACACCCAACTGCAAGCGCCGCCTTGAACTCAAAGTCACAAAAAATTGAGGAATCCATCATGCTTCCGATGCCTTATGTACAGCCGCTGCCGTCAACAGACAGGAGCGCTGCTACTAGAGTAGCTTCACCAGATAAGATCCTTGAAAATACAAACGGATCAACTACGATTTCTACATATGCTAATAATCAAAGTATGAACTCGGTGCCAGGCATCCAGTTTACTCCCGCACAAGCTGATTTGAATACGAGTCGTAATTTCGATAGAGACTTGACACTCAACATTTCACCATATGATCAAAACAAACATAATCTCGATTCGCATGATGTCAACAATGGAGGCACAAATTATCCAGAAAATCAAGGGAATCATACAAGGTCGCCACAGTACCCTCCTAATTCCCCAACCGTGTATTCTGCTTTGGGGTTTGGACCAGGTACACAAGTTGGCACGCCATATTTTTTGCCCAACATGGTCAGACAAGCAAGCCCACTGAACACTAATGCCAATAATTTATCAAATGGCATAGAATATAACAGTAAAACAAATGATGCTACAACGGAACCTTTAACAAAGGGTATCGCAGAGCGATTCTCTGTTTCTACTTCCAATGATTCACCGTCATCGCAGCAATACCTTCTTGATATATCACAACAGCAGGATAACAATCTGATGAATCCTGCGATGAAAACACCTCAAGGTTTTCTAAGTCGGAATACAAGTGCCATCAACATGAATACTATGCAGGATCTTTTCTCCTTTGATGGAATCAGTATGGATCCTTTACAGATTTTTATGCAAGAGTTGTCATTTCCACAGCCTATGGAGTCGGGGCAGTCAGATATGTTGGAACATTACAGCAGTGTTGAGAATTTATCGTCCGTTAAATCATTAACTGATGGGTCCGATAATTCAGTATCATCCTATCAGTACCAGCTACTACGCAACAACTCTGAAAAAATGAATCATGATTTTGGTTGTTATATGGTCAAAGACAATGTATCCGTTCAAAAATCTAATGTTAATGAGCTCAGAAGGCAAACATCTAACGCGTCTTCGCCAAAGCTAAAAGTCCATGACCAATCTACAAAAAGTGAATACAGGCGGCGCTTGATGATTTCGATGAAATCCACGCCCTCCTTCTTTGATCCAGATCCAAGGAAGAAATATGAAGTTTCTCAAGACCAGCTCATAGAGTTACAGACACTGATACCAGAGCTCAAAGCTACCTCAGTCGAGAAGATATATAACTCCATAAAATCCTACTGGTATAATTTCCAGCCACAATATGGGCTATTGCACAAACCCTCTTTCAATATTGAGGAACAGCCCTCAATATTACTATTGGCACTCATAATGACTGGAGCAAGTTTTCTGGGTCCAGAATATTGTAGAACTATAGGAGATCCTATATGCACGCCGTTACGATGGATGATATTCTCTCACGGTGATTTTCAGCCACCTGCTAAAACCTATATCATCCAAAGTTTATTGTTGTTAGAAGGCTATGAAAAAACCTCAACAGACAGATATTACCACGAAAGATCCTATTTGCATCATGGAACCACGATACAATTGCTAAGACGGACGCCTTCATTGGGTGGCCATCCATTAATGACCAAAAGTGAAGGTCAAGGCTCTCCACTACTTAACGGAAACTCAGATGATGATCTACCAGATATTGAAGGCATATATAGAAAATGGATAGATTTTGAGATGCTGAAACGTGTTGCCTTATATGCATTTTACATGGATGTTACGCACGCCGTTATTTTCGGATATTCCAATATTTTTATTAGCTGTAATCAAATTCAGCTGACACTGCCATGCTCCGACGACGTTTGGGAATCATACGACCTTTCTTACGAAAAGCTTGTAGAGAATGGTTTTGGCCGAAAGAAATCCATGCGCCCGTCGTCTTTTCTTTCTACCCTAAAGAATGTCATAAAAGTTGCGAACAAGAGGTTTATGAAATTGACCAAGAAGAAGACCGCAAAAAACACAAACACTCGAAAGGAGCCCCACTGGAACATCAACAGCGCTTTTGGGAAGAAACTTATACTTGCTGGGTTAATATCAATTATGTTTCAGTGCCAGGAAGAAATAGGAAGTGAAATAATTCCGATTACACTCAGAACTACGTATGACGATACCATCAGGAAGAAAGGGAATTGGAAAGAACTCATATCCTTTGCCATGAATTATTGGCACTCAGTCATTAGCGGGGACTGTAGTAGTAAAGGCAACTGCCTATTACCAGAAGCAAACTTATTATCAGATAGGGCCAAATACCCAAATAAAGCTCTTACAGATGACCCCAGTTTCGACAACTCACTTAATTTAATAGGAAATGATCTTGAGTCAACCTGCAAAGTTCCTGTGTTTCATATAGCGCAGATATCACTGAAAGTGTTCCACCATGACTATTACATTTTTGCAGGGGCACCTTGGCGGATGAATGTACGCTTAGGAGAACATGAATATGCTGTAGTAACGAGCCGGGTAGTTCAATTTGCGAAAGATCCATACGTTGGTGGGGTAGCGATTGTTTATGCATTTCAGCATCTGTTCGAAATATTCTTGAAATATGAATCTGCTTCAAGTTCAGAAACACACTTTGTGAATTACGACGTCAATAGAGATTATATTTTAACCAGACCTGGCACCATTGCCATGGCATCAATCTTGATATGGTCATATCAGTTTGTGTTATATGGCCCAGAGGCTCATTCATGGAGTAATTCCGGGACCGAAAGGGACGACCCCGCCAATGCATTAATAAAGGAAAGCTATACTCCGCAGGAGTCATTTGAATGCTACTTGAGTAGAATGTTCAATTTCCTTTATATCAAACCTACCAATGACCCTATAGCATACCAAGAAGCTATTTGGGAAAAGGCCTTACTTCTTGAGAAGATACCTAACATGCAGAATGTTGCTGGTATGATGCTGTATATGCGAGATCTTTTCAGCCCAGCGTACTGGGAAGTAGGAAGGGAATTTAGCAGATTATTCAATAACTGTTACGAGAGAAGTATAGGTAAGAATTGTCCTACATGTTACGACATGTACGATGTATAATTGCTCATCTATTTGAATTCGTTTCCATGCTATCGAATAATGGCCTTCGTTGTAACTATATCCTACGTTTACTAGCGTCCTGATCGTCGGAGCTCTGTTTGTTTTCCATAGTCGATGATAAAATATCTTTTCTCGACAGGCGAGCTTCAGTATGAACCAAAAGATGATCTATAAAGGCACGCCATAATCTTATAAGGGTTACGATTGTTAAGCATCGTCTTTGTAACTAGAATTTTTTGTATCCTTGCATTTAGACAATTACTTTCGTCCGCTGTATGAATCATATTGTAATAGTGAGCTATGCGTTATATACGATTTGCAGTGGTGGGATTCGTATCGAATAACTATAGCAAACTTATTGAACCACTTTTTGGACTTATCAGGTATGCTAATTTGCAGTGAATAAAAATATCGAAACTCAAATTTCTAAACACACGTATATATAGAAATTGGTTAAACGGATATAATCTCCAATAGTTGCCGACCATAAACCAAGAAATCAAACTATTTCGATAGCCATCAGTATTTACACCACGTATACACACCTGCATATTTGAAACTGCTGGACTTTTGCTTGTTGAGAGAGTGGGCTTATTAAACTGATACTAATTTGTTATAGTGCGCGTGTAGATTCTATGAACGATTAGTTATGAATTGAAAAACAAATCTCGGAGTTTCAGGTACTGTGAGAGATCATGGAACAAATTAATTCGAATACAGCGAAGAAGAGGCAGCAGATAGCTATCTTTCAAAGATTTGCAACAATTTTGTCAGAAAACGATAAAATTAGAACTGCATCACGAGATTCCTCTAGCCAGATCGATGAAGTCGATGCTACCGACAAACGTGGTCAACCTGTGCTACGTTATGATGACTTTCTATCACTTGTGAATAGTTCCAAGACACTATACTCCAAGTTCACCGACCATTCGTTCAATCTCAATCAAATCCCATTGGGCACTTTTGGATGTATTTTTTTCGCACTTGATGAAGGCTCTAAAGGATACTTATCAATCAATGATTGGTTTTACTTTAACAATATTTTGGAATGTGACAATTATAATCTGATAATTCTATTCGAGTTCTTCAGAAAGTTTGATAAAGAAGTTGGCACAAATAGTGGCGATTCAGCAACTTTGAAGAAATTCAAAAGAGGTGGACCAGCTTTACCCAATGAGATGCTATCGAAGTCCATAAACTTTTCTAATAAGTTTTTGAGTTTCGACGACCTTCTTTTAAATGTCAACCAATTTAAGAAAACCATAAACCTATTACACGAGGCTGTTAACGATGATTTTGCTAAACACAACAACTTGTTCTTGGATTGGGAAGACTTTAGATTTCTTAAGTATTACGAATGCTATCACAAAAACCAGGCATATTTAAGTTTGAATTCTATCGTCACTATAATACAAAACGACCTGAAAAATGAAAGATTATTTGTAGGGTTTCAAAAATTAGCTCAAATGGACAACACGAATCATGTGATGGCTCTTAATAGAAATCAGTTGGTTTATTTATTGAAAACATACTATTCACATAGAGTATCTGCCGATATATTTGATTCTATGAACCTGAGCAACACTATCCTATTAAGATCTGATAATCATTCGATACCTTTCAATATGGTAAAGGATACCTTCTATTTGTTCCAAAACTTTGACCTCTTGAATCAATTCTTACATAGGTACGCTGAGGAGCATGAGATAAGCGAAAAAGATATGAAAACGCATGTGATCAACAAGAAGGATTTCATGAATTTCTTGAACAGGCAATATGATAAGGTTACCAACATCAATGAATTCTCACCGGCTCAGATAAATCTACTTTTCTCAATTGTTGCAAACGCTAAAGAAAATAATAGGAAAATCAAGAAAATGAATTGCTTTCAAGACTCCACACAACCTCATCATCGAGCATCAGACATTGATTGGTTCATTCATAATGAATATATGAATAGTCTCACCGAAGGCCAAAAAACACTTATCTCTTTCAATAAACATTATAGCGATATTTTCGATGGGTTTTCTCAAGATTATAATGAGAGACGGATAACAACAATTGGATCTAGTTTATTTTCCAGATTGTTTGGTGCAAAGGAGGACAAAGCCACAATGCGCTCAAATTTAACAGTTGATGACTTTATGAGAATACTAAATCCCAACTATTTGAATGACTTAGTACATCGACTGGAAATGCAAAAATTCGAAAGTGATTCAATATACAGAAATTACTACTTTTATCCAATATTTGATTCGTTTTCAAATTTCTTCATTGGGTCTATCGCAGGTTGTATTGGGGCGACGGCTGTATACCCTGTAGACTTCATCAAAACCAGAATGCAAGTCCAGAGATCTTTATCACAGTATAAGAACTCCTTGGATTGCTTCCTCAAAATCACCTCCAAAGAAGGTATACGAGGCCTCTATTCTGGGTTAGGGCCACAGCTGATCGGTGTTGCGCCAGAGAAGGCCATTAAATTAACGATAAATGATTTCATGAGAAATAAGCTTACCGATAAAAGAGGAAAGCTACATCCATATGGCGAAATATTAGCGGGAGCCACAGCAGGTGCCTGCCAAGTACTTTTTACGAACCCTCTAGAGATTATAAAAATCAGGTTACAAGTACGATCGGAATACATTGGGGAGAATGCCTCGAAGTCCAAGATCACAGCCATGAACATAATCAGAACGCTTGGCCTCAGTGGACTGTATAAGGGAGTAACTGCATGCTTGATGAGAGATGTTCCATTTTCTGCTATCTACTTTCCCACTTATGCGCATTTGAAGAAAGACTTGTTCAATTTTGATCCAAAAGATAGAAAGAAGAGAAATAAACTTAAGACATGGGAACTTCTGGCGGCGGGTGCCCTAGCAGGTATGCCAGCAGCATACTTGACAACCCCGTTCGATGTCATCAAGACGAGGCTACAAATAGATCCCCGAAAAGGTGAAACCCACTATACCGGTATCATACATGCTTTCAAGACCATACTAAGAGAAGAAAGCTTTCGTAGTTTTTTCAAGGGGGGTGCAGCTCGTGTATTACGAAGTTCACCACAATTCGGCTTTACTTTGGCTGCTTATGAGCTCTTCAAAGGGCTGCTACCAAGTCCGTCGCAAGATGTAGATAATTCAAAGGGCTCTTTATCACACAGTTCTGTTGAAGATAAGAGAATTTTCAAGCACAATTTCGAGAATTACTACTATAAAAGTTGTCAGGTAGCGAAAACTTTCATAGATCTGGACAACAACTTCTCGAAATTTGATTACTCCGTATACCTCAAATTCTCTGATTACCTAAACTCACTGAAGCCAAGATGATAACCTTAGGGTAATATATTAGCAATTATCGCTGCAATTTTGATCCTAGCTAAGGTACTTGAAGAAATTTGAGTTGATTTCATTTCTCTAAGGTTTGTTATCGATTTATCGATTTCTTAACCTTGTAGATTCCCTTTGTGTTAGTTCAATTTCAAACATACCGTAATGAATTGTGAAGTGTATTAGAATTATATTCCAGTTTTACTTACATGAACCCCATGTTGAGAGTCAGCGGTTTTCGTCAAATTTAGTGCGTAATTACTTATCTTGACCAAGCTTTCGTATATCTTATCCATATACTGACTAATGTTCGAGAAATGAATTGCTTGGTTTATAAGCTCGGGTTGTGTTTTTATGGATTAAGACTATGGCACTTAGCCTGACAGTTCAAGACACCCATTCATACTTGGATTGTTTACTAATGGATAGTCGAGGTTTGCTCACAGCAATGTCTGTAAATTAAGTTACAACGACTAATAGTCTTTATGCAGAGATGCAAAACAATCATATCCAATAATTTGAATATTGTCTTGATTATTTTGCAACCTTAGATTGCAACCATACTACAAGGACTATCCATACAGCATGGAGGCTGTGAATGCTATATCAGGATGTCAGAAAGCAATCAGAAACTGCACTCATCTTAGGTGCTTAAACATGTTGCGATAATACTTGCGTTATATAAATTCAAGTGTAAAATGACTTAGTTGCTCGGCATATAAGACTTTCTAAAGTGTCATATTCTGCTGGCATAAAATTGTACATGATAATCTCGACATACATCTATGAGACAAATTAATTGAAGTGATATTATTGGGGCACTATAGCTGTATCAAATTTTTAGTATGAGCCAAATTTAGGCTAAAGTATCTCAAAGGATCGATTAATTTTTAACTAACATTTGAGTTAATAGAATCCAGTACAAAGTCGTTGAACCCAGCAAAACTTATATCTTGTTTTTCACTTTCCCGAGGGAGTAGATGAAGATGAGTTGTTCCAGTATTAAACCTCATAAATCGATCACGTGATGAGAAATTTGTTTCTCATCACTTCACGATAACTTTGGACCTCGATGATACAAAAGAACAACAGAAGTACTTCGATGCAAACCAAGCCAAATCAATTGAATTCACGATTTGAGCGGGTTATTATCATTGTAGCGTTTTGACAGAAATAAAATCGTTGCTATAGTGTTGATTCGCCGATTGCAAAGCCAGATCAGATGTTTGGACAAGCTCGGCCAGCGTTTGGGAATCAGGCGCAGCCGCAACAATCATTTGGGAGTTCATTGTTTGGTGGAGTTCAAAGTAGCAATAATACCAATGGCATAGGCAGCTCAGCGTTTGGGATGAATCAACAGCAACCCAACGCTCAACTAGATGGGGCCAGACCTCCGTTGGGTCTGAACAACAACCTTTTGAATGGAACCTTAGGATCCGGGGGGACTTCATCTGGATTTGGTTTTGGCGCAAGTCCAGCTGGTCCGCAATCTCAAGGTACACAGATTGGAACCGGTGGAGCTCCATTCACGCCATTTCAAGAAAAAGACTCTACGACAAATGTTACAAACTCATTTCAGAGTATAACCTGCATGCCTGAGTACAGAAACTTTTCTTTTGAAGAGTTGAGACTACAGGATTATCAAGCTGGTAGGAGATTACCTGTAGCTGGATCAACAGTAAGCGCTACTAACTCTTTATTCGGCAATAAACCGGTTGCATCGTCAGGGTTTGGCAATTCTGCCGGCTCATCTACGGGAACTGGAAATTTATTTGGAAATCCTACATCCTTTGGTTCAAACAACAATACTTTTGGTGCATCGAGTTCAAGCCCTTTCAATAACCTTAATAAACCTTCGGGTGGATTATTTGGGAATAATTTGAATCAAAACAGTGGTTCATCCAGTTTGTTTGGTAATACAGGCTCGTCGTCTCCATTTGCACAGCAGCCGAATGGTAGTACTAGCAATAGTCTCTTCGGCAATAGTGCCAATTCCAATAATACGCTTTTTGGATCAAACGCTGCTGCAAGTAACAATGCTGGCAGTGGTACATTTAGTCAAGCCAATGCTCAACAAGGTTTTGGGATGAATAATTCCAACTCTTTTGGTAGCCAACAATCAAGCTCAAATAATCCATTTGGCCAACAGCAACAACCCAGTGCAGGGATTTTTGGGCAATCCCAACAAGGGTTTGGGACTACAGGATCAATTGGAGCCATAGGCAATAAGCCAGCTGGGACTAGTTTGTTTGGACAGTCTAATAATACGTTCGGAAACAATGGAAGCAGCCTTTTTGGTCAGCAACAACAACAGCCGCAGCAGACGACCTCGGGTTTATTTGGCCAGAGTAACTCTCAACCCGGCTCTAACAGCATATTCGGCCAAAACCAACAACAAACAGGTGGACTTCTCGGATCACAACAGGCCGGCTCTTTGGGTTTTGGTCAACAACCATCACAAAATTCAGGAGGTCTATTTGGACAAAAACCTGCAACCACTGGGCTTTTTGGCCAAAATAATCAACAGCAAGGTTCCAGTATGTTTGGGCAAAACAATCAACAACAGGCCGGTGGCCTTTTTGGCCAGAAGCCCACGAATACAACAACTTTTGGTAACTCTGCCAATCAAAATCAGACAACACAACAACAAAACTCTGGAGGACTATTTGGTAATGCTTCAGCTGCTGGAGGGCCGTTTGGTTCTAACAATCAACAAACTCAACAATCTCAAAATGGCAGTTTATTTGGCCAAAGTAATCCATTGCAATCCCAACAAGGTGGCGGCATATTTGGACAAAATAATACACAGCAGCAAGGTGGAGGGCTGTTTGGATCAAACCCTAATCAACAGCAGAATGGGAGTCTCTTCGGCCAAAATAATAACCAACCAGCGCAACAAAACTCAGGATTATTTGGAGCAAAACCATCTGGCGGTTTGAATAATGGTGGATTGTTTGGAAACAATCAGGGATCAAATACCTTGGCAGCCAACGGTGGTGGACTATTTGGTGGCACGAAACCAGGTGGTACATCTGGCGGTCTATTTGGTAATACAACGCAGAATAAAACAGCGACTGCTGGATTATTTGGCAATCCAAATAGTAATGGAATAAGCAACAGCACTACAGGGGGTCTGTTTGGGAATAAGCCTTCTATGGCAGCAGGTAACAGCACAGGCCTAGCCAGCAATACTAATGGAAGCAATGGGCTCTTCGGTAACACGAATTCTGCATCAAAAGGTCTCACTGCGGGATCAAATGCCATTGGCACTAACTCACTGTTTGGTGGTGGTTTATTGGGGAATAATTCATCCTTTGGTAATTCAAACAATACAGGATCTATCTTAACAGGAAATCAGAATAACAATCCGTCTTTCGGTGGTAGTATGCTTAACACAAATGCATCACTACAACAACAACAACAGCAGCAGCCGCAGCAGACGATAACAGCTAATCCATACGGAACAAGCGATCTCTTTGCCAAAGTACGTGTCTCTGTGCCGTATAATTACGCAGAAACAAGCATCAAATCCGAACCTGCCGTTACCCGAGTATCATCAGATCGTAAAAAGATTTTGCCTATAAGACAAGCATATAAACTTGTACCAAAGCCTTTGTTCTCTTCATCCACGGATTTGAATTCAGTAAACGGCAATCATTCCAAAAGCCCCTCCCAGAAGAGTACACCAAGTCAAAAGCGCATCCAGCCATTGAAGAAAGACACCGCATCTAATGATACAACACCGGAAACTGAACGAGCGATTTCTGCTATCTCAAGCATGCTATACAGCGCGGAAAATAACAATTTTAAGCAAATGATAATGAGAAACAAGGCATTGGCGGATGTGGCCAAACCTAAGAACATACACACTAAGGAAGAGAATACCGATGAAGTGGATGCAGTTGAGAATCAATCTAGTGCCTTAAATTCAGATTTACTTTTGGCTTATCCGAAGAGCGACCATAACGGTAATTACGATAGTGAAACAAATAACAGTAGAGCAAATTTGCGTCCTAGTTCCAATGAAGATCAGTCGGTATCTTTGCAATCCTACCCGCAAGCAATTGATGGGCAGAGATTTGTGGAACTCGGAATCAAGCGTGATGATATTAACTGGGTCAATGAAAATTACTTTATTAGTCCATCGATGGAAACACTATCATCATATTCCACCCTTCGACTTCGTCAAATCAAGAATTTGATTGTTGGCCATCGTGAATATGGCTTTATCGAGTTTTTGGATTTTGTCAATTTGTCAACCATACCACTAGCATTACTATGCGGGAAATTCATTACTTTTGAGAAGGGTAATTGTGCAGTATATACAGACATAGAGGAAAAACCAGCACCTGGAGAAGGGATTAACGTTCGTGCTCGTATCACATTAATGAAAGCTTATCCATTGAATAAGTCAACAAGAAGTCCCATTACGCAACCCGATCATCCTTTGGTTAAAAGACATATTGATAAATTGAAAGGAATTCCTGGGACAAAATTTGAAAGCTATGATCCTGTTTCAGGGAAGTATGTTTTTGTAGTGAATAATATTATTCTGTGAGGAGTAGGCCTTAGGCATAATCTCTGGACCTAACCTATTTTTCAATAACTGTACAAATCAGCATTTCTTGTGCATCTGCACATAATTATTTATGTATATTTATATATATTTATATATATATATATATATTGAAAAGAGCTATTATTCAAGCTCTGTCGCATCTTCAACGCGATGCCAGGTGTGCGAATCTGGTATGTATTGCTGACCAAAAGTCTCACTGAATAGTTCTTGCAAAGGAATCCAAATTTCCCACTCTTTCAGTTTATATCCCACCATGTTAAATAGTGCTCTTAGATTGTGCAAAAATTCGTCATTATTTTGAAACAAAGTCAGGAATTCCGCTGGTGATTTCCCAAGGCCCATGGCATTCTCATATTCCATAATTATAAATTCCAGATCTGCCTTTTTTGGCCCTTGTTCGCCAAAAAGGACTTCCAATATAGTTTTGTTAATGCTAGCAATCCGATCCTCTACTTCCAATCGAGATTCGTTGTGTTGTTCGATATTTTTCTTACTAGACAATTTGCTGATGATCTTACTTTTGTCCCGTTGAATCGTCAAATCTTGTGGACCTAGGCCAACGATAGTCCAGTCTTCGTCATCATCGTAATTGTATCTTGGCGTTTGAGGTACTGAGTCAACCTCTTTCTTGGTAGATTGACGTTTTGTCTTTTTCGCAGGTGGTGGTGCTGGTTCCCGTGATTCTTCCCGAGTATCTTCATCATGTCCTGCAAGTTTGTCCCGGCCTTCGGCCTCTTGGCTATCATCACAATCTTCCGAGTTTGCTTCTGAATTTACTCCCTGCTTCGATCTGCGTGTCCGAGGCCCCGTACGAGTCCTGGGAATCTTCGCCGCTTGTCTCGCGGATCTGCGAGTAGGCTTTGCATCGTCATCATCTGAATTGGCATATTCTGGGTCGTCTGTGGCCTTCTGATGGCGAGACCCAAATACAAGAAACTCTTGTACATCAAAGCCTTCGACCACCATACGATAGGCCTCAATAAGACTCTTCTTCTTTGTACGGCGTGCTTGGGCACTATCTAACCAGGCTTGACAGGTTTTGGAGTCCAATGGCGACACTTGCTGGATGGGCAATTGCGTATGAGTGTCATCTTGTAAAAACTTGACGGTTATAGTCCTTCTAGTGTTTGTCCGAGATCCTCGACGGGACGAGGGACTATCCTCTTGATCGTCGTTGTTTTGTTCATTTGAATTTGGATCCAACTCTGGTTCAGGTTCAATATCTGGAGCGACAACAGCAGGCCAAGGTGGGAATCCACGCAGTTTGGCGAGCACAACGTCTCCAGTTTGCCACATGTAGAGATAACAGTAATGTTCTTAAAGTATATAGGTTTAAGTAAAGCTTGTAACGCAAGAGAGAGTGTCCTTAGTATTGGTGTTGGGAATCCTGAAAATATTGCTGATAAACAGCGTTTTGATCAGGATGAAGGTAAGGCGATGGCTGACCGTTCTGGTAAGGGTGTTGCTGCTGTGGCGGTTGTTGTGGGGGTGGAGGGTGGACCTGTTGTTGCGGCTGTGGAACGTAAGGCTCCTGTTTTGGCTGCTGCAAAACTTTTTCCTCCTCTTCCTCTTCCTCTTCCTCGTCCGGTGCGTTCAAGCAGGCCTGGATGAGGTTTCTGCCCTCCTGCTGGGTGACAATGGGCTCAAATTTCGGAGTGCTGAAGGTGTAGACTAGACCCGTCTCTGAGACGACCAACAGTAAAACTTGGGTGCCTGTGAGGACGCTGAGCTCGAAGGCCTTCTTCATAATACCGTGCTTGCGCTTGCTGAAGGTGACGTGACGGCGGGTCTTGTTCTCGATGAACTTGATCTCGATCTTGCGGCGTTCACGGGAGCCCGCCGAGTTCACGCCGGGGGTGCTGGCATCGTCGTCGCCCGTTGGCGATTGCGGCACAACGCCCTGTGCTGCTCCGGGGCCCTCGCTGCCGTTGGGCACAGGCCCGCCGAGACCCTGCCCTGCGAGCTGCCCGCCGAGCTGCCCGCCCGGCCCGCTCCCAGGCCCACCAGCTACGCTGCCTTGTCCAACGTTCCCGGCTCCCGTGACGGCCCCATGGCCGCCCTCTTCAACATTCACCTCGTTGCCCACAGACTCAGCGCCTAGTGCATTGACGGGACGCCCGGCGTCCCCTGCAACTGTCTCGTGGTTCGATTCCTCAGCCATTATCGTCTACTGGGGCTAAGAACAGACAACCACTTACTTGTTTCAATGTATATTTCCTAACGCATCTAACGTCTTGTTTCTTGATTTACCGTTTTTGCCCGTCAACTTTAACCTTTTCGCCTTTTGACAAAAATTTCAACAAAAATGTGATCGGGGACGGTTTCGAAGGGACCGAAAGCGTCGCTTGGGCCATTGCCGAGCGTTAGAAGGACGCCGAGAAGGTATAAAACAATAGTATTGTGATTACAGGGTCATCGGTTGTTTTTTCGGTGTCGAAATTGGGTTAGAACTCTAGGTTCTGTGCGTATGGAAGAATTGCTGACGCGCAATCACAAGAATATATATATATATATACCATCCGCGCTAGGGATTCATTGCTTATGCGACGGACGCCTACTGCAGTTGGCCATCAGAGCTGCGATCGCTGGCCTGGGCGTGTTGTGGACGCTGGATCCCGGTGTATTAGCGGGATCTAAAGTGAGTTGTACGGCTTGTGTCACAAATTATATTCCAGCGTCGCACAAACGCCTTGCGCTGTCTGGAAGCGGGCCTTGGCCGATTCAGCGGGAGTTCTTTGCCTGCTGTGTTTGCTTGGGGCTCGGGACACCGAATCCACCTGCAGGTGGCGCTCCAGGCGGGCACGGGTCGCCGGAATCGCGGTGTCAGCGTGATACAAAGGACGGAAAAAAATCATCACCACCTCAAATTGAAATATGCATAAATATCTCTTCCCCTGAATGCCCGGACTACTTGCCGTTAGTCTTCAGCAGCTCTCGTAGGAGCTCGTGATCTATTCGAAGCTGTTCCTGCGCTTGCAGCTCAGCTTCAGTCTTGTGTGCCAGATGCTTGTTCTTGCTCTTGCGTTCTTTTGATAGCTTTCTGGTGTGGCGCCACTCTGAAATCACCTCCTCCCGCGACACGGGCTTCTGGCCCTCCGAATGCACACGCATGTGTTGCTCCAAGGCAGCCGCCATCTTGACACGTGCGATCTTGCGATTCGATTCTCGCGACCGGGTCTCTTGGCAATTCACTACAATACCAGTTGGAACGTGCTTCAATTGCACCTTGGAGCTAGTCTTATTGATCTTTTGGCCTCCGGGGCCTCGACCACCGTGCAAGAAACTCTCCTGACATTCATTCTCCATTTTGATTGTGAATTTGGGTCTAGGTGGGAATTTGGTCCTCTTCACATATTCCCACAGACAACTCTCACTAAACGATCTACTCGAAATCATAGATGCCTGCAACCATTTAGAATGCACATTGCGAAGCAACATCAACACCTTCCGATGGTCTATGCAGATTAAGAGCTCCGGTGCTTGCTATTCGAGGTATCTTAGTAGATCACTTTGAAATACCTTCAAATATCGGTATTAAACTTCCTCTCTTACAATAAAAATAACTAACACGCCTCAGATAAACCCAGAGGAGACATTTCACATTCCCAAGACCACCAGGTTTCATGCTTTACCGTAGATGGTGCTCCAGCGGTCTTTGGGCCAGGTTTCGCCCTCCTATCAGCTCCAGGATACGGGCTGATCGTAACTTCAACACTAATCAAACACCACCCGTACTACGACAAGAGTTGCAAACATCATTGGAATCAGGAGAAGAGCCGAAGATAACAAAACCAAGTGAATTAGCCTTGCGCAATGATATGAATAGCTGGCAAAACTTTGAGGATAATTTCGAACTTGCTTCTTCCTTAGCTGTCAACCAGCTGGATAGTTTGAAACTAAATCAAATTTTACGTGGCAAGGAGTCTGGACTCACTGCAACCCAATCCAAAAGTGTGGTCAATCTGTTACTGGGTATGCTCAATAAAGAATTCTTCTCTCGGTATAATTGGGAATACCTTCGGAAATCTGATTTGAATAAGCAATCGCATTTGTTCAACTCCTTAGAAGCTGAGGTTGGATACATTGTTCAAGTATCTCGATCCACTCAATTGAATGAACATAAACTGGAGATAATGAAGTTAGTGAACGATTTGGATTCATTGAATAACGAATGTAACGAACTAATCATTGAACTTTTACATAAGGACGCCAAATTGAGCTTCAATAACCACAAGTTAGAAAATACTTTGCTCTTAAAGGACGTGGATTCTAAGTTGAATGATTGTACACACAAGATTACCACCAAACTGCTTAGTTTCGGTAAATCAGAAATCGAAAAATTGAGGTGGCAGACTACAAGAAATGGATTGCTGGCAATCCTTCTCTTGGTATTTGGGGTACTCTTTGGTGTTAAAATGTCAAAAAATGTGCCCTATGCAACTGAAAGCAAGAGCATTCCAATCATGAATAACGAGAACTCTGAAGAGCAAGTTGCAGAGGCGGCACAAGATGATGCGATTTAAGGTTTGCATGCTTTATACAAAGGCTGATTAATTAGCACTATAAAAACATATGTTTTCATTCACTTGGTACACTATTAAGAACACTTTCAAAATTGGTCATGTACATTGTCTTTTATCATAGCTTACTCCTCCTCTGTCTTTGACTCAACTTGGCGAATCGGCGTTGGGGTTCTCCTTTGAGCCAAAATTTCATACTATCGTTTACCTCCATGGTATTGATCATTGACAGATCCCTTTCAAGATTTTGTCGAAGCACCTTTTTGATGCCTAGTATACTTGGTAAGTGAATCTCTTGAATTTTCGTGGTTATATGATTGATGACAGCGTCATTAAAGGAATCAGTATCGTTCATGTTGAAATTCTCAACGATTATACCAGACTTTGTCAATTCATCAAACTTAATCATCTTACTAAATGCCAAATGCTCCATTGCTTGGTTATACCCAAGCTTCATAGGTAAAGTAACGCCCACGCCACCTTCAGTTACCAAGCCCAGTCTAGAGAAGGGGAAAAGTATATATACCTTATCATTCATAGAGTAAACTATGTCACAGAGCAAGACAATAGCGGCAGAAAGCCCAATGGCGGGCCCATTCAAACAACATATGAGAATTTTCGAGTGTCTAGCAAAGGTGTCCGTTACGTAAAGATTGCGTGCTGCAAAATTCTGAAGCCATTTCTCGGTTTCATCCTGTTCAATTGACTGAGCATCTCTGATCGATGTCCAATCAGCTCCGCTCGAAAAATAACTGCCTGTCGACGTTAGTATCGTGAAATATATATCTCTATCGTTGTCCGCAATCTCTAAGAACGATGCTAGTTTCGTGTAATCTGCTCCTGCCAGGGAATTCAAAGATCGAGGAGACTCGAGTTTTATGATAAAGAAGGGTTTTCTTTTCACATAACTGATCCTTGGTGAGCTCATCTCTAAATTGTAGCAAAGAATCCTAGAGTTATACAAACTGGCTAAAGTGGTCAAGAATCTCGAATAAGTTTTTCTTTATATACGAAATTCGCTAGATGGAAGCTTGCACTACGAGATTGTTTCAACCCTTTAAACTTTCCACAAGTAGTTCTCCACAATTACTGGATTCAGGAAACTCGTCATTGAAGAACTTAGAATTCAATATATAAACCCCAACTTCGAGATCTTACTCTCTGAAATTACACTGGTTATTCACTGCCGTTGGAGACTCCATATGAAACTTACTTGGAAGAACTGAGACTAATGTTGAAATTGTCATTATACTTTATATTTTCACCTATTTCAAGTCTTTAATTAGATATAGTGCTGAAAAAAGTTGTGATGACAAGATGAGCTTTGAAATACTGTGTAACGGTGATGGCAAGTGCACATTGTAGAGCTTCAAAATGTCCGACACAGAATCTTTAGGAGATATAGGATTGTTTGAAGAGCCTGAAAGTTTTCGCCCGGCACCTCCGGAGGCTCATTATGCAAGTTATACCAGAGAGACTATCTCCAAAGCTGCCAAATATCAAACGCAAAATATTGATTTAAGGTTGATCGGGGCCTCCCCATTATGGGGCCACTTGTTGTGGAATGCAGGCAAATACACTGCTATGCATTTGGACAAATATCCTGAGATTGTCAGAGATAAAACAGTTCTTGAACTGGGCGCTGCTAGTTCTTTACCTTCCTTGGTATCAGCTCTAGTAGGTGCACGCAAGGTCGTTTGCACTGATTATCCTGACACAGACTTGATATCGAACATCGAGTATAATGTACAACACTTGGAACCTATCGAGGCCAGAAACAAGATTGTCGTGGAAGGCTATATATGGGGTAACAGCTACGAGCCTTTGTTATCCCATATACAAGATGAAAATCATTTCGACTTACTGATACTCAGTGATTTGGTTTTTAATCACACGGAACACCACAAACTACTACGAACTACGAAAGATCTCATGAAAAGAGATGGCAAGGCTTTGGTTGTGTTTTCTCCACATCGGCCAAAATTGTTACAGAACGACTTGGAATTCTTTGAGCTGGCTAAAACTTACCAACTGCAGCCTAAACTCATCGAGTTGGTAAATTGGAGCCCTATGTTCGAGGAAGATGAAGAGACAGCTGAGATAAGATCTCGTGTATATGCTTACTATCTCGAGCACACAAATTAAGAGAAAACAAATAATTGCTCTCAATGAAGACCTGCCTAACGATTCAAATTCTGGTCAGATATTAGTCGACGAGGTAGAAATACTCTATGCTATAGTTTAATAAGACTAAACTGAAATGATTTCATCAATTTTGAGATTAAGTTTATGATACTTTATTTATGATGAGGAATCCCATTTGTATCTATGAACATTAAAACATTAATTACCGCGAGACCTGATAGATTCAATACATAAAACATGACAACAACCTCCAACATATCACACAAAATTGGGTTTCAAGGTGGAGAAATTGCACTGAGTATAAACAACACCAAGGCTGTCAAAAGCATAACATGTGGTTCCCGCAGCACATTGCATGAAAACCCAAGAGCCAAAATTGCAGACGGCATAGCCGCCATTTCCAGAGCATGCAATTTCACCTTCAGTACAAAAGTCCTTTCCATTCAGTTGTCCAGCAGCATATTGAGCATTTAAGTGAATTGCCATTGCGTGTGCTGAATTACTGCTGTCATCGGATGCGGTCGGGCTACTTGCACTTACCGTAGTTGTCTTTGTGATATCTTTTGATGTGGTAGTTGTACATGGTTGTGGTGGGAGAGGTGTGTCGATATGGACGCTACTATTTTCAGTTGCTGATGTCTTGGATAAGGTAGTAGCAGGCTTCAAAGTCGTTGTTATCCGATTTGAATGGCTTGCTGAAGATGGTAAAACTTGTGACTTGAAAGTAGTTTGAGTTGATGTAGGTTCAAGCAGCGTAGTAGAGTGAGTGTGAGAATGTATGGGCTTTTGCGTGCTAGATGGCAATGGAGCTGATGCAGAAGGGGCAGTAATGACAGATTCAGACGAATCAGTGGAAAAGGCTGCAAGAGTACTTGAAATAGTAGCTTGCTCGGAAGAAGTACTGGAACTTGAAGTTATGACTGGAATGACGGTCGTGGTCGAAGGAGTATTAATCGAACTTTTCAAAATTTCCTTGATATGCTGGACATAATTTTGACCATCGATAACGTTACTAACTGCTTGAGAAGCGTCCCATAGTGATACACCTCCAAAGTTTGGTGAATTACTTATGGTCTCAATAATTGATTTCAGAGTTCCCAAATCCGAAATATAACCCGATCCTGCACCAGATGCGCTACCTGGAAGGCCTAAGTAGAGTTTTATGTTACTGTTGGGAGATACACCCTCAGCAAACCTTGTCCAGATATCCCAATTGAAATTGTTGCCATTGGCGTTACAGTAATTGTTGTAAAATTGAATAAACGCAAAGTCAACTTCAGCGTTGATTAATAAGTCGCCAACAGAGGCGTCTGGGTATGGGCATTGTGGCGCGGCTGAGATATAGTATTTCTTAGATCCATTTTCAAACAATGATCTCAGACGATTAACTAGGACTGCATACCCTTGCGAATTATTGTTCTCAATATCGAAGTCAAAGCCGTCGACTATCGCATCATCAAATGGGCGGTCAGTACCCTTGGAATCACCTTCACCAAATGTGTTCCACAATGTTTGTGCAAATTCAGTGGCTTCATCATCTGACGTAAAACCGTAACTCCCTGATGCACCACCCATCGAAAGGAAAACTTTTTTTCCTAACGATTGACAAGTCTTGATGTCATTTGCAATCTGGCTACAATGTAACAAACCGTTGGGAAATGTTTCCTCGCAGGCATTAGCAAAATTCAACCCAAGTTCTGGGAAGCCATTCATGAATGACAATAAATATATTTCGGCGTCTGTAGATTCACAGTATGAAGCCAACGATCCCTGAGATCCTTGAGAGTTCTGGCCCCAGTATAATGCAACATTACTCTTGGAGTCAATATCAAAGGACAAAGCCAATGAAAGACATATTTGAATTAGAAGAACTGCTTTGAGAATGGACGCCATCTCTGGTCAATTTTTGAAGATGTAAGGATGGGAAGAAGCAAATGAGTGAACTTGAATTTCCGTGAAAAGAGTGTCAGCTCTGTTAATTAATGAACGAATTAGAAGTTGGTTTTCTCACAGTAGTTGATATGGTTTATCTCTATGGAGCACAAATGATGGTATATATATATATATATTTACAAGAGAACCTTTGTAAAACCGACCTGCACCATGCTCGTAGATATTATTCCTCGTCCATTAAATACAGTTCAGTGCACTCCAAAACCTCATAAAAAAGTGCCTCCTGTTTGTTGATATTCCAATTGTCTTGCAACTTATTCAGCATGTAAATATTAGCCTGGTTTTTGAAAGGTAAACACTCAGCAAAAAGCACAAATAGCCTTCTCTACATACAAGTGCAGGGACCATGTACGAGACAGAATATGAAATACCATAATACAAAGTACCAGTATCTAATACACGCGCTGTACTAGTTCTGTATTTCGATTTTGTAAAGACCAGCATTATACTGGTCTTTTTGGAAATTTCAATTCTGTCGCAATGTGTCAGAAAGAAAATGAAATACCCAGCAAAAGAATAATAATAACAACCTTGACGCAACAATGAAATGAAGCACCAACGTGAAGAAGGGCCAAGTGTGTGATGCTTGCCAAGTTAAAATAGTGTGTATATGCTATAGAAGTAAGCGTAGTAGAGCCCTTGATGTTTTTGGTTACCAGATCCTCTTTGGATTACTGGGATATGCCGTGCATTGCAGGACTCAAATTCAAAGCGCTAGTGTTTAACATGAGGTTGTGGTCTCAGAAAGCTCCACATATTTGGATTCCCAAACATCTAACCATTTGCAGTTATTGGGATCGTTAGCGTTGATTTTCTTTACCACTTTCACCAGGTTCTGTAGGTCTTGGTTCAAGGTAGTTATGCTTTGGTCAAATTCGGATAGTTTGGTGCTCGAATCTGCCATGAAAGCATCAGATATCAGTTCATCTATATCCCTAACCACTTGATTATGCAGGGTGTCCAGTTGATCTAGTGCAGATCCTTTGGCATTTTTCATCGGCCCGGTAGCGGAAACCTTAGCTATGGTTTTAACGAAGGATGACAGAAGAAGTTTTATTAGTTTCAAGTTCACTTGCCATTTTTCCAGGAACCCTTTCATCGTCGACAGCGCGGTCCCTGTATCTTGATCCGAGTTGATGGAGTTCTTCGAATCCTGTTTATCTTCTGTATCCGATTCGAACCCATCGTCAAGGAAGCCATCGGCACCGTCCAGAGAGGGCTCTTGAAACCAGTTTTCTAAATCTTGTAGGACATCATCAACCAAGGAGCAACTGGCCTTGATGTGATCAGCCAAGGTTCCCAATTTGCCCTTAGTGGCTAATTCTAACAAGCCATCGCAAGCGGACCAGACCATACCGATCGAGATCAAGCGCTTTGAATCATCGGTTTCCGAAGCGCGGTTTGCGCCGTCGGATTGCAGCGCCAATTCTGTCTCGTCACACACATGTTTGACACCTTGCAGGAGGCCCATAATGTGTGTATCGAGCAACTTCAAGAAGTATTTGGGCCAAGCATCGTTGCTGCTGTGCTGTTGGCCGTAGAACAAGGGCATCAGGCTCAAAAGGTAGAAAAGGTTGTCATTGATCGCTTGAAACTCCTCTCGCGCGGCCTTGATGTTGTCTGAGAGCCTCTTCTGCGCGGAAACGATTCCCAACTTGGTAGCATGGGCCTTGATGATCTTGGCGAGCTTCTGCAGCTCGTGAAGCGGGTCCGAACCTGGAGCCAGGGAGATCTCGGACTCGATGGCATGCAGGGCGGCTGGCCGTTCGAAATAGAGCTCGACGAAGCTGCTGCGGGCGTCCTGGACGCACTGGAGGAGGTCTTGCGCGGACGTCATCGGCTGCGCAGCGCAGTGTGAGAGGGAGATGCGTCGGCCGTGGCCTGCAGCACCAGAGTTTATAACTATAGACTGGACACGGGACGCAAACAGGCCCGGCGCGCGAGCCGCAGCCAGCGCGCCGCCCGGCATCTCAGAAGTACTATGTATTCCAATTATGAACTATATGTATACCTTAGACTACGAAGGCTCAGGTGGATGGCGAAGGGTTCATTCTTCTCTTTCCGCCAGGAGCCACGGCCACGTTGACGAACCGTCTGGTGTACAGCATTCTCTTGTACGCTCTGCCCTTGGGCTTCTTTGGCTTCTCGCTCTTCTCGACCTTGGGGGTCTGCGACTTGACCTTACCGGCACGCGCTAGGGAACCGTGAACTTTACCCTGTAGACACAACGGGAACAAAATCCCATCTGCTTGTTAGTATCAATATTCCTTCTCTCCCTCCCGATCATTATACCGCTTCCCAACATACCATCTTGTGTTGTACTTGTTGTTGTTGTCCTCGAACCAGTACTACTAATTCACAGCTTCTGTTCTATCCAGGACTTTGATGTATCTCGGTCATCTTCAAATTTCACGTTTCTATGATATTTCCATCATGGACTTTGACGAACACATGTTGGCCCAGACGCCACGGAGGCGGCGGGACTCGTGACGCAAAAAAAGTGCGAACTAGAAAGAAGAAAAAATGTGGGAGTCTGAATGGAGGGTGCATGGGTGTGGCAGTCCGCGCCAGTGTCAGGGCTTCTCCGGGCAGCAAAGTGACAGTGACAGTGACAGTGACAGTGACAGTGACAGTGACAGCGACAGCGACAGCGACAGCTGCACGACAGCAACAGCTGCACGACAGCGACAGCTGCCGAGTTGGCACTGGGATCTGGCTTGCGGTGGGTGCTGGACAACGCGCAGCAGAGCGAGCCGATGGACGGCGCGCGTGTGGAGCGCGGTGGACGAGGCTCGCCGTGGTTTTTCGTGTCTTCGCTAGAGCGGTCTCGAGCGCGTCATGTAGTATATTATCTGGCCCACTTCGCGCTGGGAGGCTTCGGGCGAGTCTGGGGCGGCGCCGCGGTCGAGCGAGCAGTGCAGAATGCAGGACTCGTTGTGAGCAATGGCCATCACGACGTCCTCGAACGCGGCGTACAGGCGGCCGCACACCTTCCAGTCTCGGCACCGGACCATTACCTGGTTGCGGGCCGCGGCCTGCTGCTCGGCACGCAGGACGGTGTCCTCAAGCCGCGCAAGAGTGGCGCTCGTGTTCGCGCTGCGGTCGCTCACGAGAGACACGTCTCGCGGCGCGTCGCTGTCGTCGAGCATCAGGGCGTCCCGCACAAGCACGCTGTCGTCTCGAGGCTGCGTGGGTTCCCTCCCCGTGGCCCCCGGCATGGGTCCAGGAGACGAGTCGGCTGCAGGTTCTGGCGCTGTCCGTTGCACCATGGCCTCCAGAGGCCCTCCCCAGCTGATCGAGAGATCCCAGTCCAGCTCGTGCACGCTTATGCTGAGCGCCCCGGTGCCTTTGCCCGACACTGCATTGGACCCAGGCACGGGCTCTGGTTCCCGGTCGGAGTGCCGCTGGCCACTGAGTTTGATGTGTTTCACGGTCGCATACCGCTCGACTCGCTTCATAAACCCAAGAAATGCACTGCCAAACTCCCCGTGCGAGCTCGGCAGCTTGTACATGACAAGGCGCTCGTAGTTGACCAAGGGCTCCACGATGCGATCGTCTTGTGCATGGAACAACAGCTTCACCGGCACCTTAAAAGAATGCACAACCATGCGAGGGTCGTGTGCTGCTGAGCCAGGACCCTCGTCTAGCAGCATCTCCATCTGGGCTCCAGACCCTGATTGAACTATCTCCTCAAATTGGATCCCCAGCACACATACAGGGTTCGACTTAGCCGCGGACATCCCGGCCGTCTCGTTGCGATCTGACTCAGGAGGTCTGCCTGTAGACGATTGCCATTCTGGCATGCTCTGCAACCGTATTAGCATATCTGATGAGCAACCAGCACTCAAACATCTATCGTATCTCTTGAACACGCTCAAGAGCGAGTCGCAATTGCATTCCATGGTTATAGCATTATGCGAGCGCACCGAAACCACTGTGTATGTCTTGAACGCGTCTCCTGGAATCGTGCACCACAATTGGCCAGTGTCACTTTGAAGCACCGCATTGGAACTCACACTCTGCAGTAAGGATTTGGGTGTTGATATAATCACTAGTTTATCGTCGGTAAATCGTAAAACAGCTGTCTTTCGCAGTGATGCAACAGTTTGCACCGTGGTTCGCAGTAATTTGAAATCATAGGGTGATTCTACACCATTGATAACAAGTTTGAGCTTCATCACGGACCAGCCGTGTGGTATCTTAGAGGTCCTTATTCACCACGTTTTGCTTGCTTTCATACTATTTACTATTATCAACTGCATTGTATCAAAATCGAAATTTGTATCTACACTATAGATTATATCTTAAAGGCCTTGAATATATCAAGCGAGACGAAATACGTTTGAAGACTGCCACACTGTTTCTTGTAGTGTGCCAAAGCATTCCTAACGATAGGGAATTGACCTCTGAAAATCAACTCCGAAAGGAACAGCTCTTTCTGTTACACCTTGAGCTTTATTTTTCCCGCTTCCACAACAACAGAGTTTAGCTCTTGTGGTTCTCAAAGCTCATTTACTTTCGGTTCGAAGGTCTGCAAACATAGATTGATTCATGTATGTGGAGAACTCTAAGGTCCCAGTTGGCTCTTAATTCCTTTGCATCACATCTCGTCAGGAAAAGACTGCATCATGATGCTGCGAACCAGAGACTATTGGAAACATTGAAATTAGTAGACACGATCCCGCTAGAAAACTATCGTAACTTTTCCATTGTAGCACACGTTGACCACGGGAAATCCACACTGAGTGATCGGTTGCTGGAACTCACTGGTGTCATTGACGCTGACGGTAGCCACCATCAAGTTCTGGACAAATTGGAGGTTGAACGTGAGCGAGGAATCACAATTAAGGCGCAAACATGTACCATGATATATCATGATTCTCGCAATGGCCAAGATTACATGCTCCATTTAGTTGACACACCTGGGCACGTCGATTTTCGAGGCGAGGTCTCTCGATCATATGCATCGTGCGGTGGAGCTCTCGTACTGGTCGATGCCTGCCAAGGCATTCAAGCTCAAACCATGGCGAATTTCTATTTGGCGTTCAGTTTAGGCTTGAAGATGGTACCAGTAATCAATAAAGTTGATTTAGACATGGCAGATGTCCCCAGAGTGGAGTCGCAGATTGTACAAAGTTTTGAAGTTCGACCAGAGGATATCATCAAAGTTAGTGCCAAGTCAGGTTATAATATTGGCAATGAACTCTTACCCGCGATCATTGATAGGATACCACCACCATCTGGCAAGATTGATAAACCATTCAGAGCATTATTGGTGGATTCGTGGTACGATTTCTACCAAGGTGTGGTTTTGTTGATTAATGTTGTCGATGGTACAATTACCAAAGGAGATCGAATATTGAGTGCGCAAACAAATAAGAGATTTGAAGTCAAGGAGTTGGGAATATTATATCCCGATCGTGTATCGACGCACAGACTTAGAACAGGTCAAGTAGGCTATCTTATTCTTGGGATGAAAGAATTAAGAGATGCGAAGATTGGTGACACTTTAATGCATCTTGGGAAAGAGGATATTACAGAAGCTCTCCCTGGATTCGAGGAACCCAAGCCCATGGTCTTTGTGGGAGCTTACCCTGCTAATGGTACAGAGTTCAAAGCTTTAGACGATGACATACGAAGATTAGTCTTGAACGACCGTTCTGTAACTTTACAAAGAGAAACATCAAACGCATTGGGTCAAGGTTGGCGGCTTGGATTTCTGGGGTCATTGCATGCATCTGTATTTAGAGAACGGCTGGAAAAAGAATACGGTTCCAAATTAATTATTACCCAATCGACTGTACCTTATGTCATTGAGATGAAAGATGGCGAGTCTAAAGTGATAACGAACCCGGACGAGTTTCCGACACTACAAGAGCGCAAATTGAAAGTGGAGTGTATCAAAGAGCCTTATGTGGAACTGATGATGACCATGCCAAATGAATATGTCGGGAACGTTATCCTACTATGCGATTCCGAAAGAGGCACTCAAGTGGACATATCATATCTGGATACAAAGGGGCTGGCAATGCTCAAATATCATTTACCACTGTCGCATCTGGTGGACGATTTCTTTGGGAAATTGAAATCGGTGACGAAAGGTTATGCATCATTAGACTACGAGGACATCGGTTATCGGGAATCCGATGTCGTGAAACTAGAGTTGTTGGTCAATGGGAAAAGTATAGATGCGTTGGCCAAAGTGTTGCATCGATCAGAAGTTGAAAGAGTGGGCAAGGAATGGGTCCAACGGTTCAAGGAGTTCATTCGAGTGCAATTGTACGAGGTGATCATCCAGGCTCGTTACGGCAACAAGATAGTTGGTCGAGAGACGGTCAAGGCTCGCCGCAAAGATGTTCTAGCGAAACTACATGCAGCAGATGCGTCACGACGCAAGAAGTTGCTGGCGAAGCAAAAAGCCGGGAAAAAGCACTTGCAATCTGTTGGGAACATACAGATAAACCAGGATGCGTACCAAGCCTTTCTGCGGCGTTGAGACTTCTTTCTTCTCTTACAAGTGTAAAGAAACGATAAATATATTCTTAGTACGTAGCGATCTCCTCCAAGGTAACGACCCCAGCTTTGGCATTGTCGTCACTGATCTTATCTAGAGTGGCTCTAGCGACTTGCTGAGTGGAAAGAGTCGGCCTGATGGCTTTATTAATGCATTGGAACCTGCGTCCCAGAATACGATCATTGGCACAGTTAGCCACCTCCAAGAGATCTCTGACCGTGGACCGTGCGGATTTCATATCTGGCGAGTTTTTCAATTCGTCGAACATAAACCCAGGTCTGACGAAGAAGGTCTTCACCTTGTCCTGGTCCCAGACTTTGCTCAATTCGCATTCTGCCTTCCTCTTGGATTCAATGTAGCCTGCAGGGACCAAAGGGAACGCGCTGTCAGCAGAGATGTAGGTAAAGGATTGCAACGGAGTCTCCAGGGATTTCAGGTATTGTGCGAGCCCCACGGGTCCTCTCGTATTCATCATCTCGTAGGTAAAGTTAGCATTCTTGTTCTTGCGCAACGGGTTGTTGCCCTTGAGCCAGTCCGCAGGGTCGAAGCCCGCTTGCAGGCTGTGCTTGTATTGCTCATTCTCGAGCAAGATGCCGAGCGTGTGCACGACATGGGACGCCTGTAGGAGGTGTTCGAGGAAGGATCTGGGACGGAACACGTCGCCCCTTTGCCAACTGACATTCTTGATCCATTGCTCGTCGAATGCAGTGTGCGGTGCTGGAGCGTTGCCCGACCGCGAGACAGAGACCGTAGGAATCCCGCGCCGGACGGCTTCCTCGCAGATGCGTTTGCCCAGGAACCCGTTCCCGCCAACGACGAGCAGCTTGTGCATGGGAGGAGGTGGTGGAGGTGCAGGAGACGGCCGCAGTACTTCGAGGTATGTAATGTGTAAGTAGTAGATACCAAGAGATTAGACTAGACGTCGCCGTTATACTCTGCGAGCAAACGGTTGCATTGCAGAGCAGCTGCTTTCAGCTTTGTATCTGTGGGCAGGAGGGCGAGGCCGCGCTCGCACGCAGCGCGGGCCTCGTGGTAGCGGCGCAGGTTGAGCAGCGCGTCGGTCTTCCTGATGAAGACCTCCGGGGCTACGAGGCCCGTGTTGAGCAGCATGTCGAGGTCCTCGAGGGCGTCGAGGTAGCGGCCCTGGACCAACTGCAGGTCGATCTTGTTGCGCAGCATGAACTGCATCTCCTGCAGCTGCACAGGGAACGCCTCGTACGGCGCGCGCTTGCGTTGCGCCATCTCGATCGCCAAAGTGACGCTCTTGAGCGCGTCCTTCAGCTGGTTCTTGCGCTGGTGCGCAATGCCGTTCTCAAACAGGTTCTTGATCAGCTTCGTGGCGTCCGCGTCCGGCTGCGGCGACACCGCGACGACGTTGTTGCTGGCGACGAGCGCCGCCGTCAGCTTGTTGATCTGCGAGGCCTGCAGGGGCCGTGAGCCGTCTGCCACGCGCTTGCTGCTGGTGTCGTACTCGAGCATTGTGTTGTGGTGCTGATGGTGGGTTTACATACAGTGTATACAGAGAGAGAGAGACACGATGTGATATGTGTGTGCAGCCGGGGGAGGAACCCGACCATGGCCCCGGCGCACACCAGGCGCGGATGCGCGCGGGCGCGAGAACCGTTGCAGACGCCGCCGCCGCCGACACCGTCGCCGCTCGCACACCCGCGTCTACTCGACCACGAGCCAGTCCTCGTCCTTGCCCGCGTCCTCTGCGCGCTGCTCGCCCACAGTCTCGACGGGCTCCTGCGCGTACGCTGCGACGCCCTCCGCCGACACCTCGCCAGCAGGCGCCTGCGGCGCCGCAGGCGCCCGCCAGTGCTTCACCTCGGCGTCGGCCAGCTTAGGCTCCGCGATCTTCGTCCCCTTGAGCTCCCGCAAGTACAGGTCCTGCACGAGGTTCGCCCGACACGCCGTCGTCCCGAGCCCGCGGCGCGCTAGTGTGGTGCTTCTGAGTCCGAGTATTCTCAACATTCCTAGTCCTTGGCAGCCCCAGCACGGTCTTGGTGCGTGATGGATGGTATGCTTCGTTGTGGAAGGAAGGTCTTTGAGTGAGAGTTGTACGTGCTTTCAAGTAGCTTTAGAGCTCATCGCTTTGAAGCCTGCGATAGGACAGATCGATGCACAGCGAGAACCGCCGCTGGAGGCGCTGTGGCCCACGATGCGAGTAATTGTGGGTGCAGCGGCGCAGTTTGGATGGTTCTGGGAGTTTGCTGAGCTTGCTGAGCTTGCTGGGGGAGGACCTGGCCAGTGGCAGAGCGTCCAAAGCCCTCGCGATGGGCCTCACGGTGGGACTCTCTTTGGCCGTGGCGTGTGGAGCGCTGGGGCTGGCGCAACGCGCGCACCGTATCCGCGGTGTCGAGCCGGTGGGCGTCGGAAAACACTTTGGGTGCTCCCGGCGCGGCGCGGTAGAGACTTGCGAGCGTGCGCGAGGGCGCCGACACCGCGGCGAGGGTCTCGCGACGTCTGTGGCGTCCCCTCTTCTTCTCGCGGTTGCTCAGCAGTCCGTGCAGAGGCAGTGCGGCAGCGGCGGGCTCAGCGGCACCGCGCTGGCGGCCTGGTCGAGGCCGCTGTTTCGTCTTGCGTGGCGCTGGCGCCTTCGCGCGAGACCTCAAGTGATCCTCACGCCGTCGTACATGGTTCTTGCCGGCCAAGTGCGCCTTCCGTACGCTCGCAGTGTCGTGTGTCAGGTACGATTTGCAGTACTCGCAGTAGTACCGTGCCATGGGTGGTCTTCGATTTATAATGATGAACCATAAAACTCCACATGGGATACAAAGCTCTTATAACCTTTAGAACCACCTTCAAAGCAACCATCCATCGTTTCCATAACCGTGACAAAATGGTCGGCCTTGGCCTGCGACGTGGCCTGGTGCTTATTGCCACGATTCTGGCAGCAGTTAACGTTGCTCTTGCGCATCAACTCCGGACTCTCCAGGACCACAACATCGATATTGATCCCTTACTACGCCAGCCATCGTTGACACCGGACCCTAAGCTGTTGCAAATCGGATCGCATGCCGCCATTAGCTCTGACCTGCAATTGTGCAGCAACTTGACGCGGGACCGCGTGTTTCTCGCGTTCCCGGGCTCCAACGCTGCAGACGCCGCCGTGACACAAGCGCTCTGCATCGGAATGGTCAATCTGTTCAACAGCGGCGTGGGCGGCGGCGGGTATGCCCTGTTTGCGAGTCACGCCAACGAGTCAGACCATCTGGCACTGGATTTCAGGGAAAGGGCCCCCGGGGCAGCGTTTCCTGACATGTTTCGCGAGTGTCCTGATTGCGCAAAGGTCGGAGGACTCGCTACAGCGGTCCCAGGCGAATTGATGGGGCTCTACACTTTGCACAAGCAACGCGGTAGCGGGCTTGTGTCTTGGAGCCAACTTTTGCAGCCTGTGATTGAGCTCGCTCGTGCCGGTTGGGCCATCGACGAGGTCCTGGCTGCAGCTTTGGAACTATATGAACCTTACTTTGTGCAACACGCCCAGGACTGGGCATTCGTCTTGAATTCAACGCAAACGGGTGTAAAGAAACGTGGGGACTGGATCCAAAGGTCCGCTTTGGCTAGCACGTTGTCCGAATTGGCCGAAGCGGGCTCGGTACGCCCCTTCTATGACAAGGAATCCTGGATCACTAAATCTATGGTCAATAAGTTGAAAGAGTACAACGGTATCATCTCATTACAAGATTTTGATGATTATACAGTACGGATGGAAAAGCCCTGGCAGACTACCATTAGATCTGGATTTGCGTTTGCTCCTGATAATGACTTGACTGTTCTAACCACGGCAGGTTCAAGTTCAGGCCCTGCATTAATCAGCGCATTGTCGATATTTGATCATTTGCCGACTTGCATAGGTGGCGATTATTTACCTCAGTCAACTTTCGAGCTTGTTGAGATCATGAAATGGATGGCCAGTGCTCGTAGCCATTTAGGTGATTACTTGGGACCCAAGGTCCCCAATAACATTAAAAAGATTCTTAGCAAATCGTGGATTCAAGACATTGTTGGAATAATCAATAGACAAAATGATAAATTTCCACACTTGATGACATTGGACAATTACACCTGCTATCATCCAACTTACGAAATCAACGAACCTCACGGCACTACTCATTTTAGCATAGTAGACCCTATGGGTAACGCAGTCTCGCTAACCTCTACCATCAATTTATTATTTGGATCTTTGGTACACGATCCAAAAACTGGTATTGTATTCAATAATGAAATGGACGATTTTGCTATTCCTGGCCAACCAAATAGCTTTGAACTATCTCCCTCAATATATAATTTCCCGGAACCCGGGAAAAGGCCACTGTCGTCAGCGGCACCCACTGTTATACTTAACGAACTAGGTTATCCTGATTTAGTTGTTGGGGCGTCTGGTGGCTCTCGTATCACCACTAGCATTTTGCAAACTATTATTCGAGTATATTGGTACAAGATGCCTCTCCTCGAGGCCATTGCATATCCAAGAGTACACCACCAATTATTACCTGATGTTCTTGAAATCGAGAACTTTTCTCAAGTCGGTTCAGAGCTACTACAAAATTTGAGAGACATGGGGTACACTTTGCATGAACAGACACCAAAGAGTGTCGTTAACGCAATCAAAAATGTAAGAGCCCAATATCATGCTGTTAGCGACTGGTGGCGGAAACGTGGGGTGTCGACTGCATTTTAAACCAAGCCATTCTCGTCCTCAATTCCTCATTTATTTTGAGTCCGATCTTGCTATATAGATAGGGAATGGGCATAAAACATGGCACCTTTGCCACATTTTGCATATAATTAAAAGATAAATTGAACTTCATATTGTCTAATCAAGCTTCATTGCAGTAACGACAGAGTGCGAGCGCATGCTTTTGTGCTCTCCTGGTTATATCTGGCGTTATCGTCAGCAATTACGAAAAGAGGCTTATCGAAAATACGAATGAATTCCGGCCTCTTTACTTCACGATAACCTGGCTTATTATACTTTTAGGAAGTTACTCAAGGTGATGACACACATTTAACATTACTGTTAGGTTTTACATTATCAGTCCATCGAGGTTTTTTATAGGCACTACCTTCGAGTTTCGTAGTTGTGCTTCTGAATAGTTGGGCCACGAAAAGTACAACCCCATTAATAAATATCAATGCCATATTCTCAGACTATGATTTTGACGGTGGTTTGTTTTTCTTGTTGATTCTGTCGCAGCTGTTAGTTTTCATTCCGATCTTCAAGGATTGACAGAACTTGATTGAACTCGGTATTATTGCCACCTCTACACAAATGTATACCCAATGCGCTTCTACTGTTCCATATTTTGTATTTCGTTACAGGATAAATTCCATAAAATCTAGTTGTTGATATTCTGTTCCAGGTTTCAATGCTTTAGTATATAATAGCATCACCTCCACTGTGTCGAGAGGTCCTTTAATATACCGCTAGCCTTTGGGATAAAAAATACATTTGAAGAGCTGTTTATGATGGTAGATTCACGCAGTGGTAATCAGCTTTTGGCTCTTGATTATCTATGATTGGTGGTGTTGTTATTGGCTCTCTCGCACCGATACCCATGTTGCTGCTAAACCAGTGGACAACACGGATAGTTTTATTACCATAAAGGCTCAACAATACGTTTATGGTTCATCAAAAGGGCACTTTACGAAATGTTAATTCCAATCGATGGTTCGTCTTGAAATCATTCAACACCGAACTTTATTCGAGCCTTTTGGAACCAATGCTAAAGATGATTCCGGATCCCACCGGATGAGTATACATATTGTCAACATCTCGGTTAAGATGAAGCAGGTGCTAGCCTGACAAAACAATGATCGATATGATGTCAGAAGGATGATTTTGCCAACATTGCTGAGCATGGCTGCAACACGATCAGGATTCCTATTGTTTACTGAGCTTTTGACACTAAGAAATCAGAGCCTTTTGTGAAGGTGAACCAAGACCATTACTTGGATCAAGCAATTGATTGTGCTTCGTAGAACATTGTCAATAATTTGGAATCGATCTTCACGGAGCTTGGGGTCTCATAATGCAATTGATAATCCTGGTTAAGGACGTAGTTTTAGACACTTGAACTTCTAGGATAAGATCAATACCGCAATCAATGTATTCGAGTGTTTGGGCTCCATATACTCTGAGCTCAAATATTAGGACGCTCCTATAGATACTGAGCTGGTCAACGGCCCCTAGGGTCCAACGATGAATTTGCATACGTCTGAGGATGTGTACTGATTCCAGTTTACGAGCACATAAGATAGCGGTCTAATTTGACGTAAGGTGCTGTTAACCATGATGCGTTTCAACCAAACCACAATTGGGCCAATTATTCAGTGCAAGATAACGGCAGCTCCAGTGCTATTATAGACCACCGTCATTACCAAGTTTTCCCACCCTAATAGATGAGCAGAACATCCGAAGAGCACGCCAACACTGCTTGCAGATGGGGGATTGATATCACGGCAAAGACTATCGGAGATATTGCTGGTGAATGTTCTGCTGCACTGATATATTGTACCAAGTCGTTGAACGGAATTAGTGTCGGTTCACGGGGCCGTGTACACTCGTTATCGAATTTGCACCAAATGCTGCAACACTGAGGATATTAGCGCATGGCCACAGGAAAGAAAATGGAACACAATAGAGTATTTAGAGGCTCAAACGGATATTTTCGAAAGGGCTGCCAGTTGGATTTTCTAGGCCCACAAGACAGAAAATACTCTCGAGTCGAAACACCCAAATATTGATGGAAAACGGCTTGTTCCCTCAACCGTTGACCGACTGACAATTACCAGGACAATGAACTTTGGCACCTGACATTTGATAAATGGGCAAGACGCGTGACCGGTAGGACCTCCAAGAGATATATTCATTCCAGTCGACCAAGCCAATTCACGGTGTTGTTGTTCTTACAGAGTTGTGTTTTTTACTTTCTATACGGCTGCTACAGGCTTTTTCAAACTGTACTATACTCGGGCTAAGGCCAGGCAATATTGTCACTAGCGACCCAAGGCACACGCAATAATTGATTCTCAATTGTAAACAAACCTCAGTCATGAACCGCGCTCCAGCCACTGCTGCTTATGCCGCATAATCATCTTACTGCGTCTCCACGTCGTCGCACACACCACGGCATAGATCATGCCGAGCCATAGAGAATCGAAGAAGCCTTACTTCAATTTGCCTCGCTTACGTTGCTTCGACACTTGCCATTCATTCCAAGTATTCCTGAGTATTATGATGTTCAGGTTTGAAACGTAAACAAACCCAAGTCCGCACCTCCTCGATAGAGCCTCGTGTTTCGCGTTTTCGCGTAGAGCTTTGTTGAATATGCAACAATATCCTTTGATTATGTACTAAGTTACCAACGCTAAGAGAAACACGTCAATAACCGTATAAATCGACTCGGCAAAAGAATAAAGTGCCACTTGGGCGTGCATTGAACGTGATTCAAGCATCTGTGACCGTGCATATTGTCAATTATGGAGGATCAGCCCTGTCTGTTTAGCTTTCGTGATAATAAAATATTCACGAAATAACCAGCATTGAAAAAATATCCAGATTTAGAGATAAAATACCTGGAAAAGGCTGGCGATCACATATCAATGCAGGTTACACGGTGCTGGATGCAACTTACTTGGCTGAAATATACGTAATTGTAGGCAACACCGGCCATACGATGTTCTAATATTAGATAGTATCAGTCATGATATGTACGTTGGCATGAACGGCTTTGATGGAAAAGATCCATAATTAGATTTGGATCATTAAGTGAGTGTCTTGGAAATGGTGAGGTGTAACATAGTGTTGCCTTGTCGTGCTAGCCACTCGAGTAAAAAGAGGTTGGTCACTGATTTGCTCGTTTGATGGTGTCAGCGAGAGGTAGTATATATAGCCGTTGCTTTATGTCCATGCAGACCGCCGCCAGATTCTGTCGAGGTTGCAACGTAGAAGGATAACTGGACTGCGACTCTGATCAAGCTTTCGATCGTTCTCACACATTTCGTCAACCTTTCTTAGTGCGCACAAAATGCTGCTACCTTGCCTTGCATTGGCAGCACTTTGGACATTTCTGGCGTCAGCTGGGCCTGTGTACAAGCGCGATGATCTCCATGCCAAGAGGTACTACGACTACGACGAAGGCGCGCTGGGCGCGCCGATTCGCGGCGTGAACATCGGTGGCTGGCTCGTTCTGGAGCCATATATCACTCCATCGCTTTTCGAGGCGTTCCGCACCAACGAGTACAACGACGACGGCATTCCGCCAGACGAGTACCACTTTTGCCAATATCTCGGGGAAGAGGTAGCACGCTCAAGATTAGAGGCACACTGGTCCTCCTGGTATACTGAGGAAGACTTTGCCAACATCGCCCAGCAGGGTTTCAACATGGTCAGAATCCCCATTGGTTACTGGGCTTTCGAGAAGCCAGACAACGAGCCCTACGTCAAGGGCTCGCAGGAGTACTACTTGGATCAAGCCATTGGCTGGGCCGCAAAGCACGGCCTGAAAGTTTGGGTCGATTTGCATGGTGCCAGAGGATCTCAAAACGGGTTTGACAACTCAGGTCTGCGTGGGTCCATTAATTTCTTGAACTACGAGGAGAACATCCAGACCACACTCAATGTTATCAAGTATCTGGGCTGGAAATACTCGCAAGACCAATACTTGGACACGGTGATCGGCGTAGAACTCATCAATGAGCCCCTGGGTCCCGCGATGGACGTTGACACTTTGAAAGACGCATACTTGACTCCCGCATACAACTACATCAGGAACGAAATCAACTCGAACCAGGGCGTTGTCATCCACGACGCCTTCGAACCTTACCACTACTGGGACGATTACCTCACGTTGGACCAGGGCAACCTCGGAGTCGTCATCGACCACCATCACTACCAGGTCTTTTCGCCAGCGGAAGTCAGCATGTCGATCGACGACCACGTCAAAACTGCGTGCGACTGGGGGGTCGGCATCAAAACCGAGTCGCACTGGACCGTGGCCGGCGAGTGGTCTGCTGCTCTCACCGACTGCACCAAGTGGCTCAACGGTGTCGGCGTCGGCGCACGCTACGATGGCTCATACACCATCAACGGTGGCTCCTCATACGTGGGATCCTGCGCCAACAACGAGGATATCAACTCCTGGTCCCCCGAAAGAAAGACAAACACCAGGAGATATGTCGAGGCCCAACTTGACGCCTTCGAGCAGCGCGGCGGATGGGTTTTCTGGTGCTACAAGACAGAAACTAGCATTGAATGGGACGCTCAAAGATTGATGCTCTACGGTCTTTTCCCACAGCCTCTCGATGACAGGCAATTCCCAGGCCAATGTTCGTCTTGAGGTCCACGCAAATACCATTTTTCAAGAGTTATTGTTAGACAGTAGTCTCTTACAGCATCGGCAATGGTCCCACCTATTTGGGATTTATTTGCCATTCTTTTCTTCTCCCTTTCAGTTCGTTTTCTTCAGTCAATTGGTAATGTCATTTGTAATCATATATACGTTCATCTAAACTCTTACGGTGTATATATACATGTGCTGAATCGAGGAACAAGGTTCTTTGGCAAGCACATTATCGTTAGTCTTCCAGTAACCCAGTGGAGTGGAATCTTCAGGGTGGCCGTTGGAAGTATAAGAAAAGCAGCAGTCGTTTTAGTCCCATGTCACTGTTAAAAAGAGTGCTATTTCAAGTCGGTGATATTGCCGATGAGCAAACATATACACTGTCGTTGGTGTCGCACGAGGGACACTATATCTCGCTACGTCCGTGGGTCGATGGGCAAGAACACGGTAGCGCTTACGAGTGGGTGTTTGCCGGGACCAAGAACGACACGACGGTGGAGCGCATAGACGACACGCGTTTCAAGCAAGAATTCAAGTTCTGGTTCGAGAGCAACACTTTCCTGAACGTTCCCGGCACGCATCGCGGGAGCATCCACACGCTATGGGAGGTGCTGCCCTCGCGGTGCCTCAAGGAGACAGGCCAAGTGTATCCTGCGGGGCCCGGCGCGCCCGGCGTCTCGTTTCTCGAGCTGTGGCAGCCCTTGGACCCCGAGATCTCCAGCAGACAGGTGATCGCGGACGCCGCAGCCGGCGGCGACGCAAAGTGCACCGTTTTCAAGTGCTCCACGCCCACCTTGCAGGGCCTGGTCATCGTCGTCGGCAAGTGGGCCCAGGGCCTGCTCTGGGAGCCCCAGAATCGTGCTGCGCGCGGAATCAGCGCGATCAGGGCTGTTCTCGACGACGAATCGCGCAGCTGGAAATCGCTCTGGACAACCGGCGAACTTGTCGCCGCGTTCCCCACAACCTTCGACCACACAGACCGCGGCAAAACCATCACAGTGGCCTTGCACGCCGACGACAGTCCTCAGGATGCTGTTGTTTGGCAGGCCATCGAGTGATCACGTGATACATATTTGATATTTTCCCTATCGCTGTTTACCCTTGAGACAGTGTGGGATCCTCTCGTTGTCATAATTTATAGGTAAAATTGTTTTTAAAGACTGAAAAAAACCGGCAAGCAAGGTTACGATACGTACTATACCACTAGCATCTTAAGGCATTTGTTTGAAAGGATAAAGACCCCAGGATCTTGGTGAGATCTGATAGCCCGAAACACAAATATGGGAGCGTGGTTGTTTATCTTTGCTGTTGTTGCGAACTGTGTGAACTTGTTCGGACAAGTACACTTTACGATTCTGTATGCGGATCTGGAGGCGGATTACATCAACCCGATTGAGCTGTGCTCGAAAGTGAACCAGCTGATCACACCAGAGGCTGCGCTGCACGCAGTGCTGTCGCTGTTGTTTCTGTTGAACGGGTACTGGTTTGTGTTTCTGCTCAACCTGCCCGTGCTTGCGTACAACGCGAATAAGATATACCACAAGATGCAGCTCTTGGACGCGACCGAGATATTCCGCACGTTGGGGAGACACAAGCGCGAGAGTTTTCTGAAACTCGGGTTCCACTTACTGTTGTTCTTCTTCTATCTGTACAGGATGATCATGGCCCTCATCAACGAGCACGGCGAATGAGGAATCGTACGCGGACTGCGCTCCAGTGGAAACTCTAATATTGTGTAGCAATGCGAATGTATAAGTAATAAGATTTTCGACACAATTAGCGTCAAGCCTCCCGTCCGCTCCCCCCCCCCCGCCCACCCCCCTCACCACCCCCCATCAACGACTCACCGCCAGTGCCCCCTACCACTCACCATCTCCCCCGCACTCCCCT